>BOPP01000089.1:570255-609660 GCA_017312745.1 Gryllus bimaculatus
ACAGCCGGATCTAAACCCCCACATCTAGCCCCCTTCGCACCCTCTTCTTCATGCCGGAGCAAGCGCTACCTCCATTTCTCGCGGCCAGAGAGATGAACTTGGTACGCTACTGGCTTCCGCACCGTGATACATAATGATGGGTTAACAGAACCGTTCTTGTCAGATCTGATGTGTATCTGATAGGTAATCCAAATGGCGATTTACTGGGTGGCCGCCACCATGCCCGCTTGGCGACCGCCGCTACTTCCGTACCCATGGCTCAGTCAAGGGGGGATGGCCGGTCCGCGAACGGGGGGGCGTTTGAGGGGGTATTGGCGCAGCCGGAGAGTGGGGCGGGAGGAGGCACACGGAACGGGTGAGCCAACGAAATCGGGGGAACGGGACGGGTGGAAGGGACGGGTTAGAACTGGACGAGTGAGACGGGTCGGACCGAACGTGGTGGAAACGGACGGGTGGGAACGGGACGGGTGGAACGGGAGGTGGAACGGGACGGGTGAAAACGGGTAGGAACGGGTGGAACGGGACGGGTGGAAGGGACGGGTTCGGAACGGCGATCGGGTAGACACAGGACGGGTCGAACGGGACGGGTCGGAACGGGACGGGACGGGACGAGACGTGTCGGAGAGACGGGTCGGAGGGGCGGGTCGGAGGAGACGGGTGCGGAGGAACGTCGCGGAGGGACGGGTCGGACGGGACGGGTCGGACGGGACGGGTCGGACGGGACGGGTCCGGACGGGACGGGTCGGACGGGACGGTCGGCGGGACGGGCTGGACCGGGACGGTTTCGACGGGACGGGTCGGACATGTGGGCGGAGATGGAACGGGATAGACGAGGAGGAACAGGGCGGTTCTGATCATGGTGGGGCGTAACGGGATGGTTGAAAGCGGGTGGGATGGACGGGGCTGGGCTGTTGCGGAGAGCGGCGGGAGCGGATTTAGCGTAGCACGCGGCGCCTTGCCAAGTGAGGGGGTTGGGGTGGGGTGGAGGGACCGGATCAGGGAGCAGACAGGGCGCAGCGGGTCAAGACAGAGTTTGGCAAATGAGGCACGGTTGACGGGGTGCGGTTGGCGGGCCGATCTGGGGCGTTTTTGCGGGCAGAAGGGACGAGCAATAGTAGAGCAGGGTGGGGGTGGTGGCAGCTGCTCCATGGCTTGGGTAGGGGGCGGATTGGGGAGGGAGGGGCGGCAACGTGGCCCAGGAACACGGAGTAGGGCAATTGGGGGGGGGGGGGGGGCGTGGTAGGTGTGTCGGGTGGGCGGGAGGTGCGATTGGGGGGGACACAGGGAGCGGGGCGTGCAAGGAGACCAATGGCTACCGCCTGCCCGGGGCGCCCACCCGATCCTTCGCCGCAGCCGTTCGGAATAGGCGCCTCGCCGCAGGTTCCAACAGGGTGGATCGCGCGCCGGCGGCCAAAGCAGCTAGTGGCACGATTGGGTGATGGAGAACTCAAGCCCTTTGATACACGTTGGAATAATAACTTCAGGCAACGGCAATTACAGGCGGACACCCGACACCATCCCAAGGAAATTGAAAATGAAAATTGATAAAGTGTGAATAGAAAAAAGTATGATTGAATTTGGATTGTAGTAATACGATTTACTGTTAATGACATGTGACTGTATGGATAATGTTGGGATATAAAATAAATGTGACACTTGTACATTCCAACTATGTGAACCAGAAAAAGAAGAAATATTTCATCAACATGTCAGTAAATCACAAATACTGTTACAATGAACCTCGTTTATCATTATCCTCTGTAAATTGAAAACAAATAATTCACGTAATGAATAGAGTTCTTTGTAGATACCGTTTTGTTGCGTTCTGAACAACGCACGTTTTCATCAATTGCAGCTCAAAAGTAATTAACGGGCAAAGGAAGGAAACTGATAATTAATCACCGTCGGCAACTTCACTATTGTACGACTTCGTGTTCCAATATATCTCTGTCGTTTAACAATACAACACAATGCCTAGACCCTGATGATTAATCGTAGTACACTGAATGCGATCGAATTTTGCAATCCGAGTACTTTCATTGAGATACTAAAGGAACTTACTTGACGAGAGAAGTGTGAAATTGTGTCCTAGATATACGATTTATGATCTTATTTGAACATACAAGTTACATTACACTTGAAACGTTTAGCGTCGGAAAATGTGAACATGAAAGAACAGTACCTTTTCAGAGATATCCTTTATAGTTATTCTCAGGAATTTAGAGGGATCTTTTTGGAGAGGTATTTTGATGGGACGTAAAGGATCGGAGGATGGGTATTTGAGAAAGTCATTAAAAGAAAGCTTTACCACGGAGATGCCATTTTGAGATGTTACATCGGAAAGAGTACATTTCAGACCCAAAATGTTATATGCCAGCGCAATTGTTTCATTTACCACGGCAACATATTTTTCTCTTTACTATTTTAAAAAGAGTTCATATTCTCTTTCGTACGAATCCTTTGATTTTTGGGGAAGTAAACACTTTTTCTCTGTTATAATCTCTGGAATATCGCACTTCATATCGCCAACAAATCACCGAAAACAGTCGCAAATTTTACACGATTTAACAATTGTGGCGGAACTGACAACTTCAGAGGCGATAATGT
Source organism: Gryllus bimaculatus (assembly GCA_017312745.1). NCBI lineage: Eukaryota > Metazoa > Arthropoda > Insecta > Orthoptera > Gryllidae > Gryllus > Gryllus bimaculatus. The sequence goes on from BOPP01000089.1 coordinate 572,863, forward strand.
AGAAGAACGTCTTCATCAATACGATGAAACCGCATGGTATAAATGAGATGTCTCTAAAAATTAAAACCTAAAATTGGGAGGTGAGGATACGGAAAATAGATGTATGCATCTCGGCCGAAATTGAATGATTTTGGACTGGGTTATTTTAGCAACCTCATCCAAAATCATTCATTTTGCGGCCTTGATACATTTATAAGTATCAGAGGGAAGGAAAATATTAATTTTTTTCATGATAAAATGCATGACAAGAAAAAACGGAAAAATATAGTACCTTTGTTTCGTAGTGTGAATCTTCATTGTCACGTTATGGACGTAGTAATACTTAGTCTCATAAAAAGTTTATCACCAAAAAACAATCAGTTCAACCTTTAGAAAAATCTTAATTAGTTTTGAAAGGGTCAGAAACCTAATATTAACAACTCGATAGTTTCAAAAGCAGGAAGGGGAGTTCATTTAATGACTCACTTTACAGAACAAGCAAGTTAAAAATTCCATAATTTAAAGTATTAAATTTCTAGAAAATGTAATAAATATATCCTTGAAGATTGAAGGAAAAGGTTTGGCGTAAGAGTTACGAGAAAAAAACTGACGGATATTTGATCGGTATCTGAAAGATTTACAGGTCCTCAACATTATGACACTTTTAATGGATATTTGTATGAGAAGCCGTGTTAGTAGATAAAGCTGGATGCATCAATCATAAGGTATTTGAGAGTTAATGTTCTGATAATCAAACGAGCTTTTAAAACTATGTAACTCCCCATGTAATCGTGTAAAATGCGTCATGTCATATTATCTCCCCGTTCGAGCAGAAAATATAGGATGGGGCAACGTTGAAAGGGCTTGCAATGATATAAACATGTGCTCGTTATTTTATAAAATTCCTCGTATGCTTTCTAATTCAAATTGTTGGTCCAATAAAACAGGAATTAAACTCTTTGAAGCTCAAATATTATTGAAATAGTTTTTCATTGACTCACCATTCAATAAAAAATGAATACATTTTAACATCTCTTTATCTTATACCATTGATTTTGTGTATTTTTAGATGGATTATCAGATGCTAAAACTGTCACTTACTTTGCAAGATGAAATAAGTTTGTTTACAGATAAAAAGTTAATGGTCGCCCAGCAAACATTATTTCATAGAATGAAATAACGTGCATCCGGCTATAAACATAAGTTTATTATCAATACTATAACAAAAAATATTACAACGGCTTCTTGCTGCCCTTTTGAATATTTATAGTGATATTACGATTGCTACAATATTTGATAGATATATTTGATAGATAACGCCATCCATCGTGTCGCTTAAAACTTAATATAGCTGCTCTGAAATCTGCTAGAAGAATTGCAGAAGTGCGACGCAAACTGTGTACTTATGTTTTTCTCTGGATGTTCAAGATTTTTAGTAGTAATTCTAGGTATCTTGTGTAACGTATTAATATCAACACGCTGTACAGAACATTTTTGCCTTCGCATACATGTAAAAAATTGCCATTTTCTTAGCTTCTAAATACTTTTAGGTAAAAACTTAGTCTAATTATACTTTCTTCCTCTACAACTGTAAAAACTCGCTTGCTATTTGGTTTTTGAATCCGGAATGGTTACATTCCTAAGATTTCCTTTGTTTTGAACAGAGTTGCTATTACTTTTTGAGGTTAAGTACATTCACTGGTCCCCGTAACTGCTGAAACTACAGCAACCTGCACGTTAATGCAATTCATTCACCAAAATAAGAAGCTACATGGAAACACCATCAAAAATCTATTGCAGTACTCAGAAAGAGTTACTTCACGCACGCGAAATTTGTCAGCAGCTCTACAATGAAATTTTTCAATCTCGTGTTTCTGCCGAATATTAGATTTCTTACATTCGTAGTCCATACGTTTCTTCTTTAATATTATGTCTTCTTTAACATTATTATTGTCTGCTTATGTAAAAATTCTCTTAAACTTGTAACGCTTTAAGCATGGAATACTCAGTCCATAACGTTAAAGATCTGTGTTTTTCTAATTGCAGAAATAGCATGGTACGAATCAAAGTCAAAATAACTACAATAAAATGCCTCAAAACTGAGCCAACCTTCGTGGTAAAGTATTGCAGTCAGTATCTTTGTAAACTCTAGTTACATTTTTGTGGGACTTCTTTGCTTTTATCCCTTTTAGAAATACATTTTAAAGACTATTAAGTAATACATCTCTCCATTCTAGCGTTAACAAGGCAAATTTATGTATGAATATTAGTGACTTTAATACAATTCAATATTTTTTCGATTATTATTATTATTTTATCCTTGCATTAATAGAAAACCCATATTTCAAGACCATAAATGAGAAGTTCAAAATTCGTCAGGAAAACTATAAAAGAAAGTGACAATGGTGATTAATTACACATTACAAATTACAAAGAGAAAGTAACAAAAATGACATATCTGTAGCACAAAAAAGTTTAAACTTACTCAGTTTATTTTTACTTTCCTTGCCTACTCCTTATTGATATTATATGTTTATCTTTCCAATCTTATTGTTTACATTCACCTACTTTTCTTACATTGTGACGGCCCAACGAGTAAACCAACCGCCAACCCCTTGCATGCAGACACAGGCCGAGGTCTACCAAAGGACCAGTTAGACCCTGACTGAGGCCAGCCGTCTACGGCCCCAGCGCCGCCCTCCTCGGGGCAGGAAGCCACCACCGCAGCGCATTAGCCCAGTTAACTGCGCTGCTAATTGCTCTAATCGCAAAAATTAATATACTCGCCCGCGGCGGCGGCGGCGGCGGCGGTGCCGGCGGTCTCGGCGTCATTTCGCTGCGGCCGAGGGAGAGCCACTGCCGCCAGATGGCAGCACGGCCGCCCGCAAACCCCGTTATGTGGATTATGATTGCATCCCCTTGTGACGCATGGCTGACAACACGCCGCACTGGATTTTGGGCTTTGTTCTGGATAGTTGTCAGACTGATTGGTTCTGACAAAAAAGGATTTAACACAAGTGCATCACTATCTCAATTAAAATCATGATTATAAAATTAACTCATGAACATCTCTCATCCCTGACTTTATTTTCATTGTTAAAAATTGAGAAATTAAGGAATATCATCTCACTTCTCATTGTAAATTTCTTTATTCATGTTTTGCATTCTTGTATAATTTTCTTCTTCTTCAGTAATTTGATACGACTTTTGGTGTAATAATATGATTACTTTATTATAGATTTTTTTGAAGTTTCTGAACTAAAGCTTTAGAACCAAGTCAGTAAAAGATATTCCGGCGTAAAATACCTATCAAAAATAAATCCACTGACTATTTCATTTATCGTCTGGTTCTTATATTTTGTAGAACAGCTTTTATTGAGTTCATTTTGCTAGCCTGCCCAAATTTGCTTATAAACATTGATATAAAATGAGTTACTATCTATGGTATGTAGTCTATGTTGAAAGATTCCGCAGTTGATACCTTACGCATATATTTACGCATTCTTCGAAATGTGTGCCAAAGTTATTGTATCATCTCAGTTTATTTTCATTTCTTATTCTCATACACTATCAAAGCAATGCAATATTATCAACCAAAAAAGAGTTCCCATTCGTCCAGCTTATCTCTACCTTCAATGACCGATATCTCATATCTGAGTGTGAAACATTATTTACAGACAGCTAACTCGGACCTCAATTAATAAAAAACTCAGCAGATAATCTCAACCAGATAATTAGCGAGTTCTTCTTTACTGTTCTCTTCCTTTGTCGTACTCCTGGAATTGCTAGTGAAGAGGGAAATGAATCACATGTGTAGAAGAGAGTATGGAAGCTTGCGTATTTTCAGCAGCACTGAAATTCCCTAACGAGAATTAAGTGTTGACCTTTTGTTTCCAAAATGTTCCACCTTTCACCCCTCAGGATTCTGAAACAATGCCCAAATCTCTGTGAAAACTTCTTTAAATATCTTTGGGTGTTTTCAATGGCTTCCATACGACTTCAAAGACGCAGAACATTCTCCAATATGTTAATTTCATTTTTATGACCGATAAAATACATTTTCTCTATTCTTCCATCTCACAAAGTCTCAATGTGATCAAACTGCAGAAAAACAGGTGTAAGTAAACATTTTTACAACCTTTAATTTATTAACGGTTGATGGTTACGTCAAAGTAGTTGTATGAGTGCTACAAATGTATTTAACACGTTATTTGTAAATTGTAGAGCAAAATAAATGGACATTAAACGTATAATACAAGGGTCTTGAAATGTTGTACCTATTCGACTCACTCCTGTTGTAAGAAATCGGTGTTGGTGATCGAACATAAATGATTGTACTCCACTGGGAAAGAGTAAACAGGAATCCCGTTTGGGACGAGTCAGTGGGGCCCACATACTGTATGACAAGCGCCAATCTGTGACGCATGCGCCGGGCATCTTGGCGCGGCATGGCGTCACGCACCGAGTCATTACATATAGCGCATTGCAACCTCGCACCTACTTGATATTGGATCGTGCATGCAACGGTAAGAGGGATCTGCGAGGACCTCAAAAGGAAGTATAACTTTTATTATTTCCATTCAATAACAACGCGTGTTTAAGGAATAAGAATAGGAAACATTTATATTTTGTTATAGCTAACAACTGCTTTTACCGTTTGTAATATTTTTAATGAACTTCTTACAAATACATGAAATATAATTTTAAAATCTCCTAACATAACATGTTATTTTTTATTTACGATTAGTTCAACTGTTTACGTTTACTTTTTTCCAGACACTCAATAACCTCTATATTATTTTTTTACACCTTTTTTACATTTTTGTTACTCAAGTAGTAATACTATCTTCGGCGTCAAAAATAAGAATTTGATATTAAACTCGAAAGAAAGATTCGATCTAAATCAAGCTCTTCAATATAATTCTTTTAAATATTTGTAAACGTTTCTTCATACATTTGGCCATTGACAAGCAAAATCTTCTAGAGCATTGTAAATATTGTGGATCAAAATGGGATAATTCGAATCGGAGAGTTGCTACTGTTGCGCTGATTCACACATGTGGACATGTACAAACATGATCTAGAGTTGCACATATACATTAGAACAACACTAGTTTTGAGATAATCGTGAACCAGTGAACCTTGTTAGTCTATTCCTATGCCAGACTTCTGCTATATAGCCTTCCCAGGTTCCCCTACGTCTTAAATAGATTTATTATTATATTATTTTCGCAGGTATATTTATACAACCTGATGGCAGAACAACAACCTGATTGCAGAACAACAACCTGAAGGCAGTTCATTGTTGACCCGTGTTATTGTTGGACCCTTAAGAGAGATGCTCCACAAGATCACGAAAGTATTATAATGTTTGAATTAAATCTCGATAAACCTTGGGCGATGGAGAAAATCATATTAATTGAATTTAGCATTATTGCCATATTGCTATATTTGTTTCTTTCTGAAACAAAATAAATTAATATTTTGTTTCCTAGTATAATTATTTTGGGGCGCGTTTTGAGAATTATATAAATCAAGCACTGCTAATATGTACGAAATTTGTATTATGTACTTCGGCAAGTCTAGAATTCCGTCCGCACGGAATCGGCTAAATAAATCACGTTGTATTCACTATTATAGTGACAACAGTGCGTATCCAAAATTGAAATTAAACACATAATAAGAATCGTAGGTCATGACGATTTATTCGTTATATATTTATCGGATTTGTTCAATTCCTAATTGAAACAAATCATCGAAATAAAATATGACAACTGCACATTCAGACTTCATTTGCACTGATTAAAAAACATTTATTTCAGAAATGTGAAATGTTGAAACAAAAACTTTATTTTTTCATACAATCACATGGGGCCAACTAGACAGAAGACTCGATTATCTTACATTCATTATTTTACTTATGACGTCAATTCCTCCTAAGCACTCCTAAGCACTGATTTCCACCATTCTCTATGAATGTCCACTTCAGAGATGGCTTCAGCTTCAGCACAACATTTCCATATTTCACACTCAAAAAATCGCGTCAAAAACTACAAAACTCACTTAAAGTCCTTAAATGTCCTTTCAAAAATCTATATTTGACTTATTTCCCCTCTAACTTGACAATTCGAAGACAGACTCATGTTTCTCCATGTAAATCTCTTAGTCACGTTCCTACTTTTATTTCATTCTACTTTATTTTTGCTTATTTGGCGCTTCTCGATACCATCCCACCTATTCAGAGATCTACAGACTTGGCAACTGCATATGAAATTAAACTAATTACTAGATATTCGATTAATTTACTGGGGGCACCTCTCTGTTCGGTAATAAAGGAATAGTTTGTATTCACAAAGATGCATTGCACTATTATGTTAAAATATGTTCAGTTAGTACAATTACAAGAACAGCAAATTATGGAGGATAAGAGGGTGTTGAAAAAAAGAAACACAATGGAAGACTAGGCGTTTTATACATTTTTAAACAAATAAACACGTGTAGTTAACAACTTTCACTTATAATAACGAAATGGAAGGATATGGAAAAGTGTGGGATATGATGAGAAAATTCTCGCACGATTACGCTAGTCTTCTTTTATTTTTGATTTGACATGCCTTCCAAACGCGCAGACATATTAAAATATGAATTCTTGTTCAACTCTCGTTAATTGCAATAACAGTAGTATCTATAGATGACCTCAGTATCTAAAAGAATTGGAAATGAGGGTAATATTAATGACCTCGTAACTCATACAAAAGTTATTAATAGAACTCATAATCACACAAAATCTCGTATAGATTGTTCTGCCCCTAATTTTGGCTCGTAACAAGTTGATCAGTAAACATAAAATCCTCTGCCCGCATTTTGAACGCCAAACGTGACCGTCAAAGCTACCGATCATACCCGCAGCGTCGGTTAATTAAGATGGAAGTGAAGTAGAAATCGAGTATAAAGTGTAAAGCAGAAACATTCTACGAAAATATAACAATCGACTTCAAGCCGAAGGGGGTCATTAGTACAGGAAATTGACTCTCATTCCTTCCTTATGTCTTTTTTTAATTTAATTAAGATAGGTAGAATGAAAACCTCTAACGTTTCATGTTTACTGAGAAAGAAGAAAAATACAAAAATTGTCATATTGTCAGAAGGAAGGATGAAACTCCATTCTTCAATAAGCTATTCAGCTTGACATCTAATTTCCTTTTAACTCTCAAACGTTATAGACGTGATGATTATCATAAATGAAGTATAGGTAATCATTAATACCCTTACGTTAATCTTTACCTTATTAAATATAACAAACATCTGTAAGAATTAACAGAAAAATGAAACATTAAAATATGAGTAATTTGTGATGTACTTATGATTATTACTGCCTAGCGTTACTACGTACGTAATAAAGAAACTGATGGAATGTATTGCAATGCGTATGAAAAACGTGGATTTTTTATTAGAGTTTCCGGTTTTAACTACTAAGGTCGTCAATCCCGTAAGTATAGTGCATGTTTGTATGGGCCCTGGCTGTGATCTTTTCCTGCTGGATGCTGAGATCCGGCATCGACCTACACGACGGCTCGCGGCATTTCCCCAGCCAGATATCTCCCACCGGGGCGGCACCGCCCCAGCCGGGACAAACTCTAAGCTCCTGACTGGTCTCCCGGTATGAGTGGAAGTGTAGTGCGTGTAAGTGTGTTTGTGTGTGTGTGAGCTATCCTCACTTCTTAAGGTGAGAATAGGACAAGAAATGGCAAGGAAAGATCACACAGGATCCGCATCCCGTTTGTTAGAGGGACTGCTCCGCCATTCGACAGGAATACAACGGTGAAACCACGGAAAACTACTGATTGGAACAGTCGGCCGCTATAATACTCCTCCAGGCAGTATAGACGCTGGATTCTCTTTGCTGAATTCGATCGAGTGAAGTAGCTAGTGTCAAAACTCCACTCACGCGGGATTTGAACCCTAGGACCTCTCCGTCATAGGCACTACAGAGACATCACTTCATTCCCTGAGCCATCTAAACCGGCCGAAAAAGTTGATAATTCTTGTTCCTAGAAAATTACTCTCTCTAACATTTGCCGTCATAATCCATGATTTCTGGGTCCATTATACTGAAATATCGATTGACTGCCTGTCCGTCTGTCTGTCTGTATGTATGTCTGTGGTCAACGCTAGCACCTAAATCTTCCAGACGATTTTCTTAGAAGTTAAGATTCCCCAATCCATCTAAACGAACTGAAAGCACTGCAAATTTGAAATTGATTTTATTAATTCTAGCGGTATTTTTTACGAAGCGTCAAACAAATTTTGAAACTTTTCTCTATGAACACGCTCCAAATTTTTAGGTTAAATATTGTCCTTCGCTGAAACGGCATTCGTCCCAGTATCACTGTTATCCCTGAAGTTTCGTAAATTGGAAAATTATTTCTCTGTCTTCCAAAACTATTTCAATTTTGAATAACATTTCGAAAGCCTGGTTTGTATCAACTCATGATACCCCAAAAATTCAACATACAATACTAAAAATTCAAGGTTGTTTTTTAATCTAACAGAATCAAATGAGTTTTGTAAAGAAACGAAAAATAAACCACCGTGTTATTTGAAACTTCTTGAAATATTTTGTCTTATAACATTTTTTAAAATTCTAGCAAATCTTAACAAAAATAAACTTTTTGTGTCTTCGCGCTACTAACTAATTGTAAAGCGAAGCAATAAGTTTTCGGGAAAATAATTTTGTATAAAACCTGTGTTTATTTTGATAATATCAAATACAGTGTACCAGGACACTCTCTTCGCCATGATATCTTGCTGGTGAATCTACTAGCAACAGAAATATGTTGAGGTCCGTGGCGAACTTCTAGGTGCACTCACGTTGTGCTGACGTTTTTATCTAAGCTATTAACCGCGCACGTTTTCTTGAGCCTTCATTTCGTTACATGCGAGACAAGTGGGAGAGTTGGTTATTTCAATGACTATTGTATCTAACCTGTGGATCATTTTTAGTGAAAATAAGTTCTGTTACATGCCAGCGAGCATTTCTACTCCTCAGCTTCTGCCAACAACGATAGTTGCTATTATTAATGCATAAGTGCACTTTTCACTTCAACTACTATCGGTAAAGGAGTGGTGGAACATGTCCGCGTCTCACAAAAGCGTGCGCTTGTAATGCTCAGCCGTATGTCGTCGGCGGTGTGCTGGTTTAATGCCTCCTCGTGCGGTTGACTCCTCTGAGCTGTACCTTTACTAATCTTAAAGTGCAACGAAAAGTCCCCCAAGCAATGTCGTTAGAATTACGTGAAGTGATTCAGTTTTTTTCATGTTTGATTTACGTAAAGTTGGTATGATCCACGGTCTCTGGGACCACATGAGTCTGAAAACTTGTAAACCTGGGGTCGTCTGCCGGCCTAGCGAGCACCGCCCGTGCCTTCCTTCTCCACGCCAAGCCACTCACCGGCACCTCGCATTCCTTCCCATTCTTTCCCTACGCCTCCGCATCTCACCACGACAGCCCACGTTGCTCTGAGTTCCCCTTCACCTCACCATACTCTTTACCCCATTCCGACCCCCCCTCATCCTGCCATGCTCCTCTTCAGCTCTCCGCAACCCCCCACTCGTCATCCTTGCCTCATCCAACCAACCCTCCCCAGCCCTCCGCGCCCCTCTTCTCCTCACGTCCTCGTCACCTTCCCTCCACCTCTCCTTACCTCACCATGCCTCACCCCGGCTCCCCATGTCACAAATCACCCACGATTTATGATTATTAACAATTCACTAACTGATCTACCAATCCCATCTAACATTTCAACACGATGAAACTTCAGATCTCTTTAGTATTAGGTTTAATCATTCAAATTATTACAGGAATTTTCCTAGCCATACGCTACATGCAGATATCAACATAGCATTTAAAAGAATTAGATACATTTGCGGGAGACGTTATTTTGTTCATTTATTACGAAAATACATGCTAATGGAGTAATCATTCTTCTCATCTACTCCCATACTTCCCGGAATCTTTCACATTCTCACAGATATGATTACTCCGATGTACTCCGCCTATCTCACCCATCTACCCTCGTTACTTCCCGCCTCCCCGGAATCCGCTCCCTCACCTCGCTCCTCACCCCCTTCGCCTCACTCCCTGCGCGTCCGGTCGCGCGGCGTCATGCGCCTGCGGCGGAAGCCTCGTAATGGTCAGCAAATTGCGGCTCCAATTACGCGTTGGCAGGAAATTGGGGCTAAATGCGCACCCGCGCCGCGCCACGCTCCTCCACCCCCCACCCGTCCACCCAGCGGGTCACGAGGCTACAGGGCCACAGGGACACGGCGCCAGCCGCCCACGGCCACGGCCAGCCGACGCCGCCCCGCGCCCCTCGGCCACGGAGTGGCACGTGTCAGTCTCCGAGCTCAGCGCTGCTCGCTGGCAGGAAAGCTAGCCGATTTTGGTTTTCGTTCAAAGTTCGGTTGGACCGGGCACTGGTATTGAATTGCCTGTACATTTCTTTCATTGATTCAGTTAATCAAGAGACATTTCATTGTAACATGTAAAAATAAGCCAATCAGGAGATGTTTGTAGATAATATTTGTGTATTACTTGGGTTCTGACATACAATTTCTTTCTCTATTGGGAAGAACACAAGTATTCTGGACCTTTTCCCCCTGTAAGCCCGTAGTAGGCGATGAGATTCAGGGATTTACGAGAAGAGTTTTCGTACTTGTTAATAGCAGAAATAAGCGTGAGGCATACATAGGACGCACACACTCAGCAATATTTAATGTTAAGCGACTGATGTCTGAAGTAATTTTACGTGAATAGGCTGACGACGGAAGGTGTTATACACTTCCAAGCGACATAAATATAAATTTATATTGTTGGATACCAAGAGAAGAGGCCGAGAAAGCGGAATACGTTGCATTGGCTCTTGCTATTCAACTCCGCAACTTCCGTCCCCACATATATTCATCCCCCTCACGAGACTCATGTTTCCTGTTCTTGATTTAGATGAATATAAGTAATTACTTGTAATTCAATGCATTCGTACCAAAGCACTGTGGTCAGACCTATAAATATTCGCCTTGCTAGTTCTCCTTTGCAAATACATATGCTACAGGGCAATATATGTTACCAAAGAAACACAATTACAGTCAGTGCCTACTAGTTGTTGTTGATTAAATGTTTGAAACTTTACGGCAGGAAAACATACAGGAGAGAGTGTTAGATGAACACATGAACATGATTTAGTTCTATGATTTAGTAGTTTTTATTCATATAAAAATAATAATTTATTTTCTGAGGGCAAAGTCTGTATTTCTTTCGAATTTTTTTCTTAATCTTAATTTAAAATGTTAAGTCAATCCTGTCCTTATGCTGTAGTTTCAAGCTGAGAGTTAAATTGCCACTTGTACTGTTAGAGATTTTTTCCCATCGCTTGGGGTTTAGGAACCAGAGTATCGTGTTTATCAGGAATGTAATTTTGCCAGCAATTACAACAGAACACTGAAGAGAACCTGCTTCAATTGGTTCCGTCAACACAAGCCCATTTACTAACGGATTCCATTTTCTTTCTAATCTCTCATTTTATATTTGATCTCGTATTTTATTTCTCAACTCAGGAACCAATATTTAAGTGAAGTGCTCAAGACTAAGCTTTGTAAAGAACGAAGTGGAAAAACAGTATCATGTTCCTGTACCATTCCTCGTTGTTTTGCACACACGACAAAGAATTAGTGAATGACAGGACTCATGTCTCCCACATGTTTGTTACATCATTGATGGTAAAATTATTGCAGGTAAATGAATTCCATTTGTGTTACTTGATGTAATTTGTTTAACTGTACATAAGCAAACTTTCCTTATTTAGATACAATCAAGATAATGATTAACACGGAATAGTAATAAGTATAATGATATTTTATAAAGTTGTGTTTATAGTTTGGTGTGAGCTCAGTTGCATACTACGCTCGTTTTAGTATAAGCAGGTGTAAAAACTTAAACAAAAACCTTCCAGTTTACATGGAAAGAAACCTAAAAAAATGTTCTCTGATCCTGGAATTAACACATTTGCAAATGATGCTATTGCAAACAAAAATTTGCAAGAGTTTAATATCAGGAGAACCATAGAAATGTCTAATTATTGATATTATTTTATTTTCAGTGAAATAATATTGTATTATCTATAATCTAAAATATAGAAAATAATGATTGTTTGTTCGTTCGTTCGTCCATTCCTGTTTTATGCGCTGCCGTACCGATCATTTGAATACGATAAAACTTTGTCAACATATTTCTTGTACTTGAGAGACGCATATGTACACAGTACAATGGGAATGTGCATGTCTCCCGTATGTAGAGGGGATTTGATGATGTTTTTATGCGTTTAAGCTGACTCAAGTGCTCCTGAACAGAAGCTCTACGCAACCTACCGCACCCTCAAGTATTAAGCACGTCTTCGCTGGATATTCTGCCCCTGCGATTGTGAAATATCGTCTGGAATTATTACGTGAACGTTATCTTGGACAAGTAAATAAAATTTATCCAAGCAGTGTCATAGCTAATGCATGCCCAAACGCAAGGAAGAACGTTTTAATATGGGATATTTGATAACCATATTCAAACCAGAATACGAGTAGAACAAAACTTTTACAGAGCGTAAAACGTGATTAACAATCACGCGACCAGTAGCGTGTTAAGTATTGCAATAAGAAAGCATTGTGAAGTCCAATAGTTTATAATACAATCATAATACTCTTCGATTGTGAGTATTAAATGCTTTTTGAAAATTCCCTAATAATAATTCTACAAAATGTCCTCGCTTATACTTCCTATAATTACAAAATTCTTACCAGTATTGAAATAGCATGTTAAACTGATTTAATAGGTAATACTGCTTGTTTGTTTATTAGTACTAACTTGACATGCAACCCAATGAAAAAGAGTTGAAATATTATTTCTAATTACTTAAATCAATGTACAAATTTGTATTTATTATATGAATGCATGTAACCAGAGCTACGAATGACAATGTTACTGTAGAAACCTTCTATACTTAACTATCTTTTTATGAGGACAGTATTTTTCTTGTTTCAATTAATAAATATAATAAAGTATTTCTTTTTAATTATAGTCATTCTTCTTACAGTAAGTCTTCAGAAAAAACATTTATACAATTATTTTAGAAGAAATAGTACTACCACAGGAAGTGTGTATCAGATAAGAATGAACTATCGAATTAATTAAATATCGATTAAAATATTACACATTTTAATAAAATCCTTCCCCAATTTTGTTTTGGATACACTGAAACGTTATTAACAGTAGACATATTAATACATTGTTAAGTCTAAAATTTGGAATATGTAATTAAACACCGGAGTTTGTCAAAAGATCACTTTTAAGGGTATTTTTACTCGCAAAAACACTCAACAATTCCTCTACAAAACATTCAAGTTTTATTTTAATTTATTGTTCAGTTATTTCACACTGGTTTATGGGTGAGTGTTTCACTTTAACTAAACTGACTACGATATAACAAAAGAGCTAGAGAGAATGACACTGGCTGACGAGAACAACAAACTGCTATGAATTATGCTATATGAGTTACATCAAGCGGGGTGGGGGTCGAATTCATAGTTGGAAAGTTGCCTGTCCTAATCCGAAGTAGGTTCAGACGCCTCATTACAAAGTCAGTCCTTGCGTTACGTGCATCGAAAATATACCCTTTTTTCAGAGGAAATGCTGAAGTGCTTCTATGGTATGTCAGTCTGTTTGCTTTACAATTATTTTTTATAGATTGTTCCCAAATATTTTGATTTTTTAATTATTATCTGAATTATTTGTGTATATTTGGGTTATACAGTACATGTACAAATTCTACAGTTATAGATGCATCGAAAATTGAAAATCAGAATAAAAAAATTCAATCAACAACACATTAAGCTGCGACTCTTCGCATAATATTTTTGGAGATACTCGTACTTCCTTTACCTGGTCCCGCTATTCTACTGTCATTCAACAATTCAATGTTCAATTAATATTTGCTTTTGAATGGCATACCTCTGTACAAAATGTTGCCTCTTGGCGCTCCAATGGCACTGAATATACAAGCGGTATTCTGGAAATTGGAACGAAAATGTTTGTGTCAATTCCTGCCACCTCAAAATCGTATTTCAACAGCATTGTTCAGCTCGTTATCGGCAAGTGATTTTGTGGTTTAGCGGCATGTAATTTGCAACCTTTGAGCGTTTATTGGGCTCAAATTTTGGCACATACTATGTGCACATTACGATAATCCAATGAAATATGAATGCTGTGGAGGTCGTAATGAACCTTGATTTTGATACACGAAAAATAAAAAAAATGGAAAACTATTTAAACTCAATTTCATATTTTACTATTGTTAAAGTATTTATGTATTATTGTTTTGGAATAAATACATTATTGCAAGCAATAAAATCATTATCATCATGGTCCTTAGATTAACATTTGGTGTCTACCGACATTAAATTATTTTCTGCGTTTCGCGATTCCGCTAGCAAAATAAAGTAGAAAAAAGATACTTTCCAAACCCCACCAATGAAAAGTATACATTATAAATTGTATTTATTTTATTAAAAAATCTTTCACAAAATTCATAGCTTGCAGATATCAGCAAAACGTTTAGTGCACCCTATTGTGACTTAAGATTTATTTTCGTCTCGACAAATTATTTTAAAACTTAAAATCAAAAGTATTAATTTTGGGTCTCTGATCGGTGGTGCATTAAGTCATCACTTTTTCTTCGTTAATTACAGCACTAAGGATTAACCATTTTGTTGCTATTGCTGAATGACTGCTGTCTTTGTTCTGAGTAGTTGGTTATCGCATTGTAGTGCTCATATTACTACATAATTGATTGAATTGTGATTCAAATTATTGTACTTTTCATTGATAACACTACCAAAAAAGAACATATAAATAGTGCTACACTAAATTTGCCCAAATACTTAAAAAATTAACTTATGTTTTTTATTGCATAATGAAAATAACAGATTGTGATATAATAGTTATTTTTTCGTTTTCTACATGAATTATGCTCATTAATTACATGAAAAATCGTTTATAATCACTACTTTAATGGCACGCGTGCAATTAAAACCACGCAACTTCCAATGAAAACTCGGCAAAAGGCTCAAAATCGTTTAATTAAGTCTCTACGGAAAAAGTTGAAATTCCGTGAATGATTCGGAATTCAATGAAAGGTTCCGTGTAACATGAAAAACAATCATTTATGAACACATCTAAGCTTGCTTACTTACTACATTTTTTTTGTTTGTTATATTAATTTGTCATGTTTCACGTGTTTGGGGTGAAGTGAAATACACATTCTATATTTTTCCACATAATTAACACAACCTGCGTTATTAACGATAGTGAACTTTCTAGTTATATTTGTTTTGGTTCTTTCTAAATGGACAACCAATATATTTCCTTCTTCTTGTACATTGTTCGCGCATAAATTATATAGTTCATCTCGTCTGCAGGCACCACATACCCCAAATATCGCAACAACCTATAACAGACATTGACAGTATTTTATTATTTGTCAATATTAAAATATAAATACATTCTTCCATTTATTAACCCACCTTCATTAGAAGATATTTATCGTCTGATGCCTCTGTCAAAAATCTATTTCAATCATATCTGCCAAAAACATGTGACTTTTTGGGAGTCACTCCTTTTTTTGTTTTCAGAAAATCAATTAATTTGGCATAATTTGAAATATCAATCTTTTCTTTCAGACGTAAACTTTTTAGCATTGACAAATAAGGCCACAAACATCTTGGTTTCACAGTAGTTGACTAACAGAATCACATAATAATAACATTAGTAACTTAAATGAATAAATATAAAATATTTGTTGTAAAAATATTACAAATGTGAAAAATATAAAAGTCAATCTTATTTACCCGTTCTGAAAAATAAGCTAATAACAATTCTTCACTACTATGTATGGCTCCCTTAGCGATTTTCCACGACTTGTATAGATTATATTATTTTTCATAGACATCTTTACTTTTTGTAGGGAGCAATGCATTCATTACGTTTTCAGCTTCTTCTAATAATTCGTCCGGAATATTAATGTAATCCTCCATGCTTTCTAAATTCATTAAGTCATTAATATTCATTCATTAAGTATATTAATATTATGTAAAGAAGGGTAATAAAACACCAGTGTGAAGTGATACGTACATTACGATACGAACAAGTAACGAGCGAATAATCTAAACTGTATACGAGTGCATTCATACCCATTACATCGAGATTCATACAGTACTTTTTCTATTACTAATAACAGGTAGTTTAAGTTAAACTTTTCCTCTGTTGCAAAGTAGCTAAAATGCAGTTTTCAACCCACGCCACCTAAGGGAGAGTTATCCAGGTGGGACTGATTAAGCATAAGCACAGTCTGACATCAAACGAGCAATACACTAGTCAAGGTATGATTCAATTTGTTAAAGAAATGTCATCGCAATTCAGTATATGATCTTATTTCCTATCAGCTTATTAAATAATACAGTAATCATAGTGGAATTCGGTCTTCTTACTTTCTTCTGAGTTTGTGAAACAGGGGAGGTAATGAGGGGTTTGTCGTTACCCCCTCCTCCCAGGGTTGTCTCGACACATTTATATAAACAATTTAACAAAACATTTAATTCGAGTAGAATTCTGTCCAGTAACGTATCACTTTTCAACTGTAAAGTAATCTATGAATGGTAAAACACCTGTACTCAAATGAAGCTGTATCATAATGGCCATCATTATGCAATGAGCTGCAGCGATATAAAATGAGAATTATACAATAGAAGTTGAAATGAATCTTTGAAACCAGGGCTGCTTACGTGCGAAACCCTCTTGCCCATTTATCTCCACGCAAACGGTGAAGCCCGCTACTTGTTTAGTACGGACGGGATGGGAAGCACTCGAGCTAGATTGATCTAGTCTAGTGAAATAAGATGCACGCGGGCTCCTGCGGGCGATCCGGCCTGAATTCTTGCATTTGAACAGCCCGGGCTTAAATTACAATATTAGTTCTCAACCGCCCAGGGCTGTCTCAGATCGAAGAGTCGCGAATAAGCCTCGGGCATGGAATTAAGGGATTTTGTCCAGAACTCTGCTAGCATTAGCGATACACAATATGCAAGACAATCGTAACCAAATAATTGGCCATTTAGTTGAAATGGACAGTATGGACTTTGGTGAAGAAGAGGACTCCCCTTATATAAGAGAATTTCATGTAATTTCACGAAAAACCATAACTAGCATTTATAATTCACTCCTACACTATATGTGCAACTCGCTCCGTGTAAATAGCGAAATCTCATTGTTTTTTCTCTCTCATGAAACGTAATATGTCATATACCGTTATTTACCCACGTACTTTGCATATGTGTACCACAAACTGAAAATGAATACAGCCTTCTTCACAGAAAGTAATAATTCAATAAACAGATATTGTGTAAGTGATAGTAAAAACAATATTATTGATGCTACAACAGCACATAATTTCTTGCATTATATTTGAATATGCAATTTTTGAAAATTTAGATACTTGAACTAAATGAAATCCGCGCTATTTTTAAGCGTTTTTTTCTATGCGTGGAAAGTATTTGGAGTGTGTTTTTAAGATTTTTTAATTGTACAAATTCCAAGCAAAAATTACGCAATAACTACTCGGTTTTTCAAAACATTGTAGATAACATTCTTTAAAGATTTCATATTTTGGAAAAGATTTTGCCTCAGGGAAAATCTCTATCTCTATCTATGTAGTTTTGAAATGTTAAATTTTTGCAGTTTTCAAAATATAGAGCTCATCGAAAATTAGACTTGCACCAATTTTTGCCGTCCGTTCATACATATGAGGATAAATTCTAAAGAAAAAAAATGGAGACGTGTTTGAAAAAAATGTTAAAAAATAGCAGTTTCCCATAGTTCACGCAATATTAACCGGAAAATACTAATATTTTTTCAAGGTCTTATTAAGACACAGGATTTGTCCCGAAACAATGTTTATTAAATACTATGGTCGTAAGAAAGCGCTGAAAAAATTCACTTTTACAACTTTTGAAAAATAAGCGATTTCAAATAAAATGAGATGTGCACTATTCTCTTAAGTGATCCTTACGTTCATAGAAAACAAAATTTAATAACAAATTTGGCCCCATTTTTGAGAAAAATTAGAAAATGGTTAGGCTTTATTTAAACTACCTCTCCAAAATTAAAATATCCGTTTCAAACTCAGATTACGTCAAGTTCATAAACATCGATCAGGGAGTATCAATTTTGGAGACGATCGGCTGAACGGTTTAGTCGCTAGGGCAAACCACAGACGTGCTAACGAACGGACAGACATTTAGCCCCCAATTAATTTTTCGGTATCAAGGACCTATAAAACATAGATTCTGGTCACACCACGTGTTGGAGAAAGTATTTACTATATACAGGAACAATATTTATCTACTTTTTTTTCCACGGCCCGGCAAAACAAGAGCTTTTCAGTAAAAAATTCAAAGTTCGTCAAAAAATACGAAGTGCGAGAAAGTATAAATTATTTACTAGATATAATCTGATTTTTAATCGTATTTCACACTTCATTCACTGTGTACTTTCGTACTAGAAGAGTATTTTAATAGAAAAGATGTATCAAAACCACGCACGCTACACAGAACACGGTTCGGGCAAAGCAGTTTCGGCAGTCGCGTTTGTAGCTCTGGATGTGCGACGTCTGGAGAGGAAGGCCGAGCAGCGAAGGCCCGAAGCTGTAAGTCGTTGCCAGCGACGCCGGGGCGCAATATCGCTCGCCCTCCAAAGAGGCTTCCGGTGGAGGGCCGCCCCCGCAATTGGCCGCGTCCACAATTTCTTTGCCACGGAATCCGCTGCTTGCATGTTCGTCGACGCGACAGCTCCTCGGGCTGCTCGTGACAGGCGCCCGCTTTGATGCCTGGAAGACGCTCTTGCCGAGACGAATCCGGCACACTATCAGTCTCCGTTTGAATCGCTAATATGATTGGCGGACGCGTTTCAGAAAACAGAAAAATATTCCATGCCAAAAGTTTGCAAATAAACTGCATACATCAATTAAACTCATAACATACAAATATATTTTCAGTTTCAATTAATGGAAGATCAGAACAACAATTGGCAACCATGGCAGTTAATGGGTTAAAAAAGCAAGGTTTTAAATACAGGTTTAAGGATGATTTGTTTCCTTAGTCATGAAGCGAATCGACAATCAAAGGAACCCATTAACGTAGGATTAGACCTATAATTGATATCTAGTTATGTTATATAAATTAACATTAATTTTAATTTTTATATTACAGACAGAAATATTTGAAAAAACAACACTTCCAAAACCTTTGTTTAATCAACGTTAAGTGCAAATCATATATTTTAATACTACTCTGAAGTTCAATTTCACGATTCAAAGTCATTCTGAATGAGTCATGAAGCTGAATAAAAACAATTAGAAATGTTTCGTCTACAAACTAGGAAAATGACGTACAAAATATAATATTAATTGATTAACATAATAAGGGTTTTTATAGTGGATTACAAAAACACATTTTATCAAATACGCTTGCGATAGAACGCAGGCTCACTAAGGTGTTCCATAGGTAGGGGTCCAGTTGAAGTTATTGAGTGGAAGCGATATTTAGATGTAGACCGTTGAGAATGGTCACAACCGAGATCCCCTCGAATTCGGAAAATAAAAACGGTTCATTAACAAAAGGCAATACACCGTGCACTATCTTCCAATTACAGAAGTGCATCCGCCCTCCAAAAAATCTCAATTTTTGATATTTCGAAAATGTTAATATATTCCAAATAATTATTACCCAAATATATATGAATACATATCTTTGTTAAATATACACTTTTTACTAATTTTTGATTTTGTGTGTTAATTCATCTGCATAACTTAATGTGGAAATCATTTAGGTTACGATAGATAGTAAAGATATATATTTATTAAATTTAGGGTTAAAATGCTATCATGCGGAGGTTTGTGTAAATATGAGTAGTTTTTACATAATTCTCAAATATATTGTGACAGCCGAAAAAGAGCCATAAACCATAACCAAGATTTTGTCAAAATGTTTCTTTATATTAGTTGTTCAAAAAGATAAAAGGTTTAATAATGGCTGTGGTATGAGTTTCATAAACTCTACAATTTCCATTTAACTAAATGTTCGATTTTTTACTTATTTCAATTGCTTTATTTAAAGATGAAAAATAATGTTTAAAGAGTCAAATAGTGCGCATGTTACGCAAATAGAATTAGTTGTGGAGTGCTCACGAAATTAGTCATACTAAGCTGATGATACGCTCAATAAAAGAGATTCCCTTGCAACTGAAATTGCACACAATTTCTTAATATACGTAAAGACTTGATCATAACTGCATTGCCAAACAAAAGTGGAATTATGAACGCGTATTTATTTCGAGTAAAATAACCGAGGCAGCTCTTAACTTCAACCTCATTTTACAAACCGCTCATAGTTATGTTTCAACATTTATTAACGCATTTAACACTCGTAGGATTGGTCTCAACCAACCAACCCATTTACTACATTTATGAGCTTGCGTTTGGAGATTCGTAGACTCAGAAAGACTCATCTTTCTCTGAACGATTCTTATATAAGCAGGAATTCCAGAAAACAACACTTACAAACAGTAACCATAAACGAAATATTTCCATTGGCAGTTTACATAATTTTAAAATATTTTTATTACTACTTCCAATCGCACTACCAAAAACGTTGAAACAACAATCTTGTTGAAACAACAATTTCTCAATTTGGTCACACAGTGCATTATCGAGCAGAGACATTCTTGTTCAAAGTAGTAACCTCAGAGACAGCCTGGTTCGTGGGGCGGCGGCTGGGTGATGAGCGCCGGCAGAAGGCTGAGCGATGTGGCTCTTCAGCCGACTCCTTGGCGCTGTGATGACTGGACTGTTCGTGAGCCACGTGTGTACATGTATAGATGCCTTCTTCTTTCATGAAATCGCTCATCACACAACACACAAAATCAGTCAATCACATTCGGGCAAAGCCTTCATTCTTATCCTTAACCTATTTTCAAGTGTCTAATGACTTGTAATATACAATTTTACTCTTTGTTGCAAATAATGGTCTCAACTAGAGTACTGAAAGTTCCACAAAATCGTAAAAAACACAACAGGTGTGTTCTGAAAGAAGCATGTAACTTCACTTTAATATTCTATTCTGATCTACTAAGATCCTGGTATTTGGAAATAATTTACGTCTTTTCATCGAGATGTAGGGTTTAAACAATCTAATTATGAATAGAAATATCACACTTTATGTTCAGTAACTGTTTTGACGGCCGAAGTAGAATATTTAAGAAAGATGTATCGCAAAAATGGACACTACGTTTGAGATGATTGTTTATAATACCAAAGGTGGTACGCAAAAAGAAATAATATAAATGTTCAATATTTGTAAGAGTACGGTTAATGATATAATAGAGAGGTTCAGTGAAGAAGACCGGATTGAATCCACATCACAGAGATGGCGAAGTGTCAAGAGCAATACATCCTATAGCGATGAAAACGTGCTTCTTATACGAGTCATCAACCAATACTTGTACTCAAAGCAGAAAACAATCAAAATAAATTATTATATTGTCCAATTATGTAATCATTCTTCAAAGACACTCACCGTAACATAATTTCAGTAATCCAAAAAATAATAACTACTTGTAAAATGTAACCAGGGATTCACCAAATTGCCGTCATTTGTTGACATTCTGCTATGGAGATGAAATTCTTTTTTGCAGATGACGGTGATGCAGATTGGGAGAATATTGACGAAGACTAAACCTTCTAGAGATATAAGGTCGACGACGGTGACAAGCACAACGAAGACTAACAACGCGGAACTAAGGACAACGGTCCTTAGTAGATGATGAAATTGAGGCATGCATTCGAAGAAAGAATCCAGACACTGAGGAAATGATGAAACGTTGTGAAAGTAAAGAATGAAGATAGGATAAACAGAAAAAAAGGGCAATTTTTCACAATGCTCAGCGTTGATTGAATATTCCAAACGTTAATATTTTCTATTGACAAACACAGTCACAGAAAAAATCGATAACAAGAATGGAAGGTACAGAAGGAAGAAAAATGAAATAATTATGGTATTTTACATATCTAAATGAATGGTTATTGAGAGATCATACAGAGAGATTTCAAAGAATAAGGATATAACACAAGACATCGTTTTAGTTTTCTCGTGTTTGTATGAAAACCAACAAATATAAAATGAAGTTGCTAAGGAGAGCGTCTAAAAGGTTTCAGAAATTCTGATTATTGAATAACGATTAAAGGGTATGTAACAATTTTATAAATACAATTTAATATGAAGAAAGAACTGTTGTTTTGAACTTTTTAAACTTATAAATTTGTTCTGTTACAAGAAAAAAATATGAACTATTCCTCGTATTTAAAAAAATATTTTCACCATCGATATGAGTTGAGCCTGTAAGAAATAAAAGTGTGATTACAGTAGATAACATCAATAGACGTTTTCACACAAAACCGTCCTTGTAAAGTAATAATTATATTAAAATTAATTATATAACTATGTCAGTTGTAGGGCTTATAGACGTCTTCAAAGACCCAGACAAATGTAATTTCACATCAATACATTTCATGCTTAAAGAAATTCCATCAAAATTGCTTGATAAAATGTTTTTGGAGAGTAGAAAATGCATGTGAAATATACGAAGCTAAGATGTAGCAATCTCTATGTTAGGGGAATGAAGAGTTTAATTTCAACACATTTAGTTACGAAATCTACATACGCACCGAACTCCTAAAGTACCGTATTAGTTTGTTTCCGCGTATGAGGAAAAGTTTCTCGTCGGAGGCCGTGCATGCAGCGAAAATTAAACCACTAAACCGCCCCAATATTTAAATCGCGAGAACAAACAACTGCCGCCAATGCTAAACGCAGTGAGGCTAACTTCCCGGCTGCTTCGCGAGGAAATTCCGGAATCGCACACGCTACGTCGAGATCTCGGAGCTCCGGACGAACTGCAATCCGAGATAAGCCCTACACGAGCTCCAATCCACGATGATCTCACCCAGGCTTCCTCATTTCCCTCCTCGGGAATCCGTTTTCGCCGCTCGGCGAGCGCTAATCTGGAGCAGCAGCTGCGCGCGTTCCCAGGCGCGGAGCCAAACGGAAAAACCGGGCCGCCAGAGCACATCCGTGGGCGGATTATGCACTTGATTTCAGGAATTTTCGCGAGGTTCAACCCAGCAGAAAATTGCTATTTCCTGCCTCTTTCACGTTCAGCTTGTATTTCGCTATCGCCAAGCAGCTATCCTTACGGGATGTTCGACGAATATTCCTCTCAAAATCGATATCTTCCTATAATATTTTTTTCTGCCTTACTCTGACGGAATTCTTTCTTTTTCATTTACTTACACCTCTCCTACATTTTCTCTCCTTCCACCATCAGAATGTTTCTTCTCTGCGTGCGTCAGCTCCCATCTGGCCATTTTCTTTCCCGTAAGCGTAGACATTTTTGTAATGCTGCTAAAAAATGATGTCGAGATTTTGACGGAATTACATGGTTTGGGAATTTCTAATACCAAAAAGTTTTTTTTCAAAAATCTGGCCGGTCGTCAGTCCGTCAACATCACGTGCACATATTCTTTTGAAATTCAGGAAACATTTGTGGTTACAAGTGTGGAAATTTCCAGTAAGGCTTCTTTTTTCTGTTCAGAATCAATAAATTCATAGAGGAGAAGCCGCGAAATGTAATTTTACACTTCAGATGATAGAAAATTTGAGTATGATAACAGAAAGCGTATTGATTGGAATATAACCAAATTGTGTTACAAATCAATTAAAATATCTACAGCTTCTTATTAATTTCCGATTTTGATTCCTCTATCTTCGGTTGCTTTAGAACAGTTTTTACAAAATTTCAACACAATACAAACCTTTCTTTTTAGTGGCATTTATAAGGCAATTTCAAAAGGGATCCATCAATTCTCTTCAGAAAATGTTTCATTCAATTCATTCTAATTTCAGTGTTATTCTGGAGCAGAGCACGACTCTAGAAAGAACATCCATTTGTTATTTCTTTTGAAGCTAGAGTGTCATTTCCAAGGGAAGGCGGGCTGTTTTGCTTTTGCATTCAAGGCGCGGTATCTCTCGAAACAAGCCCTTTCATTTTGTTCTTTCACCTAAGGGTGCACTGGAAAATATGCGTCTCTCCGGCTTAATGAATTTCCTTGAAATGAGAGAACCGCCAGAGATGGCTAATGAAAAGAAAAGAAATCTAGTACCTCATCTGAGATTATCTTATATAGAAGCCGCACAAACCCTTTCGTGAAACTCTCCTCGGATTTGCGGATGGGTTAGGTGCTTGGTGAGAAAAAAGTTTATCTTGGTCTGAGATGGTTGTTGGAAAAAAATGTTTTTTCGAAAAATCTCAAAAATTTAAAGAACAAAATAAACTATAGTAGTGCTAAAAGCGCATCACCTAAAAAAATGGGCATTCAACCTGCTTTCAAAACTGTAAACAAATATTAACAAAAATTGGTAATCATATATTTTATGCGCATTATATCATGTTTCTGATTCCGTTATCTTCATAACTCGCTTGACGTTGGCAAAATAAGTGGCGTTTTTTTGGAGTCGTCCGGATGGCCCGGATCGTTAAGGCAGTAGTGCCGTAGTGATCTCGGTCTGAAGGATCGAGGGATCGAGTCCCACCTCGGACACGGTTGTGTGTGTTTCGTGTATATATTTGTTGTCTATGTGGAATGTAGTTCAGTAGCTCATGTGGTTGGCGTCAGGAAGGGAATCCGGGCGTAAAATCTGTATAAAAATGGTGTTTGTGGAATTAAATTAAACCCGTACCCATTAGCGCCGGCCCATAACACCGAGAAGAGGGTCAATAATAATAATAATAATAATAATAATAATAATAATAATAATAATAATAATAATAATTTGTGTATTTTCAGGATTATACTGGAGATTAAATCTATGAGAAAGATTATGCGTTTTATAGGTCTACTGAACGCGAGTCAGTGAAGATTAAATTAAAAAAAGGTAATGAGACCCCAAAACACTAATACATGAATAAAAAATGTATAAGAAAATAAATTAAAAAATAGACACTGCATCTGAATCAACTAAAAATAAGAAAGTTATTAAATAAACACAGAAATATGTTTTAATGTACAGACACATTCTCCGATCCACGTACGAGTTATTAATGTACTTCTTACTTCTTTCAGGGTGAAGATCCTGCCACACATCAAATATACTGAAAAACTATTGTGGAAATTGTAAAGTGACTGTTGTGTTTAACCTGCTTATTGTCTTACGACTTTCACCATTTTAGTTTTTTAACACCAAATACATGTTATTTATTTGTTATTTACAACGATGTACGTATGTTTTAATTGACTGACAGACTGAATCCGTGTCAAACTTCTGTACATTTTTGTACTTGAAAGGGCACAAAAGTAAATGACTATGTTTTTACCATAATTCCATTCTAAAAAAGTATTTAAAGTTGTAAGTGTTTTGGCTAAATAATGCCACTCCACGGAAGGAAAATAATTTTCGGGCCAATTTGACTCAAATTGCTTGCAAATTTCCAACTCGTCGGTCCTTACACAATTTACCCAAAACAAACTTGAGCCTGTAAGTTCGGCATTCTCATGCCAAAAACGGCATTAAAAATTCGACTTCCCAGACTTCGAACCCTAAAAAAGGAGTCTTATTGTGCTCGGATGTGCCATCATAATAGATATGCATTATTCTAATGTATGCAAAGAAGTCCGAACTCAGTTATTTGTTTTAAGATGACGTCGCGAGTCATGAGATATTTACACGAAGATTTTAAAAGTTAATTACCTATTAGGGGGATATGAATCATAATTTCTGTTGTCTATACAAATACCTTTTAAGCTACACTATACTTTCTTTAAACAGTTGGGCACTTCGGTTGAAAAATGGATATCTTCTAAGAAATAAAAATATACAGGTGAGTTATTTCAGATGGTAAAACAGTTCACCAACGTATTCTCTTCAGTTTAAAGAGCAAATGTTTCCTTAAGGCATGTTGCCGAGAAACGCTTTGTTTCTGCAATCAACTTCTTGACGACATGTGATGAGTCCATAGAATGCTCTTTCGTCTGTGACGCGGTCTTTTCAGGGAGGTGTGTCACTTGAAATACAGTGGTATATGAGATTGAGGGGAAGGAGAAATTTGCTAAATGAAATGTCAAGATTAATATTAATGCATCTCTTTAATACTGCGTCTGAGGAATTAAAGAAAGAGGGGGAGAGAAAGAGAGATAGAGGGGGAGAGATCGAAGGTGATATGTACTGTGATGGGCTCAGAGCAAGAGTAAAGCATCGTCAATGCTGGCGGCCTATTACAGCGCACAATGGACCAGTCCTACTGCCACGACGACGGAGCCATGTTAGTCTCCTGACACTTTTCTCTCGAGTGTACCGGCGCTTATACTCGCATGTGCCTCCATGCTTGCATTTGGCGGCGCAAGCAGCAGTCGAAATGTTTGCTTCGTTGCCCTCCGATCACCTGAGGAATCGTCTGTAAATGTTGTACTGGCTTCCACAGTTTGTTATATGTTCAATCTTTTCACTATCTTACCCTTAATTCGTAGGAAGAGAAAGAACTGTAATCGTACTACGGAAAACTGAAATTTTCCGACAGAAAAACGCTTATTGATGGGTCCAGGAATGAAAATGCTGATACATCTAGTTCCTATGTTTAGCACTTTACTTCCTCTAATAAACTGCGTAGTAGGAATAAATGTTTTGTCAGTCATAGGCATCGGAAAATTGATTAACGGTAAAATGTATGTGTATGTGTCTGTCTGTCTGTAGTAAAAAGGGGCGCTAAAACAATTCAGTCTATTTTCTCCAAAATTCATTTTCCCTGTTATATTTAAAAGAACTCGAGTCCTGTTTGAAACAGGTATTTTGATTTGAGGAAGAACTTTACGCAAAGTCTCAACAATATTTTCAATATTCTCTCTAAAATTGTTTCAATATTTTTACTTTTGCACCCTCACGTACGTAAGAAGAAAAAGTATTGTAATCGTGGTCGGAAAACGGCGAATTGTTTACACAAAACTCTTATTTCAGGTCGAACAAGTTGATAAATCTTATTCCTGTATATAGTAAACTACTTTCTCTAACGTGTTGTCCAGTCAGAATGTATGATTTTTGGGTCCTTTGTATCGAAAATTCGACTGACGGCAAAACGTCCGTCCGTCTGTACGTTCGACCGCCCGTCAACCTTTTCGTCGTCACCGCTAGCACCTAAACCATTCAGCCAATTTTCTCCAAAATTTATAATCTCCAATTGATCTATCTGATTTGGAGCCCCTTGAATTCGATATCGATATTTTAATTTGGGGAGGAGGTACTGTACATGAAACCCCTGGGACAGTTTCATAAATTAAAAAGGTCCCACATTTTTTAATTAAATGTTGTTGTTGGATAGCGTAAAAGACGGTTACGGGAATGGTTCCGGTCTCGTTTCTGGTAATATCTCTGATTTTTCAAAAATTGCTTAGGTTCAATTTTTTTTAGCGTCCTCCTAAAACTAAAATATTGAATTTTAGTTATAAGATTCTTTCCCAAACAAATATGTTATTTTTAAAGGTGGATGAAAATGATGTGAATAATAATTAATGTTATTTTAAATATAATTTACCATTGAAAATTCCTATAATTCAATTTTTACTCTATTCTCCAATTTATTCTCAATGTATACGCGCATTTTATTTTAAACAAACCCGCAAAACTTAACTGTAATTGGCCCAGTTGGGGTTTCTCTCTTAAAAATACAATTTAAATGTAATTATTGTGTAAGTTGTATTGGGTTAATATATTACCAATCTACGCGGCATTGCCATACTATGCCACGATATGGCACTTTGAAAAGTTATTCCGACAATTTAAGTGTTGGACGGCGACTCACCAGATGGGAGAGTTTATTTTGACATGGCACCAAAACTAATTACTGTGAATTACTGTATCTCGGAGGAACTTTATATTTAGGCATGTTACTTCACTAAAACACTGAAAGCGGAAATGGACGACAACATACGTAGGAGCTTATCAGTTTCTTGAATCGATGTCTAGTGTGTGTGGAATTTTAGTGTTAATCGATTAAACAGAGATAAGTGAAGACTTGACCCATATACTTAGAATAATGTCACTTAGGATAACGACAGTAGTTATCGATTATAATGAGGTGCATGTTTCATAGTTATCTTTCTTTTAAAAAATAGTACCCTTTCCAAACTTTTACTGCAATATAGTCCTGCTCACATAAAAAGTTTTCAAGAATACTTAAAAAGAAAATACGGCATCTGAAAAAAAGGAAAAACGTGAAGGAAATGTGGAATTCCTTTAAACGAATAATGTTTATTGGTAGGAAATTGTTTCTTCCAGCTAAGATAGTTAAAGAAAATAGTGATTCAGGATATATCTATGTTAATAACAATAAATTTAAAAAGGTAAGGATATCGTACGCAAATAACAAAAAAAGGTCTTTGCTAAGCGACTCTCTTCAATCATCTACGTAACAAATTAATACAGAAAAAAGTACATCGAAAGGGTAGTATCTCCATAAAATTCTAATGAACGAGCGAAAAAGTCGGAGAAAAAGTTGCTTTATATATCTATAAGAAGGGTACCTACGGATAAGATGGTAAAAACGTTTCCCTCAACCAAATGAAATATGGGTATCCGTAGTTACACTATAACACTAACATAAAAATAATATTGTTGAAACGTTTCTTAGCCCCCGTCCCACCACCCACAGCCCTATGCAGCCATTTTTTTTCATTTTCATTATTTCCGTCAACATAACAGTGTTTATCTGATTGAAACAAATATAAAAATAAGAAAATAATTTATACTATCAAAAATACATGTTTGGGGATTTTTTCTGCGCCAAAATCAAGCATTTTTTTCAAAAAAATAACAAAAATATTTTTACTGTGTTTTAAAACTCCGGAACAGGATGAATAAAATCTCAAAAGTTCCTCTCAAAACCCAATTTGTTGAGGATTTATTT
Source organism: Gryllus bimaculatus (assembly GCA_017312745.1). Lineage (NCBI taxonomy): Eukaryota > Metazoa > Arthropoda > Insecta > Orthoptera > Gryllidae > Gryllus > Gryllus bimaculatus. The sequence continues at coordinate 602,000 of BOPP01000089.1, forward strand.
CAGATTATTTTGACTGCTTGGCTAAAGTTAAAAAAATAAAACAAGTTTTACCTTTTTCCCGCCTTTATATCACCTTGACTTACCTATATATCACCTATATCACCTATACTTTGAAAATGTCTGCAACAGGTAAGTGGTTTTATTTTATGTACACATGCAAGTAAAAATTATATCTACTGGAGTTGACAATTGCGTAGTAGAGTAGATACAGGAACTCCTGACAAATTGGGTATAGTATGTTTGAAGAATTAGACATGAACTATTGAGAGAAACCTTAATACATCCGGAGCTCCTCCCCAGGGAAGTGCCTTAGGACCACTTTTTAGGACTTTTTGGCGTTCATCAACGACCTGCGATCTTGTATTACATCATTAATGAGCTTATTTGCGGAAGATTGCTTATTTATCGAAGAATAGATAAGGATGAAGATATTTTCATGCTTTAAAATGATATAAATAGCATTCATTCCTGGAATATCATAAATGAAATACATTTTATAAATCAGCAAAGATGGTTTACATGCAATATTACATCGGAGGCATAGCCATTACGCAAGTATCGTTTTGTGTCTAGAGATTATATAACTTCTGGACTTGGGATGGCGGGAACACGTTACATCTATTGCCAGAAAAACGTGGAAGGCACTAAAAATATGGAGTGCTGAAAAATTGGATACACATCGTTAGTTATACCGATACTTCAATAAGCATCAGTTGGATTGGACCGTGCAGATTAGGTCGGGTTGAAGAGTTAGATAGAATTTAAAAGAAGGCAATCAAATTCATAAATAAATGATCTTGATGTAGTTCAAATCTATAGTGGCCCTCAGTGTGTGAAGAAAAAAGCCAGTTTGTGCTGCCACTTGAAGGCCTGCGCGGGTAGAAGAAACGAAAAGACTAGACACCCATTTGAGAATTGGGAGACCCGACCACAAATGCAAAATAAAAAGTAGGGAAATATTCATTTATAAATTGTACTATTAAAATTGGAATGAAATACCTGTAGCTGTCGTAGAGCCTTTATCTGGCTCTGTTGCTGATTTCAAAACAAAACTGATAAAGTTTATGTACTTGAAGTACATAATCAGTCCATGAACACCGATATTTACAAGGTACTGCCATATTTAGGGTATTTCTTTACTATAATTCTATAAATTCATTAAGACTTTTATACATCACTAAATGATTTACAAACAGTTTGTACGCAGCACAAGATGTACTATTCTCTAAAAATAAAAGGTTACAGATACGTGCATCGCCTCCAAGATCAATTATAAACAAATATCAGCGAATGCTATTAGTTTCTTTAAACTCCTTGAAACCCCAACGATCTTTTTCTAGCAGTACGAAAGTAAGGAATAATACTTAAAGGGTTGGAAGGATAATCTAACTTGATATTAAAACGATAAATAGTGTTTCTCTTTCCAAAACAGTTGAGGAAAAGACGATGAGAATTTCCGAAAAATCAGAAGTGTCAAGATCAGATTTTAAGTAGGTGAAGAACACGTGATGAAAAATATAAAATCCTCCTGTTTTTACCTTTCTTCTGAGCAGCACTACGTGCCTTTTTTTTGCCTTATTGTGTGCGTCTTCCGCATCTGTGGAATCCACTAAAAAGCGGCGCCATATTTGCACCGTTTCGCTCATGATGATGAATCGCTTGATGTGAAATATTCCAGGCAGCGACGAGCACCGTAAAGAGAAAAGGGGAGAGCGAGTAAATCACATCGACTGGGAGGCACAGTCCCCTCGTGTATCTTCACAAAGAAAGCGCAGGCAAGAGCTCTCGCAACGAAAACAAATATCGTACAGAGATGGGAACAACCGTAGGGTCTATCTTTCTTCATAAAATTGAGATATAGTAAGGGACAAAACATTAAAGATAAATCAATGCAAAGGATGTTAAAAATACTCAAAATAGTTTTTTGTAGTTCTACGATCTTTCAGTACTAGACCCATATGCTGAAGATTTCATACAACTTCAAGTTTACCAAGGAATTATATAAGGAAGTCTAAAAAACCTTCTGAAAGGTAATAAAAGTGAACTCAATACGTATTTTGTGGCATTTAAAATATATAAATATACTGATACGAGCACTGGAAAACGATTCAGTAAATGAGTATTTTTTTAGAAGAAACAAACGAAATAGAGGTTTAACCTCGTAACTGCCATGGGGATCCTATGACCCAATTGGAGATCTCAGACTTTTTAGAGAAACTTTACAGGAATTATTTGTTTTTAATTGCATTTTGTCACCTTACAAGCGAAAGCTTGTCAATTCATGAGGTCAAGAGCTTGAACACTGAGATAAACGTTATACACTGTAAATTTAGGGCAAATTATTTGTTGCACAATAATAATAATAATAATAATAATAATAATAATAATAATAATAATAATAATAATAATAATGAGTTTGCGTGTGTCTCAATGCTTGTGATTGTCCATTTTTTCGTTCATCATCACTATCATTTCACCTCATCCCACAAGCGCTGTCAACACTGGGTAACGGATAACCCTTTAAAAACGGATTCAGCGTGAAAATGCCAGCCAGTTATCTCCCATCAGCGGGGCACCGCCCCAGCCGGGACAAGCTCTAAAATTCCCATCTCCGATTCTCCCGGCATGTGGGCTTGTGTAGTGCGTGTTAGTGTACGTTGTGTGTGTGGAGAGGATAGGACAAGAAAGAGGTAGGAAATATCGCGCGCGATCCGGCGCCCGTTTAATAGGGTACTGCTCCGGCATTCGCCTGGTGTTGATTGGAGAAACTACGGAAAACTGCCGAGTAGAGCAGCCGGCCACTATAATTCTTCCCTAGACAGCGACCTAGATGACAAGCTAGTCCTGCTGCCGTCGAACTCGAACCTAGGATCTCCCGGTCAGTGAGACTACAGTGACATGAGGTGATGCAATGAGCCATATATCCGGGTTTTATCTTAGCATTTCTGTACATTTGGATGAGAAGATTTCTAATGAGCATGGTTCCTAAAGTGTTTATTTTCCCCGAAAATTCTATACGCCATGAAATGCTCTTTGGCAATAAATGACATTTTTTTCCCGAAATTCTCTGCCTGGGTGCTGGCAAGGCACTGTGGTGCTCGGCCGATGCAACCCATGGGCTCGGTAGCGCGCGGGGTGGTCGTATGGTCAGCGCCCGCCGCGCCCGGGGCCTCGTCTATTCATAGCAGCTGCGCCCCCTCCCCCGGCCAGGGGAGCTTGGGGAGTCCTATAACGCACGCGGAAGCGTTAGTGAATGTGTCACGTGAAAGTGCGTGCGTCAGCTGTGCAAATAAGTGTAAATGGAACTAAGTATGAATGTGTGAATGAATGGAAAAAACAAAATAAAGAATATTGTATAAAAGAAAGCTTCAACCGAAAATACTATAAACATGTACGTGAATCTTAGGTTGCCGGCCAAATCGCCGGCTTCTTCCATAGGTTTCAGTTAGGAAATAAGTTACAGTGTTTTCTGTTCGCCGCACCGGTGCGTACTCAGTGTGCGCACTGGACAGCTCCGTTCCGAACGCCAGGGCGCACCAGTGCAAAGATGCGCATGTTCCATTCGCTCAGTGACGTGGAAACAATGCCCATTGCACCGGGCCCTTTTGGGGTTATGCACAGAAGTTAGGAATGTTGATTTGGATTCGTACTGAAACTGTCAAGGCAATTGTGGATCTTCTGTCACACAGGGACACTTCAAATGATGGAGTACATAATATTTCACAATAAACGTTTTAATATATTTTTTGTGACTTATGCGAAGTTCCGAAAATTAGTTTGTCTATTCCTAAAATTCAACCTTGAATGACGTCATGTTAACAAATCCAGTGCTATATAGAAATAAATGGGAAGGTACGTCTTAATTTCGCGCTGATAATCTTTTCCCCCTACGTTACATACAGTTTTTACTGCTTTTTTGACTGAATAAATCTAAATCTAAAATAAATTTTCAGATCTAGACCTAATGTAGAGTTGTAATATAAAGATACCTCTACCACCCATGTAGTTGTGTAAGTTGTATTTTAAGATTAGTAGTAAATTTATTGTAAACTAATTATAAGTAGATTTAATCCACCTGAACAAATGTAGTGTGTTTTAACACTGATCTTTGTATTATTTAATCCAAAAGAAAATAAATTTTAAAGAACATGCCAATAAACGACCCCCTTTTCAGAGCTACTGGCGGGGAGAAAGCTATAAAACGCGACGGCGCCCACCCCCACCGCCTTTCCGGCCACCGCTCTCCCTGCGGTGGGGATGGTTTACTTTTTGAAAAAGGTTCTGGAATCACATCAACAATCCGATCTCTAATTTGTATCGTAAAATTCGTGTTTAAGGATGTTTCGAGCTGTAACGCTGCACATACGTTATAAAGACGTCTTTTAGTAACTGTTTTTGATGGTTAAGATTGGTGCAGGTAGCGAAGAGATACATGCAATTTTGTACCCGAACATCTGGATGTGAATGGATATATGTGTCAGATAACTGTCAGATTGAAAGCTTATGTTCAAGAACGTCTAAAGAGAAAGATCTAGTTGTGTCGTTTTATAGATCTTCAAGGCATTTGGATGAAGATTTTACATGAAGCTGCAGTGACATTTCCAAAATTATCTGATAAATGACTGAAAATATTTTTCTTTAACTTTTATGTTCGAATAAACGATAGTACATTTGTAAAAATTATGTAGTGTCTATTTTCATTAAAATCATTGAAATTTTGAAAATAGAAAAAAATTCAAATGTGTTTTGAATCTGTCCTATATCTTTATTAATAAAGATTTTGATATATATATATATATATATATATATATATATATATATATATATATATATATATATGAATAGTTGAAGAGTACAGAGCCAAGAAATTAGACATGTAGAAACGAATTTATTTGAACTAAAATTGGCAAGCAAAGAGACTAATCTCGCTAAAGCAGGGTTGCAAAAGGCATGTAAACAATGAAAATTCACAATTAAAAGGAGTTATTATAAGAAAGTTAATAATTAAAACGATACACATCTAATTCTCAATCTAAAATTTATATTAGCACTAACGTGTAAGTAAACGATCTTTTCTTCTTTAATCTTTATTCCACATGACCACCCAGTATAACGGTATCTGTTTTACTCGTGGCGTTGTCTCTTCACAATGGTATTGTGGACTTCAATTTGAATCTTGAAATGGCATCACTAGAAATGAAATTTCATTTTTCGTTTCTCACACTAGTATTGTCGTCAGTCCTGGTGAGAAGGATGTTTCATATACTCTGTCGTCAAAAGAGATCGGATGCCATAGTCAAAACGAGGGTTCAATTTCTCGTGAGCGAACAAAGCCTGTCGCCATCAATGAAAAAACAACACAAATCTTAACTGATATCATCCTTTTTCATACATATTTAAAACACTACCTGATCCTGCACCATCCGCTTCCACAATAAAACCAAACACGACGGTGCCTTTTTGTTGTTTAAACTTACACGTATGGTTTCAGATTCATCAAGATCGGTAAAGAGAGAAAAAAGCTATGCCAAAAAGAACAGGAAAATGCATAAGACAAAATTAGAAAAGTAGACTTTTGAGGCTAAAATTGGCCAAAAAGTCAAAATAAAAATATACTAAAGCTATTCCAGATGTACAATTAAATTATTAGTTTTATTTAAAGTTATAAAATCATAACCATAATAAAACGTCATTTTGTGAGACTTTTAGTGATCTCCCAGGATGCAACGTAGCACCCCGGGAAGGAAAAGTTTTAGTATGTAACGGACTATCACTATATTTTTTACTAAGAGCGTAATAAAATGCATTAATGGAGTACGTGCGGAATGCACTTTATAATGTGGGGAGATTAAAAACGCTGTACTTAAGGAAGTATGGTGAGAGAAAATCACCTGCCCAACACCTGTCTTTCAATCATTTAAAAACAAACTGCACTTGATAACATATTATCGCAATCTGCGATTCGACGAAATCGACATCGAAACAAATATAAATATTATTTATTATCTAATAAAATTATCTGTTCACCACTTGTCTTTCAATCACTGGAGCAACCAACTGCACTTGATAAAGTCATACTCAATCTGCGATTCGACATCCAAAGAAATATAAATATACAGTGTTCAGTAGTTTTTGGATTGGTCGATTCGGCGACTTCTATAAAATGTTCACACTCCCCATAGATCATCAGAGTGAAAATATGCAATACGAGATACTTTCGTCTTTTTTTACATTCAATAGAATCCAAACTAAGTAGAATGACAAATAGCAAAAGAAGCTTCATTAAAGTCACAAGGATACATAATAAAATATTTCCGGTCTACCATGAAATTGTCTCATGTTGAAACACTTAAAATAAAGTAACTGAAAATTTTTACGTGCCAGACATGCTCTTATAGAAATTAAGAACAAAATGTACGTATGAACGATTAAATTGCGTTCATTTACCTCAATGCTTCTGACCAGTGTAATGTAAAGGTGACATCACGAAGACTGTTCTAATCTGCATTCAGTTTTCAATTTCGTGATGTGTAAGAATAACTTAAAACTAATATTATTGTTGTTAATTAAAATTATTAGTGGTAGAAAACATATCGTTATCATTTTTTAAGAAAACAATAAAAACTGTAGAAATATATATTTACCGAAGAAGGTACTAACAATATTTCACTTACCACTCAATGCACGCAAGAAACACTTGGATATCTCACCTGAAACAGAGAAAATCAGTATTAAACAATCAGTATTAGAAAATCAGTTTCAAGATTCTTCATGATTTTAATGAAAGATCTAATTATTGACAAAAATCGCATTTGTCGGAAAAATCTATCTCTATAATTTTGTCGTTGTAGGAAGACACCGAAAAAAAATCATATTTTTGAAATTTTCAAAAATTCAGAGTTAACCGTGAAAATGGTCGCTATGCTACAGGCAGACGGCTGTTTTAAAAAGAACCAGTTTTTCGGCATCAGGAGACCGCAAAACGTGCATTTCCGTTTAAATCTCGAAATCAATTTTCCCTAGCATTACATAACACTCCCTGCACTTCGTATATTACTCAGTGTATACGCACATATACAGGAAAGTAAAAATGGATAAAAATGTAGTCCACCAGATTTTTCTCTTTCTTACAGTCGTGGTCTTCCAACTTTCTTCTACGGACATGAAAGAAAGAAAAGCAAAGACCACACCCTGCTTCCCTTTCCCGAAGCTTTCCCCTGCTTCGGCCTAACTCTTGATTTATGAGGCGCAGCCTCCGCCGCGCCCATCACCATTGCTATCTTCAACGCTGCTGCCTCTTCAGCCTCTTCCGCGCCTCCGATTGATGGAATCATTCTTTAAATATTACGGGCGCGTCAACAGCGAGGGTTGTTAGTCCCGTAAGAGTAGAGCATGTTTTTACTGTGGGAGGTGACAGTGATCTTCTCCCGCTGAATAGCGACATCAGGCGCCAACCTTTCCGTTAGCTTGCCGGGTTTCCCCATCCAGGTATCTCTCACCAACGGGGCACAGCGCCAGGCAGGAGAAGCTCTAAGCTCCCGACTTGTCTCCAGGCAATCACATTTTTGGAATTTTCAAAAATTCAGAGTTAACCGTGAAAATGATCGCTATGCCACAGGCAGACGACTGTTTTAAAAATAACCGGTTTTTCGGTATCAGGA
>BOPP01000089.1:610750-670027 GCA_017312745.1 Gryllus bimaculatus
ACCCTGACCCCAACCGCCACCGCCACTACCACCGCCCCAGCCGCCGCTCTAGCTCCCGCCCCCGCCGCCGCCACCAGCATCTCCGTGGCGTTCGCCTCGCCACTCAGGCGGTGCATTATTAAGCGGGCGCAATGCGAAGGCGGAGCGCGGCCCCGCCCACCGCAGAGACCACTCGCTGCTCCTCTCCGGCTAATGTGCCCCGCTCGTCGCAGCGCGCGCCGGCCACGCAACGCCCCTCCTCCTCGCGTTGCCAGCCCTCCACAGCCCCGCGGCCACCGGTTTAGCGAATGCGTAGTTTATTTTCGAGATCCCAACTGCTTTAGATATCAATTCTATGTTCCATTACAGACAAAGTATTGAAGTATTCATTATGATATTTATGTATTGTATTATCAAAAAAAAATTACTCCCTTTCACTCACAATTACTCCGAAACTTTACAGACAAAAATATAAAGAGCACCCACCTAATATTCATTTATTTGTCATTTTTGTTCTCACAATCGTGAACAATAATGTTCTAATATTGATATAATAATAATGTAAGTTCTTTTTATTATAGATTTACGAAGAAAACGAAGAGAAGGTACCAATCAATGACTTTCATATTTTCACTTTATGTTGTTAATATCTCTCTTTAGAGCATTTTCTGACTATTTATCATATGAAATAGATTGTAAATATTCGTTGAATAAAAAATGACATCCAAGTAGAACACACATATTTCGGATGCAAAAATGCAACATGCATTTTAAAATAAAAACAATATGAAGAGCGGTAATAAAAAGCAACTCATTGTTTCTAATATCTTCAATTACGAAAAAACACTTTTTTACGTGAAAATGAAAGGAAAATATTTGAATAGTGATGGTCAGAGCTACATCCTATATACGCATCTTTATATTCATTTGGAATTTTAAAAGATATTTGAAAAATTAAAATGAAACGTATATCATTTTCAAGAAGAAATTATCAGAAATTTATTCTACAGAAAATCATAAAATATGTCAAATGAAAATCATAAATATATCATACTTTGTATCAATTACAAATCTTTACACCAGCAGTAATAAAGTAGCATCATACAAAACAAGTTTGATACGAAATATAAAACGTGTTCGAAATAAGTTTGTTCACGTTAGGCCGATGCGCACGTGATCACTAGTAACGCATAGCCAGTGACAGATTCCGTCAAAGGGAAGAGGGGAAGGGCACAAAATACCACTTCAATTAAAATATATTTTTAAATGGATTTTGTATGTGTCACGACGGGATATAGGAAGCACAATAAGATTGTCTGAAAGAAAGGAATATTTCGTTTCCATCCAGTTGCTCATGGGCTCTTTTGAAAACATATCTACTTCTCAAACTTCTGTTCAACCTTCATTCCAAGTTTAAAATTTGTGAGAATCGAGAATACTTCTACTACTCACTGCGACATTTCGGTAACAAAATTACATAACTGTTTTACCGAACTACGATTCTAGGTACATAATTCACAAACAAAATAAAATATTTACATTATGAACCCGTACTCTGTCGATAAGGAACTATGAAATGTCATGATATCGAATACTACGAGTACTTTTAAAATGTACTCTAATGTCAGGTGTAGCAATAAATCTTCATTTCTAAAGAGTTCCAAATCATTTTCCAAAAGCCTCTCTATTACTATTTCTGATTAGGCTAGAAAGTTACAATCTCACTTTAGTATTGTACAGAATCATTTCTACTGTTTTGTGTCAACGATTTCATCGAGTGAGAAGCAGGGAAGATGGGCACCTGTGGCAATTAAAATGTACGACCCCATGTTTTTATTATTATTTTTTAACCTGTATTTTATTGCCTTTCAACTCCCTTTCTAAATTTTGTAATATGACAGACTACATAGCTATTATTGACGATAATCCTACGAAATGAAAATAGTTTGTGCAGAACCAAACCCCTGCTGCCTGTCAAATTAGCAAATCATTGTTTACGAAGTTTCATTTTACGCGTTTACACAGAACTGTTTATTCATCTCTCTTTCACATTGACCGCAAACGCAACAAAAAATTGTGGTACACATTTGGACTCGTGTTCATGAACAGAGAACAACTGAAACGTTTATGATTTGATAAAGAACTAATAGCCATGGCAAGAGCGCGCTGCAGCAACATTGCCGTATGGGTTTATCAGGTAACTTTTTAATCGATGCCTCAATTTATACGTTTTTATTTCAAAGTGGAAATTAATGGAAAAAAGAGGCTAAAAAAGAGATTAACTTTTACATCTATCATTTTTGTCATTTTTATTAAAGAGAAATTAATGAATATAATAAAGTGATATCGTTCGTAATAAAACTGTTATAAGTGATAACTTTGTTTTTCTTGCAAGATTGCTGCCCACTTACACAACTCATAATGTCGAAATCGACGATTGTATTTTGCCCATAAATCTTACAACTAATGGTGCTAAAACAGAATATACTATCTCGACCCTTAGTAACGGTCATGTAATACTATTATATCACGTTTCTGTCTACATCAACAGATCTCAGTCGATAAACGCTGATAAGGCGCGCATGCAGCGATAGGAAGCTGCTAACAATAATTTCATATTTTCTTATCAGTTCTTTCTGAAAGCGCGATAAATGGAAGATGGTCTGTAATTGGTGTGAAACCTTTATATATAATTAATTTCAAGCAGAAATTACACACAACTACTCATTGTTTTTTTTCGAAATATTGTACATGATCGTTTTTGAAGAGATAATTTTGTACAAAATACTTTGTCTTAGGCAAAAATATTTATCTTCAATTTTGTAGTTTTAATTTTTTTAATTTTCAAAAAGCCGAGCAATACTTTAAAATATGGCTAGAACCATATTGTATTTTATTGCATAATCAAAGAAAAGGTAAAGAAAAAATCGAAGCGGTTTTTGTGAAAAACATTAGTACTTTTCAATCGCAAATAATACAAAAACTACTCGTTTTTCAAAAACATGTATGTGATCTTTTTTAAAATACTAATTTTGTACAACAGACTTTGTATGAGGCAAAAAATCTTTGTTAGAGCATACACTGTGCGTTTCCGATACATTACTGAATACGTCAAAGGTTTAAAGAACAATGAAGTGAACTTATAATACTTATGTGTTCGTTTTGTTGTCATGCTACTGTGAATATTCATAAGTATACCTTACATTTCTATTTTATAACAGATGTGCAACCAATACATATATTTTCACACTTATTTACAAATGTGAAATTGCCCATCTAATATTCTCAATAGCATTATTCATAGAATGTCAAATGGCACAGGTTATACTACTGCATCTCAAGGGTTTTGGTGCGAGACGCGTGCCGCTTTTCTTGCTAGGTTCGTAAGTTCTGAGCACGCATTCAACGTTAGCCTTCACCTGAGTTGATAACTAGAGCTCAAAAGTTCAAACACTTATATTATCTAAAACAGGCCGGCAAAAATGCATTTATTTTCACTATAATTGCCAAGACAAAAGGCATTTATTCCCGCAAAAGTAGGGGTGAAAAAAGGCATATAAACAATGAAAAATCACATTTAAAATAAATTATTGCAAAAATAGTAATAGTTAAAACGATTTACGTGTTTATTGTAAATGTAAAATGTACATTATCAGCTAAGTTTAAGGAAACTTTTCCTTTCTTAATCTTCATTCTATATGATCACCCGGTATGACGATACGACTACGTATGACGGTATGGCGGTATGGCTACAAATCTGTTTTACTCGGGAAGTTGTCTCTTCGAAATGCTATTGCGAACTCCAATTTCAATCTTGAAATAACATCATTAAAAACGGAATTTTAGTTTTCGTTATATACAATTATGTAATCAGCAGCAGTGATGCAAAGGATATATCATGTACTAGAGCTCTGTCCTCAAAAGAGATGGAAGGCCGTAGCCAAAATGACGATGGGATTCCTTGTGAGCAAATTAAGCCTGACGGTATTAATTAAAACATCAAAAATCTTGACAGACATAATATTTTTTCATACAGATTGTAACACTGCCTGCCCCTGGAGTCTCCACTTTCATAAAAAGAAAAAAACGCGACAGTGCCTTCGTGTTGTTCAGAATCACAGTTATGTTTTCAAATTCATCGAGATTGGTGTCAGGAGAAAAAAGCAAAAATAATTACAAAAATGCAGGAAAAGTCATATATAAGACCAAATGACACAAACAGACTTCAGAAGCTCAAATAGGCAAAAAAAGCAAAATGATAGCATACTAAAACTATTACAGAAGTGCAATTAAATGAATTATTTTGTAAAAACATTTCTAAAGGGTTATAATAAAAATGCATTTTCTCAGACACGTCCTCAGACACTTTCAACACGTCGTGTTACAAGAAGAGCCGACGGGTAATCTCGAGCCCAGTTTCTTGATTTTGATAAGCATTCAACATCTTATCTCGGAACAGAAGATCACAGGTAGCCAATATCTCTAGCAGTATTGAAACAATCTAAATTACAATCACAACCTTAAAATTTGAAGGAAGACATTGACTGATGATTCCCGCCGTGTCAACTGGCGAGGCCACTAGTTCCGTATGTTTCGAACATGTTTTACCGTGGGAGAAGGCGGTGGTCTTTCCTCCGCTGGATGGCGAGATCCAGCGCCGACCTTCCCATCTGCTTGCGAGTCTCCACAACCAGGTATCTCCCACCAGCGGTCACCGCCCCAGCCGGAACAAGCTCTATGCTCCTGACAGGTCTCCCGGCATGTCTATTGGGATAGTGCATGTACGTAAAGGGTGAGGATATGACAAGGAAGAGTAAGGAATGATCGCACGCTGTTCGTGAACCATTAGTTAATGAACTGGTCCGGCATTCTCCGGCTGCTCTGGCATCGGGGAAACCATGGAAAATTGACGATCAGAGCAGCCAGCTGTTAAAATTATTCTCCAGACAGCAGGTGAATTCTCAGGTGAAAGTCTCAGAAATCTAGCTAGTGACGAAATTCTACTACCATCGCCATGCTACCGCCATGCACCACAGTGATATCAATATTGATTCCCCTGAACTACCTATGCCCGTAGGAAATTTATCGATTACTGCCAGAGATGATATGTTTATCGATACTAGTACATTAAAAAAGAAACGGGATATTTTATAGTAAATTATCATAACATCATACTCAAAGTCGACCAACTGACTCACTAAAATGCCCTCGACCAACGAAGAACCTCGAAAAAATGAAGGAAATGATCTCTCCACCGTTCCAGCATTTTCTTTGATCTAACACTGGATTTCAGTTATAGGTTTTTACTTCCCGTTCCAGATTCCCTTCTGTACGACGCTGAACGACGCGACTTTCAAGTTTGCTGGAGCGGCTTCTCTCGTGTTGCCGCCGCAGGAAGATCGTAAAGAAAATGGGTGGTAAAATGAGAAAGAGAACGCATGCACAGGGAAGATGGCGGATTTTACCGTTTATAAGATTTATCGTCGATAGAAAAACTCTCTAAACGTGCTACTGCTGGAGTAAGAATTACAGCCAGACCTATATCATCCCGATTTACGATGAAAAATTAGAACGTTGCCGATGATGCAGGCAACCCGTCTGTGCAACCCGCAACACATTTCGCTGCAACAAGGGATACCGTCGTGTCTATATCGGAAACATTGACCCACGCACTTAAAGCTTGGTTTAATGTCTCTTTAGTGAAATTAAAAGTGAGAAAACTGCACGTAATTTCTCACCCGTATTTTCATGCAAAATTAGCAGTAGAAAGGAAAGTACTCACATTTTCAAAAAATTGTACATGGCCTTATTTCAAAATCTATCTTTAAGAAACAGATTTCATTAAGGGAAAAAATCTCTATATTTAATATTTTAGTTGTAGTAAGAAGGAAAAATTGTAACTTTCGCAATTTTCGAAAAATCAGGATTTTTGACGAACATGAGACCTGCACCATTCTCTTAAATCTCCTTCATACTATCTAACAACAAAATACAATCAAAAACAAAGGAACTTTTTTTTTGTTGAAAATTTGGGAAATGTCTCACGAAGTTCATGTAAAGTACCCTCTAAATTTGAAATTAGGTTTTGAGACGCCGCGACATCAGCCAAATCAATTGGAGAATATCAAGTATAAATGGTGTTAATATGAAATACAGATAATAATTTCACAAAGAGTTACATTTTCTTTTTAAAATCAGTTCCAAACCAGAATTTTATTTGGAGATTTATGATACTTCAGTTACAGATACGAAAACGTCTGTCTCAGTTATACTCATACAGTAGCACTATATGCGAAAAAATCTGTTACTGAAATGCGGAAAATTTCGAAAGCACTAACTGACGGATCCCAATCGGACCACATGAGAACCGCCTCGCCTGCCTCGCTTCTTCTACCGCTTGTATGCTGCCGTGCCCTCTTCAGCCACTCATGCGCTAGGGGTGGCGGTGTTGGCGGTCGGTCATCGGGGACGGGTGGACATTATATTTTTGCCTAATTTTACTTTACGACGCTACTGTTCATCCGATTTGAACGATTAATACGGCGTTGGATTCAGGAAGCACGTCCCCACAATGTTATATGATCTCTCTTTTTCAATTTCTTCTCAAAATTATGAAAACCAGATTCAAAAGTGAGAAGAAAAAAGTTCACAACACTTGAACGCGCGACAACACGCGACAAGTACGCTTCACAACATACTTTCTCTATATAAAACGAAACAAATGCCGCTCACAGATTGGAAATCGGACCAATTTTTCAGATGTTATTAGTAAAGTAATTTTTGTTTATTTTGATGCTGCTTCGCGGTGACGACAAATTGAACTGGTCTCGGTACGTGTACTTTTTTAGCCTTAATGTTTCTACTCTTGAGTTTTTTTAAAAACCGCATGACGAGGATTGCCTTTCTTGTACCATTTCGTTCGATAGCTGTTCCTGTGACGTAATACGGCACTTCACCTCACAATTTGGAAAATCGGTAAGAGATTTAGCCGCACCGTTTTCCAGAGTAATGTTTATGTTGCATTCTTTAAATTGATAACTTTCCGATTGCTTTACCCGGTAACTTTTTTCTACTAATGTTTTACCTACTTTTATAAAAAACAATATGTGCGCTAGTAGTCACATATTTAACGGCTGGATAGTGTCGTGCTGATTTGCATCGTATATCAGCCACATCTCTAGGAGTATTGTTTGATAGTGACATACATCTATGGAACATTTCGTAGGGTATAGTATCACAAGCGATAGTTTTAAAATTGATCCGTATACTCGTATATTTTACGAAAGAAGACACTAGTATAAGCTTCTGGTATTGAAGGAATTTTCAAACTTGTCACACTCACTTGATGTTTACTGTTCCTGGGCTCACAAATCTTACGTGTTTCTCAGAAAAGAACAATCTTGTTAACTTGATTTCGTAATTGAAGAGCATTGGGAAAACGAGTTTAGCCTTTGATGCCATTAACATCATTCTTTAGCTACTACATTTCATTTTCCCTCGGACTTTTTGTATGCATTTTCTATAATTAGTTAAAAATTGCTGCGGATTGTGAAGACCCTTTTTTCAATATTCTATAGCCTGAATAATAGTTCATTTGTAGTTTTTTTGCTTTAAATCTTGAAAAGAAATAGTGTCACTTACATAAGTGTAAAGACACTGTCTTGTTTTGCATGAAACACTCTGTTTTTAATGAGTAGACGCAAGATATTACACTACCAATATTTTTGTACAGAAATTAGATCGATAAAATAAACGTACAACAATAATGATGGTATGGCACGATAATTTTTAATATTTATAATAGACCCTCCACATATGTTAAGAAAATAAAATAAAAATGCTTCAAACTCCACGGAAACATCAACTCTCTAAATTCATAGTTTTATTCAAAATATTGTACTTCTTTTTATTAAAGTAACATACCAGCATAAACCATTAACTAAAACTGACATCAGTGAGAAGAGATTTCGTTTTTGCGGATAAAGAATGACTGAACTGCATGTTGGCTTGTTTACATATGCATGGTCTCTAACGTATAACAGAATTTATTTTTCCTTTACCTATGCAGGTAGACCTATTAAATCATTTCATGAACAGCTCAACCTTTCAGACACTTTTTAGCCTTACAAAACTACGCTCTCAGGTAATTAATCTTACAGCTTTGAAAAATGCGTTTAAAAGAACGAGAGACAGAAAGGCGATCACTTAACGACTTGGTAATGAGGAGAGCTCGCTTGTTAACTCGAGGTAGCTCTTTTCCTCGTTGATGTAATGGTCCGGCGAGATGTTCAATTACGATCCCAAACTTTTCCTTTCGCGCCTCTATTTATCGACATTCACCAAGTTTAACCAATAAACGAGGCTCATCTACCGCGCCCGTGTAGTTTACTTAGACATCGCTCCGGCGCTTCGTATTTGTTGGCGAGTTCACTTTAAGAACAGATTGCCGAAAGAGTAGGCCGTAGGTACACAGGAATTTTTAGACATTAAATATACTTTTTTCTTATAAAACAAAACTGCATTTTAAAAGAAATTACATTAATTTATCTTACTTTAAATTTCATCAGATCTAAATGAAATTCAATATTTCTTTGGACTTTTGAATTGTAATAAAACGGACGCAGTTCAATATGATTTTGAAGAAAAACAATTTTTCTATACTACGTGTCAGGAATAAACTAAAAGTTATAGGTGCATCACTCTCTACTCCACAAACGTTTAACAGGTTGAAAACATTAATTTTCGGTTGACTTCACAAACAATCTAAAACAATTTATCACAAAATAAATTGCACATGCACTAAATATTTTTCTGCAAGCAAAGAGGAACGTAACGGATTAGTAATGCAATTTGGACTATTTTTAAAGGCTTTTCAGGAATTCTCGTAGGTTTAGTGTCATAAACTGGAGAAGTGAAATGACATAACAAATTCAGTTTTAACATGCTCTTGCATTTAAATTAGTTCCGTTATTCATCACAACAACAAAGAAGCGCTTATCTCGCAATCCGTCCACTCAGCCACATTTCATTTGTACACAGGACTAACACGCTCTACACTTTTTCTCAACTCAAATTAACTCAAGAGCGGACAAACCTCGTTTTCTTCTCCCAAGCTTCGTACGTCTAGCACCAGCTGCGAAACAACGTCACCGAAACACGCCCGCAAACCTCCACCTCCGCCTCCCACACACACACACACACACACACACATTGAAGTTCACCCATATTCACCCAAGGGCGTGCGTCTCGGTGGCGGGCGAGTGGGCAGGGGCGGGGTGTAAGACGCGGTGAGAGCAGCGGCGCCGCGTGGTGATTGCATTACCGCAACGAGTTTAACGGCAGGGAGCGCCCGGCGAAGCAGCCACTCGCCTCCACAACAGCCCGCGACAAACCGCATCGTTGGCGCCACGCCGCCCCTTGCAAGAGCGCTAATAACAACTTTTAGAGAAAAGATACTCCTAAGAAAAATATCTCCAGGGAGTTGAATGGGAATGTTAAAGAAATGTTTTCTTGAAAACCCCTTTAATCGAAACTGCAATACGCCAAAAGATACATTTACATACGATGTGTAAGGAACAAAATATACAAGTTTTTCCATTATATTTTTTTATACAAAGGTACAAAGTGGAAAAAAGTATATGCGGAAGCGACACAAAATGAATAAAAGATATGTAAACGGTAAAATCTAGACTTTTCGATACCAAATACTGTGTGGTATGTTTGAAGCTGAAGTCACCAAAATTATGAATATGTTATGAATGAATTACTCCTAATGAAATTAATAAATGTTATGAAACATTAATTGCAATTCTGTGTGAAACTCGTAATGAATTTTATTAAGGAAATCTTAATTTTAAAACAACAGCTATATTTTTGAAAGATTGCTGAATTTCAAAACATTTTTTTCGATAATAGAATAGTCCGGTATATTAACACAGGGATATTTAGAATCAATTTATTGCTACAAAATTTTCAAACGAAAAGAAAGAAAGAAAAAATATTGCGCCTTGAAAAGTAAGGTATTTTTGGCTGGCCCGGGGTCTAGACTCCGCAACTTCGATTTTTTTCGGTACCCTCATCAATTAATACTAAATAACGGCCATAATGAAACAATGTCTTATTTTGGTTGCTACATTTTATCTCTTTTTACATATATTTTAAAATATTTACAAATGAAATGAAACCGAGGTTTAGTCGCAAATTCTCATAATTAAGTATGTAAAATATATTTTGTAAAAGGTTTAAGAAAATTGGGTCACCTTTAAATGCAATGGGCTATATTAATTGACATCGCTTTAGTGCGGTGATAGTCGGTACTACATTACAGCGGACTTGTAGCAGATCAGTCTGCGTTTGCCCGGCCGTATTCATAACAACTCTTTCTAGACGAACTAATATTCTCCAGCGAACTTGGTGAATACAATGTTGTCAAGCGTTGCAATGCGTAGTGCATGTATCTATGTATGTATCTCCTTCGCACAAAAGCTCTTTACGAGCTAAGGCCTACCATTCCCGGCCTTGCGGCAATGCGTAGTATGCATGCCCAAAGTGTCATTTTCACTTATTTCAATAAGTTTCAATTTTCATTCAAGATATTATTTAATGTAAGGAGTCCATCAGGACCAAATACGTTTGATGAATTCAAGAACGGCCACGCCCGAAATTTTAAATAATTTCAAGTAGACGATATTGCAAATATTTGTCTTGGGACGAATATAATCCACCTGATAGGAAACTAAAATGTAATGGGGTGATTCGACGGCCGTGAGCAAAAGTATATAAAAGTGGCCTGTAGTAGAAACAATTTTGCTGAACAGGACGAGAAAAAATGGTTTTCCAAAAAGTAGCAACTACACTACTCAAAACCAGATAAAATGTTCTCGAAAAATACTTGAATAAATTGAATATTTTAACAAAAAAGTCTTCACAAGAACTGCATTATCATAGTACACAACTACTATAGTACTGCCATTCTTTTTATACTAATAGTATGAAATAAGTTTTTGTTCCAGAATCAACACGTGAATAGCAAATATTTAACGGCGGACGGCTTCTTTCGCCGAGCCTTGTTGTCGCATGACGTCAGCTGCGTCGTAATCAATGACACTCAGTATGAGAATTCAGTCGGTACGCACAAAGTGAAAATAGACGGAACAACACAAAACTTTGCAATTTTCATTGACATTTCTCATTTTTTATATTTTTCGAGTTCCTGGGTGCCTAAAGAAACGAATGGCAGCTCTCAAGAAGCCGGAGGATGTGTACTTTTCTTTCAATTACAGAGTGCAACGAAAATATGTAATATTGAAGCTTTATCTAACGTAATTAGTTGATATAATGCTAATAGTATCCAAAGGAGATTTCATATTGTGATATCTCAACCCATACTGAAAAGTGTTCACTAAGAAAAAATGACAAGAGATGATTAGAGGCTTCCCAAATGAATTTCTTAAGAGCTCTCCTGGGTCTAAGGGACAGAGTTTCAAATGAAGACATTTGGTCAAAATAGAATGTTGATAGTGTAGTAAATGAAATTAAAAACAGTAACAGAAATGGTTTCGACATGTAAGCAGGATGGGGTTAAATAGACTACCAAAGAAAACCATCTTCTATATACCTTGTGCTTCAGAGATGTATGTAGACCTAGAAAGAGATACTCAGAGGAGTTCTGAATCTGGGAACATGCCATTGGCTCCAAATCCGTGTCAAGGAAGAAGAAGAAGAGGAGGAAAAAGAAGAAAAAGATTGAGACGCTGACGGAGACCGAGACGGAGACCGAGACGGAGACCGAGACGGAGACCGAGACGGAGACCGAGACGGAGACCGAGACGGAGAAAGAGACGGAGAAAGAGACGGAGAAAGAGACGAAGACGAAGAGGGAGGAGGAGGAGGAGAAGCTTTAGGTGCCTGCCAAAAACGTACCCGCGTCTCGGGCCTACGGCGGATGTGGGCGCGGGCGCGGGCGTGGCCACGCCAAGCGACGCCAGAGGCCGTTCGAGGGCGGGCGCTCGACTGGGCGCTGACGTCAGCGACCGAGGCGCCACCACCATCGCCACCGCCACCGCCTGCGCCGCTGCCAGCGCCAACGCGGAGGGGAAAGAAGCGCGCACTTTGTGGCGCGTGCGGCTCGCTGCATCGGCGCCCCCTCCCCCTGCCCCTCGGCCAACCTCTTCCTCCTCCCATCCCCCCCTCGCCAGATGCTAATAGGGCCACCGGCGCCTCAGTGGAAAGGCCAACGGGGAAAGACCATTCACTAGTTTCGACAACCATTCGTGCAAATCTTACAAGAATATGAGCTACTCAATGGGAGTAGTTTCTTAATTACAAAATAACAATAATAATATAACTGCAACAATGTTGTATTATTAAAGACAACAGTTTTTGCTATGAGTTAACAGCAACATGTGTGTAAAACGTTTTCGTATGTTTCTTTAATTTCTTCGTTTATGTAGACTAGGCTGCACTTGATATTAAGTCAAGATGTATATTTCAAATTAATCTTGAAAATTGCATAATTAAAAACGGCAAAATTTCTCAAGTTTCCTCTTTTTTAAAATTAATTTCCGTTAAAAAGTTGTTTAAAAACTAAGGGGTATATTTATGGCTTAGTGCTCACATATTGTAAGTCCACAATTCCTCCACAATTCCCAGTTTTTAGAATCTGAGCTGGAAAGTTTGCAAAAGAGAAGTTACTTATGGTGTAACATTATTAGCTTTCTGGAGAAAAGCAAGATTCCTCTTATGTAGACATACAATCATTGTAGACTAGGTACACATGATCAAAAGCTCAAAAACATATAAACTAAAAAATGGCCAAGAGTGTATAAACACCGTTTGTGAAGTCATTCATCGACATGAAAACGTTGAAAAGTATTTCATGTCTTCTTTATGTATTAGAGCGTTACTATTCTTTCGAAAAGAATTCAGAACATATAAAGCCAAAAATAGTCCCACACGAATGTCAACATGTCACCAAATCGAAATATTGCTTGATCGCGTGAATGTAATGTATTGAATGAATGGAAGTATTCAATGAAATGAAGTAATGCAATGTCTAAAGCAAATATTAATAAATATAAACTACATGTAATTATTTTCCAAATTAGCCTGCATTTACATGTACATATTTTCTTCGCCTCTGTTCGAAAACTAAAGTGGGATTCAAGAAAAATATGTTCTTGACTTTTTTGTGTAAAATAGTCATCTGCAACCTAAAGATCTTCGTTACTCTTGAAAAAATCATTACCCTCAAAGCCAATTTACTTTGTCGCCCATATTTTGTAAGAAGAGGAAGTATTATAATCGTACGACGGAAAATGGGGAAATTTCGACAAAAAGTCTCTTATTTGTGAGCCCTGGTAACGAACTTCTGGTGATATAACCGCACACATATTTCAAAAGTTGTTATTTTCTAAAATTCAGACAGTTCAACAAAATTGAGATAGTACGTTTATCGCAAACACCATAAGGGCACCAACAATTCTGATTTCATATTATATCAGACGTAGCAGAAAACTGTATTTGGGTTTTGAATTCATTTTGATTGTTATTTACCAGTGATGAGAGTTTCAGCCAGCTTAAGGTTTAAGCTGGTAGAAATTCTATTTTCCAAGAAATAAGAGAACTGTTTTCGTTTCATATTCCTGCAGCAGCAAATAACTACTTTATGGTACAGGTTTGAAGTAATTCTGCTTTCTCTACTATGCTTGCTTTATTAAGCTGTAATTTAAATAGTAAGTATTTCATTTCAACATAAAATCTTAATATGGCTTTCGGAAAAATTACATGAAACGTGAAAATTCTACGTGATTGTGCTGTAACAACACCAGATTTTAAATAAAGCCAAAAAATTGAATACAAAAGTTAAAACTTTGAAGAACAATAAAAATGGGAATACACGTAAAAATTAAGTAGAAAAATATTGGTGTGTAACATTGATTTATATGTTACGGCATGTTAATATTATTTCGTAATTGTGAATATACACGTATGTGGCACAGACAGTGTTGCATTTGTACAGACACTTTGTAGCATTCAAACTGCTATTTTTCATTCTTACTTTCTTTATCACATCTTTGCTGTTCTCATACGAACCCCTCTACACTTTGACGTGAGTTGTAATCTCCTGGTTATCATCTAACCCCACCTGCCCTCAGGTACTTCTACATTTTTTAAAAATTCATTTCAAAAAATGCATGTATATAATAGCATTGTGTTAGGGTTAACAGAAAAAATGTTGAAAACACATGTTTTTTTCGCAACGAATGTTTATATAACTTCTTTGCTGACACGCACAATCTTGTGATTACTTCTTCGTCTTTCATTCTGTTGATCGTATTTTTATTGTCAATATTATAATATTATATTTGCTATATAGGTATGTTTTATCCGTATGTATATATTTATATGTTGCGTTACTCTGCCTCTGACGCCATTGTGTAATCCTGGGTTTGTTATGTGGTGTTCATTCCAGCATCTCAGAGTTTGGGCGTTAAGTATTCATGAAAGAGCGAATTAGAATAAGAAAATAGCATCATGTTTTCTTAGCTAAGTTGTTATGTTGTCTTAATGATAGCACTCTGAGGTCCTAGATTAATCGTATCAATCAAGGGCGTACTGAATAATTGATTGATTGGTGTTTCTGGGTACATCAGCAACAATGGTAATTTCTCCCTCTCTGGATGGGGGACATTCACCGCCGACCTACACGTCAGCATGCGAGGAAAGTCCCCCTCCATGTCCCCCAGCAGAGCACCGCCCCAATGGGAGTAAGTAATAAACTCCTGATTGGTCTCCAACGGAATAGTGTAGTACATTAACGTGTACTACATACAATATGTATGTAGTATGTGTAACCAAGGAAAACAGTTTTTTAGGCTACTATTCTTGCGTTTGCTTGATATTGATTGTAAAAGCACGGAAATTACCGATCAAATCGTTTAGATCATCTGGCCGGTAGCATTTTTTTCAGGTCTGAATTCGATCTAGCTAGTATCGAAAATACGTCAACGTCGGGACACGAATTCTAGGACGTCTCTGACTACATTGCTGCAGAATCAGTGGCTATGCAGGCTGTCAACTAACTCAGTCGGTAGGATAATTCATCACAACTAATAATTTTCATAAAAGTAATAATAATAACAACAATAATATTAACAATAATAATAATAATAATAATAATAATAATAATTCTCACAAACCATACAAATCTTCACAAGCGGCCTTATTTGGTTCTAGTAGACAAAAAGACGAAAAGCCAAGCCTACCTGATCGACATAGCCATAGCCTCAACACGAAAATCCTTCTAGTGAAGTATGTGGGAAAGATCACAAAATATGCTCCGCTGGTTGAAAGTATCCAGAGACAGTGGCATATTGACCATGTGCGAATCATGCCCATTCTCATCTCTAGCAGTAATTCCTAAGACACTGTTTAAAAGTTTAAAATATCTTAATATAAATGTGACTATTGATTAGACTATGCGGAAGGCTGTGGTCGTTTCAACAACAGGAATAGCTTAAACGTTTATGGGGGCAAGGTGGATGTGGATTCTTAACAAAAATCTTTGGTTATATATAATCTGTGTGTTTGTGCTTATGATAAAATAACAAAATAAAGGTTATTATTGATGATTATGATGACGATAATAATAATAATAATAAGAAGAAGAAGAAGAAGAAGATGATGATAATGATGAATTCTTTTTAGTTTCTCCCTTTCTACCCCTGTAGTGATGAGATTCCCATGAGTATGACTTCGAAATGAATACCACACATCAGAATAATATCTTTAAATGAGAATTGTAATCATACGACGACAGGGCCTTGTGAAATCGACAAATTTATTAATAGAATCAATCAAATTCGGTTTCCAGTGTGGAAAACTACTGTAAGTGAATAACAAAAACAGGCGAAATGCACATTCTACCAAGATAAGCATTTCTCTCTAATACAATTAAGGACACTTCAGAGATGGAAGAGACGTACCCTGAAAAAATTTACAACAGTGTATTTGAACAATGCTATACACTTTATATCAACGCGCCTCGAAGCAAACGCAACTCACTGGCTGGTCCCAAAACAGCTGAATTCAATGCTAATAACATTGAATCCAAGGAACTCCATTATTTCCACACAGTTCTCTTTGATGAGAAGTGGTTTGCGGCTCATGTTCTCGAGCAACTCCGCGCAGAGAATCACAAAGAAGGAGATGTGAGTACACGTAGAACGGAGCTGCACGCTCGAAGAGGTAATATCAAACACAATGGCGAGAGCAATCAGGAAAGCGCCGCCAGGCAATCGCACCGCAACGCAAGCGGAGATGGAAGATAATGAAGTACTGCATCGCATAACACGAATTTCGACAGCCTTCGATATAGGATGCCCGCAGGGAACGTTCTAATTGTACTTTATCTTTCTCAGCTTTCTGCTGAGCGTTCTTCAAAGATTTGTACGTCACTTGACAATGGGTGAGGGCTCATCGTTCCATTCAGGACTGTCATTCAGACAATCCACGATTATTGATCTCTTTAAACCCAGGAAACAAAGGATTCATTCCGACTCTGTATACAAAGAAATCTTTTCAAAGTCGTTGGAAAGAATAGGCAAATGCGCATCAGATTCGAAAATAATGAATTGGAGTTGCCAAGTGTTAATCGATGTATATTGCATTCCGCATTTTTAATCAGTTGATCCAATTCCACCTGGAATGCATAAAGAGACGAATTCAGTATCAGGTTGTTCAGAAGCAACCGGGTAAAAAAGTCGGAAGAAAGACGTTCAGTCAATCGTAGATGACAAAAAGGAATGGTACTACAGACTCGTATTATTACGTAATACTGGCTGAACCCATGTGAAATTTTCAATTGTTTCAACGTGATTGGATAATATTCCGCTGCCAGTATCTGATTATTTTACTTCAGCATTGCCTCTTTGTCAGAACATCTGCCTCTGCGAGTGTGTCCAACCAGCAAAATGTAGGCAGGCAACCTTGAGTTGACCAATGTAAACCAGCGCGTATGTAACACTCTAATCACCACAAAAAACTAAAACTACATAAATGCTTCGACTGTTGGTTTATAGGAATTTTCTTTTTTAAAGATTTCAAGTGACATTATTTCTGTGAGTTTGTATCCTCTCTTGAGAGATGGTTTGCTGGAAAAACGATAACGATGTTAGTATGATACATGACGATGACATAATGGTAGAATAGAAGGGTGCAAAAGAGACACACTTCGTGACAATCGAACGCGCGCACGTATTGCGAACCACAAAATGCCCACTGATCCAGAGAATGACATCTATCTAGTGCACTGGTCACAGCGCGTGTGCTGTCTAGAGACACATTTTTGATTATGATACTAGTAATTATGATACCGAAGCTTCGTGCCCAGCTCTTGGTCAGCGTGTTCGCTTTCCTCTACGTGGCCCTGAGTTCGATTCCCGGTCGGGCAACATTATATAGTGCGTTTACTTTGCAATGTCCCCGTATACGTTGCTGAGTAACGATGATAAAATTTTCTTCTCATATTGAGAAGACATGAATACGGCGTGATGTCTACTTGCTAACTACACGTATCCCCTTAACCCATGGCCGCGAGGCAGGGACGTCGCCGGTAGGCCTGAGCCCGTTCACGGGATGTCACGCCAAGTACATACATATATTCTTATGAAACATGCCTTAAAAGCATTCTACGTGGAAATAGGTAAATGATCTTCATGTTTGTTCTGATGAGGAAATGATACGGTGACCGTGAGCAGTGGTAGAACGAAAGGCACAGGAGGGGGATTATCCCGGGAAAACCACTTTGTCCACCACTCACTCACACACACTGACACGTATTTAAACTCAGCTGTGGAATACTAGTTGCCTAACCGCTACGACACGAACGGCCTCAAGGCGTGGTATTTGAAGAGGAGGGGGTAATCTTGAGCCGGATATATTCCCACAGAAAACTCTGCCAGACTCACGTAAAACGGGACAAATCTTGTTTTTATATGAAATAAATTACATTCTGTATTATATTGTGCAATGAGAATTCATGTTTTCTGGGTCTTTGATATCGAAAATTCGTTTGATGGCAAAACGTCTCTGTCTGTACGTCTGTTTGTCATTCGCCCATCCGCTCGTCCGTTCATCCATTTGTCCGTCCGTTTGTCCATCTATCCTTTCCTCTGTGGTGAACGCTAACGTCTAACTCTTCACATTTTCGAAAATTGAATAAACTTAATATTACGATATTACAATTTTGATGATAAACATATATATGTTAAATTATATCTGTTCTAAATAACTATAATTTTATGAATGATCAAATATAATTGCTTGAAAAAACTCACAGGAAACTCACAGTTTTCGCGTAATTTCTGCGAGAAATTAATAAATAAAAAAACTATTTTCGCATGAACGGTTCAATCCCCCCCCCCACAGGTAGAGGAATGGTTACTTAAAAATGACGCAGGTCTAATTTTTTATTAACTTTTATTTTTCGAAACTTGTAAAACATGCGAAAACGTATGTGTTGTAGTCCGCGCGCTAGTTATATTTATGTTTCGCGTGCTTTGGGCCGATTTGGCCCGGCGAGCTGCGGGTCGCGTCGCGTCGCTAGCGGTGCGCGGGCGGGCCTTTGGGGGGCGGTGCGTGCGAACGCCTGTTGCGTCCTGCCCGGGCGTGGATGGTGGGAGGAGGGGAGGGCAAAGGAAGGGGAAGGGCGGATGACACGGCAGAGGCACTGGCAGAGGCGCGCGCGCGGGTCTGCTCACCCGGAAAGAGCTGCGCCCCGAACTGCGTCCTTTGCGCTGCGCTTCGCCGGCTACGAGGACGACAGCGATCCCGCCCCTCCACTCCGCCCACTCCCATCCGCCCCCTCCCCCTCTCCGCCCTCCCCCCTCTCCCCCCTCCCCGTTCCCCCTCCGCCACTACCTCCGCCCACTAACCCCTCCGCCCACTAACCCTCCGCCACTAACCCTCCGCCCACTAACCCCTCCGCCCACTAACCCTCCGCCCACTAACCCTCCGCCCACTAACCCCTCCGCCCACTAACCCTCCGCCCTAACCCTCCGCCCACTAACCCTCGCCACTAACCCTCTCCCTCCCTCTCCGCCAATCCCCTCTCCCCATCCGCCCACTACCCCTCGCTCACTAACCCCTCCGCCCCTAACCCTCCGCCACTAACCCTCCGCCACTTTAACCCCTGCCGCCCACTAACCCTCCGCCCTACTACCCTCCGCACTAACCCCTCTCAGCCCCACTCCCCCTTGACTACTCCCCCTCCGCCCATTCCCCCTCGCCCACACCCCGGGCGAGCCCAAACACGGCCCTGTACATGGGCGTGTAATTTTGACTCGCACGGCTGCGTGGGTTAACCTGAAGCAAGGCGATGTATTCCTCTTTAATGTCGCTCTGATGATGGGAAAGTGAAGCAAATAGTCTCATTGTGGAGAGGAATGGTTTTGTCCTACCATTTATTTCAAGACCAAAGGCAAGGGGTTAACTGTACACGGCAGCCGACCTATAAAGAAGTATCGTCGTGACATTTTCCTACTAAATATGGAGTAGCTTCTGAACATATTTCCACACTGAACAAAAATTTGATGTTTTTTTTTACTTCGGCTAGTGTCACTTTTGTATAAAGGAAGTGACAAGCACCCAGTTACATTTACAGACGTCCCCCTCGACTTACACTTATTTTAGCCATCGTGGAAGCTGCCAGTCTTGCTATCCAATGTGGTGATGTGACGCGTCAGCCCAAATCGCCCATTGTAGAACATTCATTATGCAGTTGGACAAGTGTAGCTTGATAGCCCATCGCGCTTTGTTCTGTATTAGACGAAGAGATCCGAGCAGTACCGAATGGCGCTGAGGCTACGACCCGTAATACCTTACATTTTTCTGTTCACAGGCGAAGGAAGGGGAAGAAATTACAGGTAGAATTTCTGGTTGAAGAGAGGTGCGTAGTATGTTATGAATGCACATTATGTTACGGCGCGGTATTCAAACCAGGTCCATTCGTTACGCAGTATTCAATCCCACAGTCCGCATAAAATACTTTTTTTTATTAGCCAACTGCACATCGCATTAACGGCAAGGGCCTCCTGCTCTCGCAGGGAATTATTAATCCTGCTTTAATAAAGTGATAAGATGGTGATGATGATGATGGGTCGATCACAAATACATCCACACCCGATGCGGGATTCGAACACGCGATTCTTCGATCTGATATCGCCACAACACTACCACCTTAGCGATCTCGGCTATCCGAATTGACGCATCAAATACTTACAGGGCAGCAAATATCTCGAGTCTCTGCGCCTTCTGGGCTCATTAGAACGGAAGGAACGGGTTGAATGGTGGTTGGCACAGCGTCAAGACGCAATAACATAAATGCCAGAGGAAAGACTCGATCCCGCGACCCTTCGGATCTTAGGGATAAGCCGCATCCTCCTTAGCAATGTCGCCCTCCCAAATCGAAGGAATGTTTCCACACAAAATGAGGAACCTCTATACATTACCTCTAAAATATTCACTGGGAAATGCGCAAGTGTGTAGAATTGAAAACGATAATTACTGGTACTCTTTAAGTTAAAGCAACTTAAGGTTAAAGCAAAAGGAAAGGAGAAAGAAACATTATGGAGAAAGAAACATGAGGCTTCATTGCATTCTCTTATTTCAAAAAAGCAATAGTATTTTCATGAAAAAAAAATCTTTGGTTTGTGATTAGTCCTAAAGTAGTAAATCACATAGAAATTGAGACGTCAAATTTCCAATTATTTATGTTATCGTACTCATATGGAGAGGTTTGAACAAATTATGTTTTATCGAGATGTATGTTCATTTCCCACAGCATGCAATCTCTTAAAACCCTGTCACCGAACACTATAAAGTAGAAACCCTTACCTCTAGTCTTCATGTGAAGTATTTCAGGGAAACGTACAGATTAAATATATTTCTCAGAAGTGCTTATGCGATGAGGATAATGTCAAACAAAAGACGTTATCGGTGTTCTGCAACTTGAACGCGTTTGCAAGAAATAATACGGAAACTGTCTACTTTCCTAATAGAGAGAAAACCTCGATAACGTTTTAGAGGATAGTCATCAATCATTCTCTGAGTGAGTTTAGAGATTGGTATTACGAAGAAGACATTGTTTTCGTTGCAGGCAGATATTTACTAGGTTTTCATGCTTACTCACACGCTTACTCTTTCGCTGACTGAAATAGGGTGATTGCTTAGGACTTCGCCGATATTGGCACATAACCTCTAGTAACTTCAATCTACATTCCCTAATATTTCAACCATATTGTACCCGTACTTTAGATTTTTCATGTTGTCCCCTGTTTCTGAGAGAAACAGTGGCAAAGACTTATAAAATGAGAAACAAAAATTTAATATTATATATTAAAAAACTCATAATTTAGATTTTGAATCTTAAACCTAAGATTTTATTGCGCCTATTAATTTTTTTATGGGAAAATCTCACAAATGTCAACAGGTGAACGCTGAATCAATAGAATAAGTGAATAAACAGAAATGAATGAAAATAATGTTTTCTCCATAAATTATTTAGTATTAGAGTATTTTAATCTATTTCCGAAGGATTAGATAACATTATGCAACCATTCGTTAAGTAAATATATTATAGTAAGCAATAAAATAGTTGAAATATATTAATAAAAATAATTATACTCAGCTGTGTAAAATTATAAGTTATTAATTTAAATTAAGGGTACCTATGCATAATTATATATCGATTTAGCATAATACATTATTTGTTAGAGATGCATAAATTACAATTTTGTTGATAGCCTGCGTTTAGTACATTTACCTTCAATGAAACGACCCACATTTAAAATATAAGTCAAAGACCTGCCATGTCTAGGTATCCCTTCATATATTTCCTAAGAATTTTTTGCCTGCATGTCAACCACCTTTACATATATTTTCTAAGTACAGTGAACTCTTTTGCAGAGAATTGATTTACCACCACATGAGGATTCTAGTTAGACCTAAATACGAACGTCACGGAATTGAGAAATACTTTTCAATAATTTTTTTACAAAAAATATAGGAAATAACACTATTTATCAGTCGATACATTTTATTGATGTACTTATACAATTAGTTAAAGACCTAAAATAAATTACACGAACTTAATTCTTTACAAATTTGATGTTAAAATAGTGCGTCAATTCTGTATAGTAGCTGTAAGGAAATTCAGCTTTGCGATTTGATTGTGCACACTGCCAACTGTGACGGGAAATGGGCTGGTTAAATGCACTAGACCAGAATGCTAAATAGTGAGCATTCCTGTGGTTTGTGGTGCTGGTGGTTGGCCGCATGTTTCCCGCTTCATCTGCGGTCTGTCCCTGCACCAAGCCACACTTAACTTCACTTCTCTGTTATCTGTTATTTCCTTCTCTATGCGTCTCACGGTTTGCACTTCAAATAAGTCACAACTTGTGTCAAAGTCACAATTTGTGTGTTTTCTTTCGAAATTTTATAACCTAATAAAGAATCAACTTAGCAATACATTGAGACTCATTAATTATTTTGTGAAAACCTATTATAAAATCGTGTCCAAAATCAAAACATTTACACCAGTTGAGTTCAAAATTTGTCGACCATTATATATTTCAATCTCACGAAGACGAATTCTGAGGTAAAAGAACGACAACATACGGCTCATAAATATTTTTCAAAAGTAAGCAATGGTAGCTGATATAATCAGTTCATATTATATAGAAGAAA
The DNA here is from genome assembly GCA_017312745.1 of Gryllus bimaculatus. NCBI lineage: Eukaryota > Metazoa > Arthropoda > Insecta > Orthoptera > Gryllidae > Gryllus > Gryllus bimaculatus. The sequence continues at coordinate 633,476 of BOPP01000089.1, forward strand.
TCTAATTCACTGAAACTTAAAATTTTCACAAATGCCCCAAAACGACTCGGAATGATCCGAAATTTAAATAATAATATCCATCGTTAATTCCGTATGAAAGAATGAAAAACCTGAGTAATATTGTGGTACGAAAATATTTACTTCCAAATTTGCTATTTACTGATTTGAACATTATGTAAGATTGAGTACATAAAAAACAGAAACGAAAAGGTCATGCAATGAAAACCTTTTATAGCAGACCCAAATAGTAACTATACAGAAAATACAACTATAATAAAGAATAACAAAAAATTAGAAAACGGAAATTTAAATTATCTTGAATTATGATAAACACTTTCATAATATTCTAAGGGTTGGTCAAAATGACTGAGATCATTAAGGCAGTAGAGCTGTAGCGATCTTGGACCAGGGGAGTCCTGCCTCGAGCATAGGTGTATTTGTGTCTGTCTGTATGTGTGTGCCTTCCTATCATCCTTCACTATCATCATCTCATCGGCCATAACTCCAGGGATAACAGCCTTGGGAGATAAAAATCGAGATTCATCTAAAATGCTGATCTCTCCCAAATAATGGTAATCACCTTTTGAAAAAGAATCCACGCGTGGTCCGAGTTGGCCTATACGCGAAAAAAATCTATAGAGAGTTGCCGTTTTTTGAGAATCCTATATATTGCTACAAACACAAAAATCCTTAAATATGTTTCAACTTGAAAGGGAATTACTCGCCAGGGATGAAACGAAAAATATAGTTTTTTAGATAATTAAATGAAGTATATTTTAAGGCGATTGTGCAATCCTAGATATTCTTTGCGCTTGAATATGTGTTATCATAACGAAAAAATGCAATGTTTTGGGCCCTTCAAATGTGTTTCGGGTCTCAGAAAGCGCGAAGTAATGTTTCAAAGAATGTAAGCTACAAAGCTAGATTAATTAGAACCTGCTCACATTTCTAGACGTTTAATTCTTTTGTACACCTCAATTCGGGTCACAAAAATTGCATAATCTCCAAATTTACAGTTCATAAAATTAAAATAATAATTTGATATATTGAGCATATAATATCAAATCCATCTTGCCTAAATTCATACAATTGAAGTGTCTGTGATTTCAAAATAACTATATCCCCGAATGGTCATTTACGTGAAGTACACAATCAATCTCTTTTACAAATTTATCATCAGTCCTTTTGTCCATTTTACTGTCATTATTACACTGAAGAGCCAAATCCTGGTACAACCATGCGTATTGAAATAAAACGAGTATATACCAAGAGACAACCAGAGTCTGGCACAGTTATTAAATCGGTTACTGCTGTTGCAATGGCAGGTTATCACTATTTAAGTGAGTTTGAACGTGGTGTAAGACGGAGCATGAGGGATGGGGCGTACCATCTCCGAGGTTGCGGTGAAATTTGGATTTTCCCATACGACCATTGCACGAGTGTATAGTATATATCAGGAATATGATAAAACATCAAACTTACGGCATCGAGTGTTTCGAGTGAATGGACGTGTATGATTATGGCGACATCCTCATGAATCCACGGACCCTTCATATCAACAGGGGACTGTTCAAGCTAGTGATGTCTCTGCAATGGTGTGAGGAGTGTGAAATTGGAGTGATATGGGACCCCTGATACGTTTAGATACGACTCTGACAGGTGACACGTACGTAAGCATCCTTTCTGATCACCTGCACCCATTCATGTCCATGGAGCATCCCGACGGACTTGGGCAATTCCAGCAGGGCAATGAGACAGTCTACATGTTCAGAATTGCTCCAGGAACACACTTCTGAATTTAAACACTTCTAATGGCCACCAAAAATCCCTAGACATGAATATTGGGCATATCTGGGATGCCTTGCAACATGCTGTTCAGAAGAGTTCTCCACCTCGTTGTACTCTTACGAATTAATGGGAGACCTGCGGGATTCATGGTGTTAGTTTCCTTCAGCACTATTTCAGACATGGTCGAGTCCATGCCACGTCGTTAGGCGGTTATTCTACGTGCTCGCAGGGCCTTACACGATTTTAGGCAGGTGTACCAATATTTTTGGCTCTTCAGTGTACCATCATCGGACATTTTATGTCAATTGAACCTTTCGGATATCCGCTGGCGCTTCCTACCGTCAGTTAATATCATGGTCTTTTTTCACTCTAGAATTCCTTCCCTCTAGCGTCCTCTTTATAATTCCGCTGTGAGTCATAAGCCCATTGTGGCTTAGAACGTACTCCTACCTTTGTGACTCGTAAGTTCATGGTGGAGCATGAAGCCTATTAAAAGTTGGGAGGTTTGGTGGCAGCTATGTGGCGCTCACGTGGCGGCCCATTACGGAACTTTCACTCCCTGGCTCTCATGTGGCATATTCATCCCTTACCATTTGTAGAGCATCCGTCCAGGGAGTGGTCTGGGGAGGGAATCGAGTCGTAAAGATGATTCACCGCGGTTGGGAGAAGCCCCATAATAACACAACACTAAAGCAAACATCAATGTCCGGGATGGGTGTCGAACCCGCCTACCACGCATCTCGCAGCTGCTACCGTAACCACTACGTCTCCGGACCCGGTCTGTCTGTCTGGATACTTGCCCGTCGGCCCTTCAGACCATCAGCCCTTCAGACCGTTTGTCCATTTGTCTGACAATTCGCATTTGTCGCACCATTTGTCGCACAATTCACAAATCTTTTGTCCGTCCGTCAGATCGTCAGTTCGTCCGTCCATCCGTCCGCCTGTCTGTCTGTCTTTCTGTCTGTCTGCCCGTCAGTTACTCCATTGTATCCTTATTATATCATTAACATACAATCTTCTTCTTCTCGGAATCACAATATATTGTGAAGTGCAATGTACAGTTATTTATGAAAAATCCCTAAAGAATAATAGAGGACGTGTTACATACCATGTTTTTGTGTTTCTAATTATTCTAGTTTTTGAAAGTAAATAATTTCTCCCTTTCACGAGTTAACAATTAGCATTACTCTGGATGATCTGCAGCAAGTGTTGTTGGTAGAACGCACCGTTTTAAATAACAATCGCTGTGAGCGGAAGAAACAAAAGGACAAAAAGGAACATACGTATGAGGATAAGTGGGATAAAGCGCTGAAAGGACGACGATGAGGGCAAGGGGATAATGGGGACAAAATGTACAAAATTGGAAAAGGGTAAGAAAGGGAAAAATGGGGAAATGGGGAAAACGGAGGCAAGGGAGGAATGGTACAATAGGACAAATGAGACAATGGGGCAACTTGTGAACAATGTGCCAAATTGGAGCAAATGGGGACAAAATGAACAAAAAGGAGAAGGGGGTAAAATTGTACAAGGACGCAAAATGGGACAAAGTGAGCCAAGGGACCAAATGGGACAATGGAGACGAACAGGAAGAGGGACTAATGGGGCATGGGGGACGAAATGGGACAAAACAGACAAGTGGAACCAAAGGGACATATTTATCCAAATATTTATGAGCATTGGTAAAATCTAAACCCGAGAGTCCGCTCAAACATTTGTAATGGGCTCTCGAGCATTTAACGGCCGTTGCTATGGAGCGATCTTAAAGCATTGTTGAGATGATTGGTTGCTCAGGAGATAATTCCGTGTTTAGTGACGTCAATAGCAAAATGCAATGTAATACAGTGCGACTATTTTTCAGTGTGCCGCGATCGTCGAAAATGCTCCTCGGCCATCGGGCCTCTCAATCTACAGGAAACGATGCGCTGATACTTGTTACGCTATAATACTTCTCTTGAATACACACGATACCTCATACTCAATCAGCTTACTTTAGCTAGTTTTTGCGTAATTTTGGGTAAAAGAAATTAGTTTGTTTTTAAAAAATTCTCAAAAAGGCTCGAAATATGTTCTTTAATTATTTCCTCGGAGAAAGGAAAGGGCGCTTAAAAATACTGCATGGCTGATTTTCATTTAAATCTCTAAATGTTTGGAAATTGCTTATGTTACAAATAATGTGAGATATTGTTTTGAGAAATGTAGTAGCACAACTAGTGAATCGTATGATGAAAGCGTTTTTAAATTCACAGTATTTTAAAATAATTAACGTTTATAAAATTGTATCCAGAAAATAAGTATGGATATTTGTTTGGGAATATTTGGATATTTGCATAACCGCAACTTATACACTCAATTTCATCTTATTCGACATCTACCAATTACATACAATTATCCAATGTAAAGACCGAAGTGATTATTCTTTTCCTCCCTCTCTCTCTGAGAGGGTATAATAATTTATTTTAAATGTGAAAAAACTATTACTTTTCATGAAATACTTATTTCTATCCGAAAGCATCTTCATCTGAAATCCTTCCGATGATCGGAAATTCCCTCAGACAAAGGCTAAGATCACAGACGTTTAACGGTGTCTTATCGGGAGTAAACACATTGAGAACTACTGTAAAATGCATTTCAAACAGATGGAATGACTGCATCGGTACGCATCGAGCGATAACGAAAAGTGAGTCGGTAAACATCGTGGTGTGTATTTTGCTTTTGAGAGCTTAGATAAGATTTCGTTACCAGCGCAAAGGGAACATGTGTACTTCAAACAGATTAGTTTCATTGACACCTCTCGTGTTATCAGGACTTGCTCTTGAGACTCGATTCCTTCAGGTTCTATATTTTTCTTGTTTAAGGTCACATCAAATACATTACCTCATACGATATGATGACGAAAGAGGTGTGAAAGGATGAACACAAAACAACCATGCCGCAGGTGGAACTCGAACATGCGATCCTTCGGTCCGAGATCGCTACGGCACTACTGCCTTAGCGATCTCGGCAATCCGGACCAGCAGTTCTATATTTGTATGACTTGTTTATATAAATCTTAGGAATTATGTCCGAAATATGACCAATTCGCGAATCAGTCAGTTAATTTGCAATACAGTAATTCGGTTTGAATAAAGTTGTCTGAATGACGATGAACAGTTCATGCGTCTACTGCTAGTATCAATCAAAAGACTAGCTAAAGTAAGGTGATTGAGGTATCGTGTGTATTCAAGAGAAGTATTTTAGCGTAACAATAGGTTAGAAATTATACCATGCCCGAATCAAAGTTTGTTTTATGTACTAAATTGCAAACACCAAGGACTGGAGCTTCGTTGCCCTAACTGCTAACCTATTGAAATGTGTAGCCAAGCTTTCGTTGAGATACACAACGACGTTTATTACGATTGGTTAGGTTAGTAAGGTGGTATCGTGTAAACAGAAATTAACGACTGACAGTTTAACTCAAAACTTCACACCTTGTCTACAGAAACATAAAACAAATTCGAAAATGTTAGTACCGTGTATGTGCATTTTTCCCACAGTTTCCACACAATCGCATCTTGAAAGAATGTGTGAAGCTTTTCAGACACCGTATTGGACTGAATTTCATTTACAGTTTCTCTCAGCATATCGTATTACTTTGTAGCCGAATTGCCAGTCAAATGGGAATCCTTTGTAAATGTATGTGTTCAAGGTGTTGATAACAAATTAATTTTGGAGTGCGCTGAGGGATACACTGCATCAATGTCGAACTGTTTTACAATCAATGAATTTTGTAATATTTGTCTCATTTTCAGAGAATATCACTGTAACGCACTTTGGCACGAGTCGGGAATGTACTCTGGCGTATCTCACATGTGCTGCACCGTTTCTGATATGTGATAGTAAATTAAATTGATAAATTTCCTGTATAGCCTATGCAACTGTAGCCCTTCGGAAAGGTAGCCTTTACAGGGACCACATTTTTACGGGAAAAGGGTAGGCTGATAAGGGTGGCAGTAAGGGGCAGATGTGTACTGTAACTGCAGCAATCCATGGTCTTAAAACGAATGTCACAAGAGCAAACATTAATATAAACAATCAAAGATATTTATTCTCATTATTTCTTGAGAATTGAACTTGCCTTCTTCGGATTTAAAATTTCAAATCGATTTATATGTCACAAAGCAATACAGTTAGCTTGTCGGTCCTTGCATATATGACTGCAAGTGGGTGTTGTCAATAGGGGACACAGAGCAAATATATGAGTGCATTTATGTATATGCTTTTACTATGTTTTCTAGTTTTTAACGTCCTGTTTTATTGCTGTAAAATTAAATTAACAACAAAGTTATTTTCTTTCAAGTACATTTCTAAGTTTGTTTTGATACGTCCTTTAGTATTCTGATATACAAAGTGAGAGGTTGATTATCAGTAAATAATAATATAAAATATCTACACATTTGTGATCTAATGATTTATCTGGAGTTATTGTATTTAAAACCTTTACACATTCATTCTCTTCTCTTGTTCTTGAAATATTTTCAACAAAAAATTGAAAAGTGCAAAATTGTTATATTACGTCCAGTGACAAAATTTGTGTGGATGTGCATGGGAGAGATCAAACGATGTCCATTCATTTGGAAACGGTTCAGTTAAGAAACCGAATATTTTGAAGTATATTCAGTCAAAGACAGATTACATCAAGAGGGTTGTATAAAGAAATACAAAAGAGTACGAGAGATCTTGGTTAACGACACTCAAAGCACAGGAAATCGAGCGTTAAATCTTGGAAATCCAAAGCGCTACCGGAGACGACGTATATTGGTCACACAGTTTAAAGGCGACGTTTGCGTCCAAAAGCATCTCGTATGCTGACATTGAGTAAAAATCTTTCCTTTCTGAAAATATGGAATTCTGCAACCGGAACTGAGCAAAAATGAAATTCATATTGTTTATCAATTAACAACAATATTAAATACCGCTAAATGTTAATAACATCAACTTTACATAGCTTCATAACTTTTAAATTACTCAGCTACATAACTTTTAAATGAATCACTCACTGACGAGAAGTGAGTTAGTGCCATGCTCTCACCAACAAAAACTTAGTGATAAACTTGATCCGTGTGAATTCACAGTGCAATACAGTGATCAGATCTTCAACCCCTTAGGGGGGCACTTCAGTTCAGATGTCTACTCAGCTCATAAACAGCAATTCTATGCGACCACCATCAACAACAACACGCAAACAATGAGGACAGACCCAAAGAAACGGACTCTCAACTCCCACCAGGTAAACGTCGTCAAGCGCAAGGCTACTTCTCCTCTCAGCGAAATGAATGTAGCTGCCCTGAACAGATTTGCCGAACTTGAACACGAAACTGGTGAAGTAACCGAAGAAAATTCGCATCTATCACCCGAACTTGATGGAATTTAACCAAATCACCACCTGTAATTTTCATCCACGAAGGGACAAACTATAAATATTTCGTTAATATGTTAATATGTGAAATATGAAATATAGTTTCCACAGGATTAAAAGGAAAATTAGTAAAAACTACTCTTAATTCAGTTCAGACATTCAGAAAAACTCTAGACAAAAACAAGTGGCAGTATCATACCTCCAGTGACCCAGCAGACAATAGCTTCAGTGCAATAATTCGAGGAGTGCCGGTAGATTTTGATGAAGTAGAAGTAGCAGATGAACTGAACAAAGCTAACACACAAGATGTCAAAGCAACTCGCCTTCGACGGTTTGATCAATCGCCAATGCCATTGTGTGCAATCTTGCTGAAATATAGGACATCCTTTGAAAAACTATTCAAAATCGACAGACTTTTTAGTTCTGTTGTGACAGTTGAACTTAGACTCCCCCATTCCTTTATAATGAGATGCAAAAGATTTCAAGATTACAGATATACAAAAAACTACTGCACAAAAACACCAAAATGTGGAATGTGTGCTAAATCACATGAATCAGGTAACTGCAAATTAAGCACTCAACATAACCCTATATGTGCAGACTGTAATGAAGCTCACTTAGTGTCTTCGCGTACTGTACACATTTTCAGAAAAATACAGGAAGCGTTCATTCAAAGAAGTACTCCAAACTAACTTTATTCACAAGCAGCTAGGAATCTTCCTCCTCTCTCTTTTTTTTCCATTATCACCCCTAAAGACAATAACTTTCAATAAAGAAATATTTACCCTCATTCCCAAAAAACCTTTTTTCTAAAACATTCTCAATACTCAATAACCAATTCTCCACTTCAAAGTACTTCCCTTTGTCCAGGTTTAACATTAGAAATAATAAATCAAGTAATTACAGCCCTCATTTCAATAATAAGCAATCAAATTCAAATTGCCCTAACATTCTATCCATATTTATTTCAATTTAACAAACATACTAAACATAATCAATAATAATATTAACACTCTCACCTTCCTAAACTGGAATCCATAAATGCACTTATTTAAAGTACCTATTAATTATTAACTGCATAGATAGAGTTTTCATCACAAAAACCCATCTTTCTTCCAAAGACCAAATTAAATTATCTGATTTCACAGCCCACAGAGCAGATAGGCCCTCCCGCACAGCTGCAGAAGTAGTTGCTATAGTAATGAAAAAATCTCTACGTCATGACTTTCTCTCTCAACAGATTACGCCAGGTCTCGAAAATATAACGATTGCCCTTCATCCACCCTCAGGCCCTCCTCTGATCCTTTTAATAGTTTATCAACCACCTAACATACTCATCGAACAAGCACATCTTCGCACACTATTCTCCTCCCCAGCCCCCGCATTAGCATTCGGTGACTTCAATTTCAAACATGAGATCTAGGACTGTAAAACCACATCCCTCAAAAGAAAAATTCTATTTCACTATATCGTAAACCAAAATTTAACTGTCTTCACACCTATCGACCCTACTCATTACTCATACAATCCTAGATTCCCACCTCACGTTCTAGATATTGTATTGGCCAAAGATTTTAATAAAACTATGTCACAATTTGTTCTAACAGATTCAAACTCAGACAATTGTCCTATACTAATATCTACATAATATAATATCTACAAATCTAAAAACAATAATAACATCGTCTTCTATGAATCCTTTCCATAAAAATTAAATTGGTAAGTATTTGAAGATAACAAAACAATTTAATTTATCTGCTTCCTATCTCAAAGTCTACCAACGAAATAGATAAGGTAAAATCATTTCATACAACGGCAAACATTCATACAGCCAAAGAAGCATCATTTCGTTTCATATCTCTCAAACATCAAATCAGACGCAAATGGCAGATACACTGACCCTTATCTTAAAAACGAAACTTCATAAAGCTACGGAAGCAATCCACAACGCTCTCAACCAGTATCATAAGCAAACATTTCAACATTTCATCTCTAAATTATATAAAAATTCTAACAACCTTTGGAAAGTCTGTTGACATTTCACTCGACCAATCCAAAGAACACCCCCGCTTAGAACTGAATCAAAAATTACGACCCCGGAAAAGATATAGGCACTCACAGCACACTTCAAATCTGGGAACTCATAATATCAACCTCCCACCGAGAAAACATCAGTAGAGAAATTCCTAAATGACCCGTACATTACTGCACCATTACATATAGATTATATCTTACCAGCCAACGTCAAACAGTTAATCAAAAAAATCAAAAACCAAACTTCCCTCGAAATAGATACCATAGATAGAAGTAGTAATAGATATCTTGCTCTAAAACATATAACAGCTATATTCAACAGTTGTATAAGAATTAGATTCATCCCCTCATGCTGGAAAAAAAATAGTAATTGCAATATTAAAACCAAATAAATCCCCAAAAGTCCATAAAATTACAGACCAATTAGTCTAATACCAGCATTTGCAAAAATTTTCGGAAAGCGTATCTTAATCAGATTAAACGCCTACCTTGATAAAATAAACGCAATTCCACCACATCAATTTGGATTACCGCCTCTTCACGTTTCAATCCTCCAACTATTAAGAATTGTTAAAGAAATTGCTCTAGCTTTTCAGCATTAAAAAATCTGAGTTGCGGCCTTCTTAGACTTCGCACAGGCGTTTGATAAAGTCGGGCACAATAGATTATTATTTAAGTTACGTAAACTAGGACTCTCGTAATATCTATTCCAAAAATTAAAATGCTTTTGGGATAATAGATTCTTCACAGTAAAAACGACTTCACAGAAAACTACCGATCAGAGCAGTGGTCCGTTAGAATTTTGAAGACAGTGCTTGATTTACCCCGCTACGTAACTATATTCCAAATATTACTACCGCCGGGACTCGACCCTAGGACCTCCCGTTCAGAAGCACTGCAGTGGCATACGTTCTTACCCTGAACCACCTCTCTCAGTTTGCGGCTTCAAATTTACCATCCATGAATATCACTGAAATGTTCACATAAAATATAATGCGGTGTAACGTCGCTGACGAGACTTGCATCCATAACCAGTTTGAAACAGTGTCCATTAAGAGACCCCATTAGACATTATTGGCTGTACTAAAGCATTTAAACAACATAATAACGTTTTGTAAAAAAAGTCTTGCCAAATTCAGACTTGTCTTTCGCATTCAATTTTTTTAAGGCGAATGTTTTTAGATTACATAAAGCTGAGAAAATAATGATATACATAGATTTTAAGGTATAAATGCTTTGAAATATACAACTGCGCCGATTTTTAAACAAATCCAACATCCAATTAGTGAAACTACAAAAGCTGATACGCGTTTATGCATCGAAGTCACAAACATGCAGTTGGAAGAGATCCCGTTCGCCCCCGAAACATCGGCGCCACTTCAAGACTTCGGGTTCACCTCAGCTGCGACCCGAAAGAGACAGGCGAGCGCGATTCTAATTGAGTTAGTCGACGCTCTCTGCAGTTGACGTCGAGTTTGAAGCGCGTTAATCTCGCGCTGCGGAGTACTCTCATTCAAATACCCGGCGTTGCCAACTTCAGACGAGAAGAAACAATTTCTAAACTAAATAATCACTATGCGCGGCGCATCGGAAGTAAATTTTGTAGCGGAAGGCGTAAAGATTGAATCGAGTTTTGAAAGCCAAGTCACGAGTAATTATGATCCATTCGTTAGTTAGAGAGCGACTGCCAACTGCAATTTTGAAACTAATTTCTAAATTCGAGGGATATGTCAGGGAAACTGTTGTTATTACGTTAAAATGTTTTAGGTAATTCTTTATGTACTTAAAGTGATCCCTACGCCCCTTCAACTCATTTAAACTACTACATTTTTGTATGGTGCATATTTCACTTTAATGTTTGTTTTTATTGGAAAAAATAATAATTTTGAAATTTTGAATTAAAGTAAAGTTTATAATTATGCTTATTCATTCGATTATAATCTTAAATAATTTGTTCTTTTAATATCAAATTCACGCAAGAGATTAGTAATTTATTATCCTGTAAATGACCTATTAAATCTGAATGAATATGTCTCATCTACATGACTAAAATCATTTATAATCATTCTTTCTGTCTTCAGCTTTAGTCCCTTTATTAAGTGTAATTGGGTTCACACAGAATGAAAATACGTTCATCAGTAAGCAAATTAACACGTATATTTCGTGATATTTTGAAACATTGTTTGCATTGGATTCGTGTGATACAACCACATGCGGACATCGTTGTTCTTTCAGAATAGGCAATTTCTTGTCCCACGGCTAGAACGGAGGAAAGTGTCGCTGTTCCCTTATTTAGGTATTTCAATGCAAAGAAAACTAAAATATTCAAGCTTGAACAACATAGCAGATAGTCCATCGTATAATTACCAAAAATAAAAAACGTAAATAAAATATTTGATACATAGTTGAATGGTTACCTATATGAACAATACAATTTTCAACAAAGTTCAATAATTTAACAATGAGAACAAGTACTTATGAGCACTAAAATTACAGTTTGAAAGCTAATACATACGTACGGTTAAGTTAGTGTGAACTGGATGACTGACCAAGGAAACTTTCTTTGTATTGTCAAAGCGTCACACACGAATTTCCCCAAAAGTATTCATTCGTACTGTAATCTAATTTTCAAGTGTTGTTATACAAGATTGAATACTATACCATAGAAGTCATTCTCGCTTAATATTGGTCATAATCGAAGCACAAAATAAGGGTAATTTCTACAAATCAGTACAGACAATGTTGCCAGTCTCTACAATGAGGAAGTCATCACAGAATTAGTACTCAGAGATTTTGTGCTTACTTTAATCGGTCCGGGTCATATATGAAAAAAAAAGAAAAAGAAATGAAATGATTCAACTATCATGATATTACTTTTACTTGCTCATGGCTACCTCCTCGATGCATGTTTTCCACTACACTGCCCCGTGTTCAATTCCCGGTCGAGTCAAAACAATAGTGTGCGTTTTCACTGCAATGTCACAATATACGTTGATGTGTGACGATAAGAAAATTCACTTCTCAGGTTGAGAAGACCAGAATACGGCGTGGGGATGTCTACGTGCTAAACACACGTACTTCCTTAACCCATGGCCGCGAGGCAAGCACGTCGCCTGTAGGCCTGAGCCAGTTCACGGGCTGTCGCGCCAAGTGCATACATTTATTATTATTATTATTATTATTATTATTATTATTATTATTATTATTATTATTATTATTATTATTGGCGTATAGGCCATTACTTACTACGCTACACGATTAACGTGTGTAATTCTTCCAGGATCAGCTTTTCAGCTGTATCCTTGGATTACAACAAGGTTGTTGCGCCTTGTAGTGTGACTTATGAGATGATAGGATGATGATGATGATAGATGAAGGGACAATCACAAATACGACCATGTTTACGCAGGACTCGAACCTGCATCCAGCTCGGCTCAGACGACGGCTGCCGCAACCGTGTGCGCGGCGGGGCCGACATTGTTGTTGTTGTCGTCGTTGTCGTTGTTGTTGTTGTCGTCGTTGTCGTTTGTTGTTGTTGTTATTATTATTATCATCATCATAATAATTATTATTAATAATATCTGTTAGAAAGTTTGCAGCCCCCTGAAGGTGGCCACCCAGGGCGGACGGCCCCTGCCGCCCCCTGCTTGCTCCGCCAGTGCGCTGAGCCCTCGCAGCCGGTGTCGGTTCATCTCCGACGAGCGCGGGGCCGGAGCGCCAGGGCGAAGACACGGGCGGCATCACAGCCGGCAGCGCACCTTCTTGGCCCGTGCGGGGGAGGGGGGACGGGCACCGGGGCGTGGCGAGGTGGGTGTAATCTCGTTGCGATAATCCGATCGCCTCCTCGCCTGACCCGTGTCGTTCGACGCTATGCCCCTTCCGCCCTCCTTGGCTTCCAACTCTCGGCGCTCGTTACAGCCCCGCAGGCTTCTGTGAGACAGGGCTACCAACGCCACAGGTTCTCGGCGCCGCCGCCGCGGAGGAGTGATTTGAGGAAGAAACCAATCCTCGGACCGTCGGCCAGCGGGATGAACACATTGATTCACAGAATCAATCGTTTTCAATACATTTGGATGAAAGAAGCACGTAAAATAAAAATAAAATAATAGGATTACGATGAATATTGTTTTTTAAATGTATTTTTGCAGAATTAATTTGATGTCTAATTAGAACAAACGGAACATAATTCCAACGGCGATGGTGTAACGATTAGCGTATCTGACTGTTATACCCAACTGGCGGGTTCAAACCCCATCGAAGCCGTGGATTTTTAGAGGCGAAAAAATCCTTCGTACGCCTTCCTTCGGAGGGGAAGTAAAGCCGGCTGTCTCATGTTAGTAGATTTACTTGAAAGTAAAAGATCCTAAAGCTTAAATGACGCCTCTGAGCTAAATTCAAATCGCCTGTTACTCGCCCAAGAAATACCTCCTTTCTCTGCTAGTTGGTGAAAGGAACGTAGCAAAATTTGTGTGGTCAGACGGAAGAGCAGGCTTCATGGCCTGAGTTTCGCCACGTAAAATAAGGCATCAATTCAATTCAACCCTTACTATTTACAATCATGAAAATACACTTTGTTTTCCACATTTTTGAATATTGTGGTTAATTATTGTACGTAATCTTCATAGTAACGAACTATATTAAAAGCGCCTATACAAGACCAGAAACCTGAAAATTTTGTTTTGAAATAACTTGTCTCAGGGATAAACTGAAAATCAATTTTGAGAATTTTAAAAGATTAATTTTATTTTTAAAATAAAAATAAGCATAAAATGCATTTATACTGTACAAATCGTAGCACATGTATGTGACGATAGGCAACAAGCAGTGTTAGTGTCAAGGGCTCTATATTTGAGCACTATATATCGAATTATTTGCATACTTTTTAGTTACTATGCTTTCATGATTTAAAAAAAAACTCCGCAAATTGATTTTATGGAAACACATGACAGAATTTCAGATCCATGTTTGTGAACGCGTCTCTTCTGCCTTGCCTTAGGAAGGTATTAGAGAAGATTTCGAAGAATCGTTTGAGAAAACGCACAAACAAAGAAAACACAGCAAGTATGTATTTCAAAGAAAACACATCAACTATGCAGTCTAGTTCGTACTTGAACAATGCAAATTATCTAGAAGATATTGCGATAGCAGTGACATACTAGTTTGCACATCAAAGTCCCACCCGATTTTGTTTACGAAACCAAGTCAAACCATGTTTAACATAATGCAAGTAGTCGCATCTCGCAAGCTGGATGGCCTGGAGGTCCCGGGTAAGAATAAAGCCGAAGGAGAAACGTAATTTTTTATTCCTTTGATGCTCCCCACTTCTTTAATAACAGATCACTCGGAATCCGTCTAGTTACAACTCGACTCGCGGACATATCCGCCCTTCCTTTCCGACGCGCGGCGTCCGTAACCAGCCTGCGCCAGCCAGCCTGCGCCGTGTCGCCGCCCGAAGATGCATAAATGCGCGCGCCAAAGCTCCGGTATGAAATATTCATTACATATGAAACGCGATCCAAACTCTAGAAAATGAGAAACGTCACGGAAAAAAGCCCCGAAGACGGCGAGTGGGCTCATGTTTATTCAGTGGCGGCGCGGAAATTCACTTAGGCGACGTCCAGTCATCTCGACGCGACGCGCAGTGGGCCGAGATGTCAGGAGAGGCGGACGATCGCCGAGCTACAAAATTGAACATACGTAGGTGAAAACAGGAGAAACGATGTAGACAATAGAAAAACCCTTATCATTGCGGTCAGACCCGATACGCATGCGCGTGAACTCTCCCGCCATCACTTGTCGTTGTTCCCGCATCCCCACGTGACTCAGCGGCGCCGTACGGGAGTTTACAATATGGCGGCCCCTTTGTTAGAATGTACCAAAGAGCAGCATGGAGTGACTTGTTTCCTACGCAGTGAAGGCACGAAACCAATAGAAATCCATCGACGCACGTTGCCACAGAAAGAGGCTGCATGTGTATCTCCGGCTCGGGTGTACGAATGGTGTAAGAAATTCAGCCGCGGTACAAGAAGTTTTTCGGACGCCTCGAAGCCAGCCCAGGTACATCGTGTTGTGAGAACTGAGGCAATGTGAGTGGTGGAGGGGGTGATTCTGAAGGATAGGCGGGTCACCATCAGTGACATGGCAACATAATTTCAAGTCAGTCATGGCTCTGCTCAGCATATTGTCCATGATGAGTTCAAATACTAGAAAGTGGCCGCAAGATAGGTCCTCGTCCGCTGACGTCCGAAATGAAGAGACCAGGAGTTAGTGCACCGCTACGACCTTGAAGATGACCCATTTTTGGGCCGGATTGTGACTGGAGACGAGAGCTGAGTCCATCTCTACCGAGCGTTCCAGTGACAACAAGTTCGCGACCGACACGGATGTAAAACAAGCATGCATGTGTGTATGAGTGGCTGCATGCACAGCCAAATGAATTTTTTCCCGAGGAATCTATGCCCTCTCGACTCGGTGGCGGAAATGAATTCAAAAGCAAGGAACTATGTTGAAAAATAGTACACTTGTTTCAAATCTGTTATACAGAAACTATAAAAAATATGTCTTGTTTTCATTTGACTCACCATCACACGATCTCAGAATACGTTTGACATCCAAGTCACACGTATTGATTCAGTCTTTTAAACTCCTCCCTGCAGAGTAGGTCCAATTCCAAATAAAATCACATACTTCCTGTGTTTTAAAAGAGCATATCAAGTTTTCATAGGGTTGAACCAATAAAATAAAGATAACAAAACACGCAAATTTCACGCATGCAATATATTTTTAATTTAAAATATTCTACTTCTTTCTTCTTACAGTGAAATACACTAGAATATAATGTATAATCAATCTCGAACTTTCACAACGCTGTACATTTAAAAATTTCACATCTTTTATGTGCTCCCATTTATAAAATCTTCATGGAGATTTTCTTCTTATAATAAATAATAATAATAATAATAATAATAATAATAATAAGAAGAAGAAGAAGAAGAAGAAGAAATAGTAAAAATAATAACAATATGATTAATAATAATAATTATTGTCCTCTGCTTTAATGCGTCTTTAATGTGGCTACAAATAACTGGAATAGAACATTTTGTGCCCTACAACTAGCCACTCACAATTTCAAAGCATCTATGATCTTCAAAGCCGTCAAATTTAAGGGGAATAAGATAAATGGGTATTTAAATCCGTTATATTAAAGATGTATATGAACTAAATTAAAAAACGATGAAAGAAAGAAATAACTAATAATTAAAATAATCTCATAGAAGTCAATTGTCTCTTCAATATTGGGAGAAGCTATTCGGCTATTACCCGTAACCAAGTGACATATTTATTTCCTTCCTCATTACACACTTTAAGCTTAATATTGAGGTCAAAGCATGTGTTTTCAAACATTTTTCGCCCAGAGCTCCCTTGACCTGTATGAAACTTCCCGTGGCTCCTCTAGAAACAATACGTTTCAAGTAAAAGGGTTAACGTAAGTCTACTAAAGATTCAACACAAATAATTAAGTGATATCATGGGCTGTTTTATTTCTCCATTTTAATCACGTATTTATATTAATAACACATTTTATCCGACATTTTATTTTTATGACAATTTTTCTAAAAATTAAGGGGAAGGATGAGCTTGCTTCTCTATCAACAACCATTTTAATTGGGTTCAATATTTCAAACAGCGACTCGCAATGTTTTTTCGGCGTTCACTTTCGAACGTAACCAAACACAGGACACAGGGACACAGCTCAAGTGGGCATAGAAACTCTTGATCAGCGTTGGTAGAAAGATTAAATATCCCCGACGCGTGCTCGGGATGTACGTTGATGCTCAAGGAGACACAGAAGCTTAGTGGTAAAGGACTGGCCAAGTTCAATTAATTCATAATTAATTAATAAGATAAATCATATGTATGTATATATATATATATATATATATATTGTGACAGCAACAATTATTTGTGGCACAATAAAAGAGCAAGGTTAAGTACAATAATCCAAAGATCATTTTAAATAAATCACCGCGACGCCTCTACTATATGGCCCCAACGCCCCTGGGAGCCGCGACGCACAGTTTGAAAACCCCTGGGTGAGTGTCATTTGTGTGCGACGTTGGGTCCATTTCGACCCAGCGTGTGTCACGGAACTCGAGCGGCACTGTGCGCCGACGGCTTCGCGGCGCTCGCTGTCCTCGTCAGCAGATCGACCCCCGCCACACAGCCACGCCAGCTAATTTTCACAGCGCTTCGCCTACACCTGACATTCTCTTTCAGACAAGTCTAATCTCCGGCTTATAGGAGTACGAGTTTAAGGTCATGATCCGCAACAATAATGCTCTGTTGCGTTTTTAGATACAATGCAGGCATTGGACGAAGAATGACAAATGCTATGGTTGGTCAACAAACGAAACAAAAATCAATACTCGTATTATTCAAATCCTACCTTAGCAGCAGACGCGTCCAAATTAAATATAAGTAGTGATCTTCAGAAAAAGAAACGTTGCTGACGAGTGTGTGAACACTGGAATCCTGGAGAGCGTACATTAGCTGCTCTGATACAGCACACGTGAATGCTGGAGCTTCGTTCTTCCTTAGCAGATGTGTCGAAAAGGCGTGTCGCAGTCTCGTAACGCTTGTCGCATTATTAAAACAATCGAAACCTTCACCACGTATAATTGCTTCGTGCCAACTCGTGTTCTCGTACTGCAAGATCTACACAAACACATTGAAATCATATTTTCTTATCAGTCGATGTGAAGCATAATTGTGTACTCGGAGTAAATGATTAAATATTGATTTAATTGTCACCACCCTGTCATCACATTGGACGCGTCGAAAATAGTGCCAGAGTGGTGAGAAATAAATGTATAATAACGGGCAATTCATCAGACTTAAGAACCTGTTCAAAGAACTGGAGGTCTCTGTAGCTTAGAGGTTAGAGAACTGGGCGTAAACCAGCAGACCCGGAATTGCAATCACGGTAAGGGGTGAAAATCTTTGGCAAATTTAATTAGTAATATTGATAGAGTTCTTCTTAAAAAATGATGTAATAATCTGAGTTCCTCTGAAAGGACTGCTAGTACGGAAAACGTTCAAAATGTGTAAGCTCTTATCTTATCTCAAATTTGAGAATATTTCAACTACAAATTGTAGAAATGTATTAAAATAAGTATATTATTAGTTCGTATATACATAAAATTTGCCTTCAATTATACTCCAGTTTATTCCGTGGTCTATCGTCAGCCTCCCTCAATATTGCTCTCCGGGTACTGGAATGGCTGTGATATGCAACTGCTACATGGAAATTGCCAGCTTATTGTTTTGCAATTGCATTAAAAAAGGAACTACATGAGGCGAATTGTAAAACATACCATTTTTTTGCGACGAACAAAATACGAAACAAAAGCTGACTACAACAATACCAACATTGAGGCTATGTAAATCAGATCCTCTTTGTACCTCGAGTCACGAGTTTACATGAGTAAAGGAATAACTTTGATTTGAAATCGTAAAGCAGCGTAACAATGTGAGCTTTCAAGGCTGGATTCGTAATTAGAATTATCTTCGGGGATGGATGGACGTGGTGTAGCGGAGACACCATTTCCATCTTAATTATCCAGCCCGGAAGATAATTCTAATTGAAAAGTAATAGTTCAGGGTATCGGAATTTGCAAATATCGGTTAGAATTTTAGCACCATATTGGCAGACAAGTTAATGGCAAAAACCGGCTTGTCGTGGAATGCCATCTTAATTAAATAAAACACTTGCAGGCTTAAACGTACATGATAGTGAAATCTGATTCAGCAGGTGTGCGTCCATTAGTTCCACTCGAGGCGAGATAACATGCACGCGGCAAACACGCCACGACTGCGTGGCATGTGCCATAGAGAGCCCAGTTTCAATCGTCTTTTGACGACAAATTTTGATTGAATTGTGGTTTTGAATTAGCATGTGTTTAACTCAACAAAAGTCATTAGCAGTTGTTCGGATATGTGTACTGATTGTGCAAAAGTCGCATTTTATTATAAGGTTTGCCCAAAACTCGTCTTATTTTCTGTAATTGTTCGGAGTATTACGAGTAGAACGTAGAGGAAGTAAGAATAATTCACGGGTGATATGTCAGCTACACAGAAACAGGAAATGATCTTGTATAGTCAACGGAGTGTTTCAATGGGCTATAAGTTTAGAAATCCTCCCACTGAAAAACGTCTTCTGTGACGTATTTGGAAACATTACAGAAAATCAATGCTGATAACAACCATTCCCATGTTTAAATTCCTTACGTGCAAGTGAATATTATAAGAAGTATTAATGTGTTTTCAATTAACATTTTTGTGTTTTCGCACGGCACCAAACCATGAATTGTATTATTATCATTCCTTTAATCTTATCAGATTTCTTGATATGATTATCATTTAAAACTCTTATCCTATTCTTAACGAAAACATTCAATTTACATTTATACTGAATTAATAGTATACGTAGACATCAAGGATATACGTACAATCCGTATAATACTCATATTATAAAGATGAAATAAAATGTTCCAAATGACAGAAGGTCGAATTTTTTGCACTTCATCTGAATTACATACACGTCTCATTTACTCACTACATTTAAACAAAAAATGCTCAAGAAGTTTAGACGTTAGTCGAAAAATTATGAAGTACATCAAAGCACACATGTACAACTAAAAGTGGGATTTTAGTTATGGAACAGCCTCTCGTAAATGTCACGATATGGCGTTTGATATTCTAAAGAGACTCGAGATCTCCAATGCTCTTTTTTCTCTAATACAACTCTAAGAGCCTTGCGAAAGTCCTAACTCGAGTGGAAAGTCCAAAGTATCAAAGAGAAGTCGAGTTCTTTCTTTTTCCATCTCAATCACAGGTTGTACGAAAATTCTGAAGCTAATCACTGGCAAAATAGTACTTTTTTAGTACATACAGTAATATCGGAAAATGTTTGACCTACAAACGTGCGCTCTTCTCAGTATTCCACGCCAGATAATCATACCATGTGCAAAAATTGCTGTCAAAAGGGTTCAATACAATTTTATTCACAATCCGTTTTCACAACCAGATATCAACACAAACACACAATTCGTATTTTCTAGACAATTCCTAGAATCAGAGTCCAATAAAACGTTGCTATGTCAAACAAAGTCCGGGAGAGAATGCCAATTACAGAAGCCAAAGCACGAATACAATTTTGGTGAACAGAACGATCGCCCAATCAGTAAGAGTTGAGCCAATATTTCCTCTTCTCTAGGGGAAGAGGTCGCGGCGGCGATGTTGTAACGGTTAGAGTATTGGACTAATATACCCATGTTCTGTACTTCAACTTCAACTTCAGAGGTCAGAACTTGTTCGCAGCAGATGATATCTCTGCATACTGAAATTCTATGTATTTGTACGACTCCTCCATGGATATGTCTCTTTTTGCCAGAATGGGTTCCATCGAAATCCTTCGTATACCTTCCGTCGAAGGGGAAGTAAAGCCGTCTGTCCCATGTACGTAGATTTACTGCATGTAAAAGACCCTCAAGCCTAACTGAAGCCTCTGAGCTAGATTCAAATCGCCTGTTTCGTCGTCCAAGAAATACCTCCTTTCTCTGCTAGTGGGGGAAAAGGAGCGTAGCGAAATTTGCGCGGTCAGGCGGACGAGCAGGCCTCATGTCCTGAGTCTCGCCACGTCAAATAAGGCATCAATTCTATTCAATAAAAGAGACGTCCTCCCCTCCTCGTTCAGCATCACTCAACGTGCCCTTTGTGCCGCTTCTCCTTTTCTTGGAAAGAGTTGTTGCCCCACCTGGCTGGCGGTTTCTTCGGGTACGACACCTGGATATCGAACCCATTCCGGCAAAAAAACGTATATTCATGGAGGAGTCACGCAAGTGTCATGAATTTTAGTATGCCGAGAAATCTGCTACGAACAAGTTCTGACCTTTGTGTCGTTGAAATACAGAATGTCCCATCAACTGTGAACCACCTCCATAACTTGTAAACGGTTCACAAATACAGTTTTTGTTCAACAGTGGGAAATCATGGAGAATGTAACATGCCGTAGAAATATTGTTTACAATACTTTTAGTTTTAGAAAAAATCCAAGTACAAGTTCAATACAGTATTGTAAATTTAGATGAAATATGGATGAAATATATCTTTAGTAAATTTTGATTGTATGCGTCGTGGAAAACAAAATGTCGTATGTAATTGAAAGTGCGGACCTCTTGTAATTCATGTCGATGTTGAGTTGAGGCTGAAGTTGAGTTGAAGAATTTAAGGCTCTGTGAACGTATTAGGGAGTGTTGGGAATATACCAGGGTGCATGAAATATTTTTCGGATGAATTTATTTTGGAGAATTTGTACGTTGTTAATATGTTTTTTGGCAGTGTTAAACCAGATGGCGCAATCATAAGTAAGAGTAGGACAAATAACTGTGCTATAATTTAATTTTTCCGCTTGAATGGGTATAGGAGATTTATAGTTAATGAGAGAGTGTTATTTATAAATTTTTGTGTTAGCTTTTGGTATCATCTTTTTGATATGGGCTTTTCATTTAAGTAGTGCCTAAGAGGGGTCCAAGATATTTTATAGGTGTGTTAAGTGATATCCAGGGTATTGCTTGATTTAGAATTAATATTTCTGAAGAGGTTGATTAGTTGATTAGTTCACAGAGTGTTAAGATTTTTTTTGTCTATATTATCCATGTCAGTTAATTATTACCCATTCCAGAGTAAAAGTTTGGTATAAATCAGGTCTTGAGCAAGTCTTTTTGGTCAGTAATATTGCTATGAAGAGAGCAGTAATCATTGGCAAAGAGCGGATTAAATTTGATTATATCTAAAGTTGAGAATAGTCACGAGATACAAGATTAAAACGTAGAGGAAATGATAGGACACCCTGGGGTACCCACGAACAGAAAATTGTTGAGAAAAAGTGGAATTAATTTTGACTCGAAAAGTGCGATTTTAAACAAAATTTTGAATAAATAAGAAAGAATTCCAAATTGGACAATGCTTCCAAATGTTGTCGAAATATTTTTTAATGTTCAGTAATAATACAATTGTGGCCCTTGCGGTTTAGCTCATTGGTCAGCGTGCTCGCTTTCCATGACGCGACCCGGATTCGATTCCCGGTAGGGCAAGTTATAGTGTGCCTTTTCCTTGCAATTTCCCAGTACATGCTGCTGTGTGACGATGAAAAAATTCACTTCGCAGGTTGAGAAGACCGAGATACGCAGTGGGGATGTCTACGTCCTATCCTTACATACCCCCTTAACCCACAGCTGCGAGGCATGAACGTCGCCGGTAGGCCTGAGCCCGTTCACGGGCTGTCGCGCCAAGTACAGGCAAACGAAATAATACAATAATAAGTTGTTTTATATGAAAGGAGTTTTCAATTTTTCTGTTGATCTTAAAAGTTGATCAATATTTGCATACTGATGAGAGAAGTCAAATTCAGTGGAAGGAATAATTTTCTTAGTTGTAGCGAAGTGCAATAAACTGTTTCGTGTAAGAGCTTCAAATATTTTGGAAAGAAAGGACGCTGTGAGTAGCTCCTTGGCACAAGTGTTATGGAGAGAAATAAATTAATTAATGGAAGATTGAAGAAATTAAGTTATTGCAAAGACTGTCGAATACAAAATCACACAGAAAGGTGGATGCAAAAGTAGATTAATTAAAACTTCAATTCACGCAGTAGAACTCACAAACACGGGGTAGTAAAAGAAGCAAATCAATGATTAGATGAAACAACCAATGTATGAAGCTATTAATCACGGACTGGTTCTCTAAAGGGTAGAATGTGGACAGGCTGGCGCGCCGCAACGTGTCTCTGCGACAAGGGCCCAGCCAGAGGCGCGGGGTTCCGGGCGGCGCCGCGCTATCAGATGGCGCCACGCACGCCTCCCCGCTCCGTGAGCGCGGCCGCCCGTGAAAGTACCGTGCGCGAGGGCGGCTGGCCGGCGCGCGCTAAAGGAAACGGGCGACGCGCTAAATTCGGGGCGAATGGTGGCTGCCGCGTCGCGTGCGGGTCGGCCCCGCCCCCGCCTCCCACCGCTTGGGCCCAGTGGGCGGGGCACGAAACCGCACTTGCGATGCCACCCCCCTCGTCTGTACGCTGCGGCCACTCCTGAGCAGCATGAGAGTGAATCTCTGTATTGCGAGGAGCGACTGATAGATCCACTCCACTTCCCTGTATTTGCTCGGACTGGGAATTGTCACTGGTTAAGTGAGAGCGTAGCTTCCTCGGCCGGAGTCAGTATTTCATTGGTTGTTCGGGCGACGCCGCGTCAATGGCAAAGATGCCGACGTTTCGATCGCCATTCTGCAACCTTTCTCAGGGATTTTGCTCTGACTGTACATTGTCATTGTCCCATTACGCTCTGAGGAAGATCGCAAAATGGCGACCGAAACGTCGGCACTTTCGCCATGGACGCTGCGTCATCCGGACAGCCGAGTAAATATTGTCACTGGTTGGTGAACTATGCAGGCTCGTAAACGTCATACTTTTTCCTTTTCTTCCGTTCTACCGTTATTCCCTCAATCTGATTTTTAGCATTGAACAGTTCTGCCCAGCTTGAGAATTAAAAATTTGAATCAATAAAAAATACACTGTTAATAAATGTAAAGTGTTAATGGTCTTAATTTTAGAATATTGATTTGAAATTTTCATGCTAATATTCACGTTATCTCGTTTCAATTACGTTTCCACCCAGTCAAAGAAACACAGTAAAAATGGCTAAGGTATATTCTAAATATTACGAGGAAATAGTTGTCATTAGCCTTAAACGTTGTTGTTAATAGACGCACTTTCTTTCCACATTATCTTCCCTTTTTACAATCACACGTACATATATACGTACTTGCAACACTACTCCACATGTCGGGAATTCAGTCACAAGCTTAGAGCATATACCGACTCCGGACGTGATAATTTGGAGTGACACTTTAAGGAGGGAAAACCTTACCAAGCCGACGTACAGTTCGCGTTGGATATCCCGTTCCAGGGGGGAGGTACGTTCCGACTACAACACGCACAGACACACACGGACGGGAAACATGACCTAAGTAGTAGACCCATTCGTTAAACTATTCAGCGGTGTCCCCTGTGGGGCTTGGCCGCCGTTGGCACCGCGTCCGCGCGGCGAAGCGCCCGCTCTTTCGCCCACTGCGGCCGCCGGCCCGCTCAAGGGCAGGAGGGGTCACGGCTCCACAATGGGGGCGCGGCGCGTTTTGTCCGGACACGACCTGCGGCCGCGTGGGCGGGGCTGGGGGCTGGCGGGCTCGCGGGGCTGGCGGGCTGGGCGGGGCTGGGCGGGGCTGGGCGGCTGGGCGGGGAAGGGCGGGAGGGCGGGGCTGGGCGAGGCTGGCGAGGCTGGGCGGGGGCTGGGCGGGGCTGGGCGGGGCTGGCGGCTGGGCGGGGTGAGGCGGGGCTGGGCGGGCTGGGCGGGCTGGGCGGGCTGCGGCGGGGCTGGCGGGGCTGGGGGGCTGGGCGGGCGGCGGCTGGGGCTGGGCGGGGCGGGCGGGGCTGGCGGGGCGCGGGGCTTGGGGGGCTGGCGGGGCTGGCCGGGCGGCTGGGCTGGGGCTGGGCGGGGCTGGGCGGGGCTGAGGCGGGGCTGGGCGGGGCTGGCGGGCTGGGCGGGCTGGGCGGGGCTGGGCGGGAGTGGGCGTGGGCTGGGCGGCTGGCCGGGGCTGGGGGGCTTGGGGGGCAGGGCGGGCTAGGCAGGGCGGGGCGGGCAAGGTGGGCAGGCTGGGCGGGGCTGGGTAGGCTGGGCGGCTCAGGAAAGCCACGCGGGGCGGAGCGGGGCAGGATGGGCGGAGTGGGTGGAGGCTGGGCGGGGAAGGGCGGGTAAGGGGGCGAAATGGCTTTTGGCTGAAGCGGGGAGCGAATAGGGCTTTTGTGCGGGGCGGGGGCGGGGTAGGCGGGGCGGGGCGGGCGGGGCGGGGCGGGCGAAGGTTGCTGGGGCGGGCGGGGCCGGGTGGGGGGGATGGGCGGGGAAGGGAGGGACGGGTGTAGAGCGAAAACGCGGAGGACGGACGACGGTGGAGAGGGCGGATGCGACGGACTCTTCATAAAAGGGCACGTAACCGCCCCAACGGAATGGACAAAATATCAATAATCTGCCACCCAGGACCAAAAATAGTCCTGAAAATGGTCCAGAAATTCCAAACAAATATTTCACCCGAGATTGGAAGAAAAAAACGAAACGCAACTAGTTTAATGAAAATAATACAAAAAATTTATTGTTGTTGGTTCTTTCTTGATAAAAATTATTTTCAGAATACATTAGAAACATAATAAAGTGACCATATTCAATGACAATTGTATACATACTACGAAGTTAACACAGACGTGCGCTGTTTGAAACAAGAAGAGTACCACTACATTTCTTGGTCCCCTTTTCTACTAACCTTTTGATATACATATGGCATATTTTACTTTAACAGAACACAAGATAAATATAACGCTACAAGGTCAATTGAATTTTATTCATATAGTCTTGTCGACAGGTACAGAAAAAGGAGGTTTGCCTGAGGAAAGGTCATAAAAACGTTATCTTTGATTATGTTGTGTGTACTAGGTATTACTTCACAAGTTCACACTCCTAGATCATTGTCTCCGGGAGTCCCGAATACCTGATTTTTTCTTATTTTTTCGATTTTTCTCCATGAATCTTTATCAGTAAGTTTTGTAGAAAGGTGATACAAACCGGTTATTTTTTTCATTATCGATAATATTTTGTCTGTTGTACTTAACGGTATTTAATAAAGTAATGCTGTAATAGAATTACAGTATTTTAACACTGGAGAAAAAAAAGAGCTGATTTTTCCTCCGAAAGCTTGTTTCAAGGTCTCTGAAGACAACTATAGCAACTAAACTAGTACAAAAAGTTAGTCTTTGACGTGCGAATGGAGTGTTGGTTGACGAGACAACGAAAGGGGTGAAGGCATGCAACGCTCCTCAGGAACGACTAACCAGTGGAACTTGTGTGGGGTCGCCCAGCCAGCCGGAAGCTACCAGCTTCCCAGGTTGCCACCGGAGCTGAATTAAGCGCCATTCACAAGGGTCGAGACTGGTCCTTCCTCAACATCCATGAGTATCGGACCACGCACGGATGAAGTTAGAGCCAAGCAGGGGGCCACCCGGGGGGCAAACTGTGTGGCTCGTAACCCCCGACCCGTCTCTTCAGTGTGCTTAACACTAATGACGTCACTATCCCTGGAAATCTCGGAACTCGGGCGAGAGATTTCAATTTCCCCCCAGGACTTCTACATGTGGAACCAGGAACAGAAGGACGCAGTCCCGACTCTGATCGAGCGGACAGATGTGGGTACGTTAAGCCAAGCTCACGCTTGCTGGAGCGCGGGCGGGACCGGAGAGATAGCGGAGGAGAATGAAGAGCACTGGGGATGATCTCGATAGCCATGTGCGACAAGAGTTGGAGAGAAAGAGCACTGAAAATGATAAACCAAAGGGGAAGAGCGTATAGCCAAGTGTGCCAGAGCCATAGCGTGAGAGCAAGATTGCGAGAATCCGAGAGGAAGATAGGAAGTAATGAGAGGAAGAGCGAGAGAGGAAGATTGAGAGAGGAAAAGCGAACGAGGAAGAGAGAGAGGGACAGCGAGAGAGGGAAAGCGAGAGAGGGAGAGCAAGAGAGGGAGAGCGAGAGAGGAAGAGCGAGAGCGGAAGAATGAAAGAGGAAAATCGAGAGAGGAAGAGCGAAAGAGGAAGAGCGAAAGAGAAGAAAAAGAGAAAGAGGAAGAGAAGAGCGAAAGAGGAGGAGCGAGAAAGAGGAAGAGCGAAAGAGGAGGGAGCGAAGAGGAGGAGCGAAAGAGGAGGAGCGAAAAGAGAGGAAGCGAAAGAGGAAGAGCGAAAGAGGAAGAGCAAGAGGAAATGAAAGAGGAAGAGCGAGAGAAGAGTAAGAGAGGAAGAGCGAGTAAAGAAGAGAGAGAGAGGGGGGTGCCGAGTTGCGTGCGTGGAGAGCACGCTCTAAGCGTGATGGAAAAGGGGTGGGGGGAATAGGAAGGGGAGCGGGCAATGGCCGGTGAATAGGAGCCGGGCCCTACACGACGGGGCGAGTGAGGCGGCCGGGTGGGCTGAGCGGCGTGCCATCAGATAGTCTGCCACTCGGCCTTTCCTCACCCCTCGCTGCCCCGCGTCAAAGAGCCCTCATTCAATGCTGCCCCACCCACACGTTTGCAACACGCGCCCTACAGCGAGAAAGCGCAATGATCTCAACGTAAAAACATGTTTTAACCTTTTTCTATTCATTTATATATTTTTGACTTTAATGTAATAAACTTCACTGACCAGAGAACTCCGAATACGCCTGAGATGACCATTTTTTCACTGTAGCTACTTGTTCACAATTACCCCTATTTCAAAATTTCCATTCATGTGAAAAATGTAAGAAGAATGACATGGTGATGTCATATTATTCTCTTTTTTCTACTTGAAATACATGTGTTAAATTTGAGTTTGAATTGTAATTCAATTTGAGGCATTTACATAATTGACTCTAAGAAGTATCTAATATCATGTTCTCATATTTTATACAGCATCTTGTAATCATCTCTTATGTAACAATACCTGATAAGAACGTATGTTTTTTTAATAATGAAATTCAAACTAAAAAGCATAAAAATAGTTGGCTAAAATATGTCACAAAAACAATGGGTAACGAGATCTTTCAAGAATTGCATAGGAACTTAACATTACTTCAAATCTCCACAATCTACCTTCGTCATATATATGACATTGATATAGCAGCGCTGCTAATTCATTCGTTTATTTTGAGATTCTTAAGTCGGTATTGGTATTCTGTCGCAAGCAATGTCCTTAACACGTTGCTTCAAACGTGTTGTTTTTCAGTGTGGAAAATTTACAAAACATTTATCTCAATCTTGATAAAGCACAATGACCTTTATAAGTGCTATCATGATAATCTACAAATCATGCTCCCATGTCGTGTGCAAGCTGACTGAGAGAGAGGAGGAATTCGCGTACTGGCGGGAGTGTGTATGAGGGGGGGGCGACAGGCAGTAAACTGACGAATGAAACAAAAGAAAGCGGGGAATATCAGGGCAACTCCAAGAGGAAAATGGAATTCAGTAAATTTGTTTTGACGTAGAATGTACGAGGAAGATATGAGAGAGAAAGATAGACTTGTTAGGTTGGCTCTTTTTAAATACATAAAAAAGGCGATATTAGCAATTCTATCTACTAAGAGCGACAAAAATTCGAATAGAAAACTCAAAGTCAAGACCTCCTTCCTTGTTGTCGGACACCACCTGTTCTACTGTATCTCTTTTCAAAACTTCACGAAGTCAAAATCTCGGAAAAGTATATAAATTTGCATTTCATAACGAGTAAAAATCCTCAAATTCACATTAATATGATCAAAACGTTATTAAATAATATCGATGAAAATAATTTTTTCTAATGGAATCTCCTTGAAGCAGTTTCCTCCCATCTCTATATTGTCATTTGGTGTCTGGTTATGTTATGTCAACACGGAAAATTGATATTCACAAAATTAAATCAGTGTTTTATAAAATGTAATTATTTTTTATATTGTTATTAAACCACTAATTCTGTAGTTCAATTTTGTCTGACAATGTCGATTTCGTTTAAATTTGAATGTTTTTAGCCTCGGAAAGTTTGGACAAAAAAAATAATTTGAGTTTAGTTTTACCCAATTTTGTCCTTAACTCATCAGCGTAAATTCCTCAAAACAGGATACAATTATTGATATCTGACCTTTTCTGTATTCTTAAAGACCCCGACTTTGATCATATTTAGGTAAAAAGATGTTCAGCTTGGCAACGTCAACTCCAAAAAACATTACGAGTTCACACTTCTCTCAAAAACTTTGTCAGAAAAAAACATGCACGGTAAGATTTTATTTTGAACTCTTCCAAACTTCAAACACTTATGAAAAAACTTCCAAGGTACCTAGTTTAAGGATACTAAGTTGGTAAAATTGAGTAAGTCAAACACAACAAATAGTGGTTTGCATTCCCTAAAGAACATACTTTTGGCGTAGAAACTGCAGTTAAACTTCAAACATAATCTCCTCCACGTAAGGTCAATTTAGTCAAAATTAAGTTACTTTAAGCCTCCTAAGTGCCTGTAATTCCTCCAAAATTCGAGATTGCGTTTTACATTACACCTTACATTGTATTCTCAATGTCGATCTATTGCCATTGTTTTTCAAACCTTTTCAGAAACATTATTGATCATTTTATAATAGTTACAACCTTTCTTCTGTTAAAGTGTAAAAAGTTTTAAATTATGACTTTTTAAGAGTGTTTTCCATTATTATTTAATCCATGTTGGCTTGGTTCAAGGTTGGTGGTTGACGTCAGATGGACAGCCGTTTGTAAAAGTCACAGTCAAATCTTAGTGAATATAAGCGATGTGAAAAAAGCCGGCCCCAGCTAACTTAAATAAGGTTTAAAAGATGGTGAGTATTTAATTCATATACAAGTATTTTACAAAATACCTGTTCAATATTTATACCTGAAAATTCGATAAATTTAAATGTGTTCTATTTCCAATTATCAAGGAAAAAAGTATAGCTTTGTAAATACTTATCTTAAAACTTCTTAATATATGTAGAATGAAAAACCCGAATAGCATTCTACTTCCCCGTCCTCTGTCATACTAAGTATGTGCGCGGAGAGCTCAACGGGAGCGCAATTAATTACTAATTGTTTTCTTATTGTTGTAAATGATAGCAACGATTTGGCTCTCAACACAACTCATTAATAAAGAACAAAAGTTCTAAATTTAAAAGCACATCTATAACTATAAAACAATCTTTCGTTTATTCAGTGGTAGTTTACGTCACTTATTGTCACTTATGTCTCTCTATAGTGTTTTATATCGTAATCACTGTCTACACTGCTACAATTGTTTGGATCGATTTAGATATTGTTAGATATCATTCCACTCTCACTGTTGGTTTTCTTGAATAAGTTTCTTGAAGAAGCAGGGGCAATGAAACGCTATAGATAAATTAATCCTGCATAGTTTCGGAGTTCAATGAACTGCATGTTCAAAATCACGTTTTACTGTGCCATGGTTTATATCTAATGATCCTTGTCGTCTAGATTGTCAAGTTTATCCTCATCAAACATTTAATATTTTAAGTTACTGTCTGATTACCATGCCTTGAAAAAAACTCAAAAAACACCAAATAAAAAGCATTCGGCGTCTGAAACTTATTTCCTAATGTAACATCGTAATTCTGTAAAATAACACTCTGCTTAAGTTCTATAATATCGAAACCGAAGTTATAAATGTAAGTAGACGACAGTTTCCTTGCAAAAAAGAATGAAAGGCAAAACACACGAGGAAAAATTTTGCAGTTTTTAGGATTGCCAAAATATATCAAATATATTTAATGTATAAAAGGCTGAAAATCAAAACGGTGCAAGTGACATTTTATAAATTCTGAGAAATAGTTTTTGTATTGCGTTATATTTCAGTTGCAAATGTAATATCGTGTTTTTAATGAATAACAGCAATTCCGTGATTTTAATGATGAAACAAAGCACGTCTCTACAGTAATATTGAATTAAATAAACAGTTTTCTCGGAATTTATAAAATGTCTCTTATATCGTTCAGGTTTCCACCCATTCATATATTACAAGTGTAGAGAATATAAGAAATATTGCAAGTGTTTTTTACTTTACATATTCGGTAGATAAATAATTGTTAGTTCATTTGACCTTTTAATCAATTGTATAATATGACCTGTCTACATTGTTTTTCTCGAATCTATCAAATTCTATCTACATTCATTCCATGTAGATGTCTTATGAGTAGGGGGAAGATTTTGATAATCTAAAACAATGCCAAAAAGGTCAAAAAATGCTCTTAATTATTTTATACCCTAAAGAAAAAATAAATTACGCACAAAATAGTATTAAAACCAGTTCAAATGAACAACACAAGCTGTTGGATATGTTACTGATGTAATAGCCTTTTCTTCCTTTTATTCAAATGAACTAACCGTGCAAACGTTTGGTTTGGACAGTTTTTACCTAGCAATCTCTTCCTATAGTTATCACAAAATCAGTCAAACCAACAACAGCGCTAAGAGACGTCACAAGAACCTTAGATATCATATAAAGGCTGACATTACAAGTTCTGAACGAAGATTTCGAATAGACCACTCAGGAAAGCTGTGGCAAACATTTGTTGCATCTCCCAAATATGATTTCAAGCCAGTATGATTAAAATTATATTAAAATCGACGAAATCAACGAAAAATGCTTCAAAAATGACGGGGAAAGATAAAAAATTACTTAGTCGAAATCCACGAAAAATGAAAAAAAATGTTATAAAAATGTGTCATTTTCTTTTGTCAAAACATGTAATTACTTTTCATTCTAAAAACTGTTCTAAACTGCAAAAAAATGCATCAAAACATTTCATTAAAATCCACGCCTTACTTAAGAGTATTATCTGTCTCCGAGCGCGCGACTTCTTCGGCCGTGAGTGTGGTACAATTATAGTCAGGTGTTAGCGGAACATGTACCTACCTCTCCCTTTGGAATTTGAGATTCATTGCTCACCTACACGTCGGCTGGCGGGGTTATCCTTCCATGTACCTCCCCCAGCGGGATACCGCCTCCGCCGCGATAAGCACTAAGTTTCCGACAGATTTCGCGTAATGCGTGGTAATGTAGTGCATGTAAGTGTGTGTGTGTGTGTGTGTGTGTGTGTGTGTGTACATTTGCGCAAGGGAGGAGACGAGAGAGGATGAGGAAGGAAAGATCGTGCTCTTTCCGTCGTCCGGTTGTTAGAGTAGTGCTCCAGCCTTTCAGCTGTTACTGATCGGAAAAACCATGCAAGAAATACTGATCAAAACAGCCTAGTACTGGAAATATCCAGACGGCGACTGAATTCGACCAAACTTAATAAGTATCAAACAGTCTCGATTGGAGACGCTGCAGCAACAAGTTATTGCACTGCGGTATCTCGACTGGCAAAATGCTACTTATTCCCCCGATTGGTTAGGCTTGGTATAAATATAATAAGTAGTAATGATTTAAAAAGTCTACAATATTTCTTCTGCAACACTACGCACATGAAACTCTTCCCCCTCTATTCCATGTCGAAATATTACCCTGGGATTCATCGAATATAACAATTCAACCTCTGATCTACTTATAACTCGAGGTAACTGCACGCAAAGTTCGCACATTCAGCCAACAATAACGTAACTTAACGATCCTCCAGGTTCACGATGTTTGCGGCGCAATTATCCCCGTTTATGGGAAGCCATTCGCCATCACTCGTAGGCGTCACGGCACGCAGTAACTGCTCAGTGTTAATGGCTGCCGGGCACCGCCTGTCACGTGGCACGGCCCTTCACCGAGTGGTCGGCGAGCTCCATTCCTAACAAGCGAAAGGTAATGATCATTGCGGTACTCTCCACAGTTACTAAGGATGGCTTCAGAAAATATCTCAGGCAAATTAGCATATTAAACAAGAGAAATGAGTGTATTAAACAGATTACACTTCCTTGTATTATTTGTAACTTTTACTAATATCCCCCTCTTTATAGAATACGTTAAGGGAAGATGATGGTTTTTGTCAGTTTATTAGAAACCATTGTTCCAAAATACCGTAAGAGTTTTACTGACGGATGTGGAATTACATTACGGTTCTGAATCACAGAGATTTAAGACGTTAACCTTTTGAGAGCGTAGGTGGGAAATCGGGCGCACATCACATTACGCCGCAACACATCTTCAAGCCTTAAAACCAGGTTTTCGTGTGAGAATTTTGAAATTATTTGAATATTCGAGAAAATTCATTAGATGTTATTTGAAACACATCTGTGAGCATGGTAACAAGTATAAATTATTAAAAGCGCTGGTAACGTAAATATCAAGTGCAAATTGCTCGACTAGTTGTCATATTTTAAAATTCAAAAAGTTTAAATGCCATTCGCCGATCCGGTGGCCGAGATCGCTAAGGCAGTAGTGCCGTAGCGATCTCGTACCGAAAGATCGCGGGTTCCAGTTCCGCCTCGGGCATGGTTGTATTGTGGTTCGTCCTTTCACCCCCTATCATTATCATCTTCATCATCATATCAGGGAAGGCAACGGGAAACCATCCTGAATAAATTATCCCAAGAAAACCCGTTATGGGTCACCTAACGTCCGTATATGGAAGATAGGATCAAAGAAGAAGAAATGCCATACGCATATCGCCGACCAAATGAATCACTCCGCACGCTCTTTAACTCTACAGAGCCTCCGGCTACCCTCCCTCCGTCCCACCCTGTCTTTCTTTCCCATTCCCTCGAGTGTCCCCATCCCATCCGTAAAAAGGGTAGTTCGAAGCAGTGACAAGTTAGTACGTAGTCTGATAAAAAAATACGCGGACTGTTTGAATTGCGCGCCTCCAGTTGATTCCAGAGGAATCCGCTTAATGCCGCCAGTTTTGCTCAGATCAGATTTCAGATTATGACGCCATTTTTTGATTGTTTATATCTTCATTTGTGTATTAGCTACGTGGTTTTTAGTGAAGTGCGATTTATTGTTTAGCCGATTTCAAAATGAATGACCTGAAAGAGCAACGGCTTGCTATTAAATTTTGTATTAAACTAAAAAAATCTGTGGAATTGGTCTTCGTCGTGTCAGTGCCCGATATTCATGAGTTATTGAGTGGACTCGCAATGTGAGTGGCGCTTAATTGCACTCCGGTGCTATCCCGGACATTTAGCAAGCCTGAGCTGGCAGAATGGCTCTACCCAGGATTAATTGGGAAGGCGCTCTGATGAGGTGCTGCATTCTCTCGTATTTGTTTACCAGCCCAAAGGTATACTTGTACGCCAGTGAGTGTGAGGATTAAGAGCCAAAGAGCTTGGGTGTCCGCCCTATGGAGTAAAAATCACATTGAAAACACACAAAAATGTGTGGGATAGTAGCTCACGCAAGGTATATACAATCCCGTCCCTAAGCAAAAATCAGCTTAGAATAATGGGGTAATATTAGTAATAAGGGCCCCTACACGAAAGACTGCCCCGGCGCTCCCGCAAGGGTTAATCCGGGCTTAATGTGTGGGTGTAAGTGGAAGGACGTTGACAAGGTTGAGTAAGCAAATATCCCGTGCAATACGTCCACTGTTTGTTACAATACCGGCCTGGCATTCTTCTGATGTTAATCAGAGAACCACGGAAAACTACCGATCAGAGCAGCTGGTTTCTACAATGTTTTTTCAGACCAGCTTCTTATCTGGCGTGGAAATTTCTCCACCATCTGGAATCGAACCCTAAGACCTTCTAGTTAGGCTCGCAGAAGAGGCTACAGTTATGCTTCCACCGAGCCAGCCCAGTCGGTGGAAGCTGTTTAGAAAACCAACGTTCATAAAAGTTATCGTTTCAGCTCTTTTGTCATTCAGTTATCCATGTCACCCCAAGTGAAGCTTAACGCGTTGCCACGAAACAATCACCAGCTTTCGAATTTGGACGTGGCCACCGCTTTTTTGCATAAGTGCGAGGTTGGAAACGCTGCAAATCTCTAAAAAATACTGAGCATGTAACGCTGCCACGTGAATTATATCGAACTTTATTTTTTCAGAATTAAGCAAAACCGTCCACGGCCGAAAATTGCAGGTCTGCGCCGCCGACTGAGCTTTGCTATTCTGTTCCATTGAAGGTAATCCTTATGAAAATGAATTGGTATTTGCTACAATAGCATTTTGTCCGGCGTCGACAATTTATATTTTGCGAGTGATTTCTTTTTGATTTACATTCTCATCGGAATCTTGTTTCTTATGTAATATACAAAAAATATTAATAGTTTTGAAAAAATCACCAGAGAATAGATTTATATTACACCTATTTTACTCTTCTATACTAAGTAGATCATTGAATCGAACTTCAATTGCTTGCTTCACTCCCTAGTTTGATTTCACAATTACAGTTTTCTTCCAGCCTCAATTTTGTCCAGAACTTGCCTATTAAATCGCGAATGAAGTAATTAATTTTTAATGAAATTCATACCAATAACATATTATAAACTCCTCTATTCGCTAAACATTTTTAATTAGTAATTTAGCCTTTTCTTCAGAATCTCTTGCTCAGGTATTCCTTTAAAAATTAACATAATCTCATTCCAATTTATTTGAAATTAATTCAATTTTTTTAATGAAAACATTACAATTAGAAGAATATATGAACAAAAAATAGAACCATTTTAAGAAGAAAAATTATATGCCAGAGAATTGTAAATCTAAAAGATTCGTTTCAAATTCACGGACCATTACGTCAGATCAGATAGGTCGCGGGATATTAATTTGGGGACATAATCTAGGGTTTTTTCGGCGCAAGTGATGAACAAACGGACTGACAGTCGGGTGGCCGGACAACGGAAATGGCGTCAGTGAAATAATAACAAAAATATCCTCGTCAGGAAGGTCTTTTAACATGAAATAAAGATGAAATATTATGAACATGGAATATATTCGATTTCATCTGAGGGTCAACGAATTTCATTAAACAAAAGTCTCTTTAACCTTATGAATACAATTGCATTCTCACGTAAAATAATTGTGAATGTGATGTTTTATCTAACTGACATTTCAGCGATTGTGTAGTATATTTACACAAACTTTACATTTTGTTTTGATTGTGGATATTCTGAATATTTTACGCACTCATGTACGGAACGTAAAATACATGTTTATAATTAAAGAACATTTTGCTTTTGTTCTGCAGTTTCCCTTTGTGTAATTACGAAAAATAACGTTAAATATCAAGTAATAATGGCAATATTGAACTTCTAAGTACGTTTTTTTACATTAGTGAGGTAACTTCAATAAATGTTCATGAATTCTCTTTAGAGGTACAATGAAAATGACGGCTTTGCACATGTACAGCACATTATTATTTGCTATTCATTCTCGCAGTGCCTAACTGTCATTAAACGTAATTTAATCCCCATGTACAAATCTGTCGTTAATGCATTTGTAATTTGAAATAATTAAATATGCATTGTGTAGTAATTTTGATGAGACAAGCACAGAAATTATAATGAATGATTTCAGACCTGTACATATCCAGAAATATTCGTAAACAAAATTACAGTTCACATGCACAAAAGAAACATGTTTAAAGTAAGTAATGCACAAAACGGACAACATAAACCCAAAATCCAGAGTACGAGTACATACGAGTTTTTTTGGAGGAGTGAGTTCATCGAGCAGCAGAGGCGATTGGTCGAAAGCTACAGATACCGCGGTGCGCGTGACGTTGCTTTTTGCGTAGGCCATTTCTCCACGACAAGCGTCTCATCACCC
>BOPP01000089.1:685185-713957 GCA_017312745.1 Gryllus bimaculatus
TGTTATTTGCTCCCTGCAAAGTTATTTTCAAACAGCAGTCAGCGTACTCGTGAGCGAACATATTTGTTTCCCTAACTATCCTTCGGAGAGTACGCACGGCATCTCGCAAAGCGGGCAATCTCCACTTTGAGCACGCACCAGAGTATTAAATGTAATGATATGTCTCGAACTCTCTAACCCTAAGGTACTCACCGTGCGCGGTTTGAATTTGATACATTCTGTATACTATGTCCCTAATATTGATCCAAAAATATTTCCGTTGGAGATGTATAATTCATTTTTTCCTCTTCACTCGGCCAATGTGCATCAACAAAAATATTGTTGTTACAAGATGTAATTTTGTAAGTATGTTATGTTACGCGTATTGGAAACTTGCATCTCTTCTCTTACCGGAATAGTTTGATGTATGCGGAAGCTACTTGTATTTTCAAATCACTGTTTGTTTTTGATTTGCAAAATGGAAATCTTGTATTTGCATTCGAATATATCATTGAATTCTACTATTCTTCAATCATGGCGTTTATGACGATGCTATTGGATCATTGCGTACAACATAAAGCAACACCAGACTGTCAGTTATTTCTCGTATTGATAAAATAAATATGCCTGAATAAACCGTACACGTATGATGTTTCATCCATAAATATTTACGCATTTCGATGCGTTATTGTTTACCGTTCTATTACTCCATGTGATTGTTGAAAGATGGTGTCAACAGTAGGACCGTATTTGCGTGATACCGATTTCATTTTTCGATTGGGTGTTTGCGCAGCGCTCCTGGCGGACCGCGTGCAGACTCCGAGTTTAATCGCAGCAACAGAGCAAACAGCGGAGGAGCACGCGGGCCGCAGGCGGATGCAGGGCGAACGCCCAGCCGTAGCTTGGCTTCTGCCAGCACGACCTTATCTTCTGATAAAGCCTTTTATACCAAAGGCGTGCTTGCTGACGGGGAGGATTCTTGGCCTCCTTATGTCGCTGGCTAAAGTTCGATCAGGTGGCTTTTTTTAAATTTGAAACCGGCAAAGTGACTCAGGGTATTAACTGATGTGACTGCAGTTCTTCTGACGGGGAAGTCCTAGGGTCATGTCCCGCCGAGAACAGGGTATCCGGCAATACCTGTCAGTTAGGTCGAATTCAGCCACTACCTGGGGAGAATTCTAGCAGCCGGCTGCTCTCTCGGTAGTTTTCCATGGTTCTAGCTCATACCAGGCGAATGCCGATGCAGCGCCTAACAAGTGGCCCAGGGAATGAGATATATCTTTCCTTCCCTTCCTTGTATCTAACCCGTTACTTCACACACTTACACACACATGCACTACACTCTCACACGTGTCACGAGACCAGTTGGGAGCTTAGGGTTCATCTCGGCTGGAGTTGTGCCCCGGTGCGCTGGTGGGAGATACCTAGAATGGAAAATCCCCGCTAAAGCGACGGCAGGTCGGCGTCGGAACGGGCCAGTCAACGGGGGATGCTGATCTTCACCTCTCGCGATGAAAAAAATTACTACATTTACGTGGAACAATCACTTTAGAGTTGACTCATCCGGAATCACTAATTAATTAATCTTTATTTTATGTTTTCTTCTGGATCAGGGCATCTGAAATTGGCTACGAAACATGTGAATGGTCCGCTCGTCAGAATCAGTATTTGAAAATAAAAATTGGGGCAGCCAAATTATTCGATTAACCTAGATGACTTAGTTCTACTGTAAGAAAAGTAAGTTATCCTAGCCACTTGAACGTACCATAGCGCGAACAAATGTTGTGTTCTATAATACTGATTTGAATGTTTTCGTTTGCCAACATTTTTCTTTAAATATTATTCGCCAATAAGAGGAGGCGTGTTTGTAAATATTATCTGGTGTAAAATATTATCTGGTTTTAATGAAAAGTCGAATGATTTTCATTAAAAAACATTTGAGTTTTCGAAAACGGCAAAAGTTCAATATTTTTTTAAATACCGTTCTCTTCCTTCCTAAAGCTAGGAAATGTATTCTTAATACAAATTACTAGTAATTTTAAATTACTTCATGGAAGTGTTTTAAATCTTAGTATTTAATAAATTTTGTGTATTTAAAAAATTAGAAAATCCAAGTCAATGATGTTTGTAAAAAGGTGCAAATTAAAAATGATTTCCCATCCTTCCATCGCATCTGTAGGTTCACAAAGGCTCGAGGTGATAGACATTTTTAAACAGACAATTTTACAAATAAAACGATAAATTCGCACTATATAATTATCGCAAATATAATTATTGTATTTCATGGGTTTCCACAACAATAGGACAGAATACCTGTGTAATAAATTCATGTGAGAAACGGAAGACCGTTCCTGCTCTTTCAGATCATATACGTAACCGTCGTATCTGGCAGGATGCAAAAGGGGTTATAGAAGCTCCCGTGTGTAGCGTATAAAACGTCTTCAAATGCTTCCCCAAGAAGTCCTGCCTTCTCCATTTTCTGAGACTGATTGAAAACCCCCTTTCTCTAGGAAGATCCAGCACTTCGTAACGGAGCCCCAAATAAAGCGAGCTCCCTCCCCCTCGCCTGATCAGCTTCCTTGTCCCTCTCTGTCTCTCTCTCTCTCTTGGCCCGTTCACAGAGGTATCTGCCTTGCGGCTGTCACCACAGACCGCAGCCGCATTCCTGTGGTTTCTCCGGCCCTTCCTTGCCATCACCCTGGCGTCTCTTCTTGTCCCTGCCCCGCACCGGCACTCTCCCGGTCTCCACTCATCCCTCAGCCCCAACCCTCTACGCCCGCCTTCGACCCCTGCCGTTCGCCCCCGCCCCACCGAACCACAAACCGACCTCGCTCCTACTGCATCAGCCCGCCTCCTCCCCCACGCTTGCCCCCGCCCTCTGCCCTACCTATGTTTCTCTCCCTTCTCTGCACCTGACCGCGCCCAAGATCACCACACAGGTCCCACAGAATCTACCCCGCC
The DNA here is from genome assembly GCA_017312745.1 of Gryllus bimaculatus. Classification (NCBI taxonomy): domain Eukaryota; kingdom Metazoa; phylum Arthropoda; class Insecta; order Orthoptera; family Gryllidae; genus Gryllus; species Gryllus bimaculatus. Next base: position 688,126 of record BOPP01000089.1, read on the forward strand.
CTCGGCCCGCGCCTTTCCGCGCCGTCTCGTCAGCGCCCCGCCCTCGCCCCGCCCTCGCCCCGCCCTCGCCCCGCCCTCGCCCGCCCTCGCCCCGCCCTCGCCCGCCCTCGCCCCGCCCTCGCCCCCGCCCTCGCCCCGCCCTCGCCCCGGCTCGGTCTCGCGTCAGCGCCCCGTCCCGTCCCCCGTCGCCTGCGTCCTCCCCGCGGCCGCCTTGCTTTCGCCCCTCTGCTCCCGCCCCCCGGTCCCGCCCCGCCCGCATCCCGCTCGCCCCGCCCGCTCCGCCCCGCCCCACCCTCCCGCCCTCCCCGCCCCTCCCCCGCTCCGCCCCGCCCGCCCGCCCGCGCGACACCACCGGCCGCACGAATTCCGCGCGAAGTTCCCCATCTCGCGGTGGCGCCTGAGGGCCCCAAAGCCCGCCGGACGGCGTGGCGGTCGACGCCGGCTTGGCGCCTTGTAATTGGTGCTGTCTGAGCCTCTCCACCTCCAGTGGCCGCCTCCCTTAGAGGGTGATTGGCCCTCGAAGACCCTCTCAATCAGCTCCTTCCACCGGCCCTTTTTACGAGACCCTCCACAGCCCATCGGATGAGGAACGCCCAGGCGATGGAAAACTCTCTTTTGAGACTGAGGAGCATCCAAGTAAAGAAACATCAAATTGCTGCTATTATACATTCGACGGGGTAAAGGCAGGCAGCAACGTCTAAACTACAACGTCTAACTACTTTTTGAGGGATGAATAGCCTAAATCTCCATACCTTATTTTAGTTTTGATTACTGTTGGTGAATTCCATGTTCAACTTTCTTGTTTGCATCTCTTATGCCTCTCATCTCTTATGTTTTCAGGCATTTTCGTTGACTGTGGCTTGTTGCGTTTTGTACTTAATTACTTGTTTTAATTTTTAATATTAAAAAAATCAAATTTTGCGTTCTGATGACTGTGAATCTTAATTTTGGTTCTTGAAACCCAAGAAGATTACATTAAATAACGACATTTGTCAGCTAAAATATATAGTGTGTGTGTTGATATCTTTGTATCTTTCATAAAATAATTAAAGACGTTGTCATTGCCAACAATATTATTTAATGCAAAAACAGCTTTCGATGGCTTAGCCATCATCATCAGTTGTCTGCTGATGGAAGCCACAAAAACGACTACCTATGTACCCATCGAAAGACTGTTTTGCATTAAAATAATATTGTTGGCCAATGACAACGTCCTTTAAATTATTTTAGCTAAAATATAACTATTAACCCTTAACCACAATTACATTACTATTAAAATTATTAATGGTCGTAAATGTTCTGAGGTATTTATTGGACATCCTCACTTCTAAATGTAAGAGAAAACAATATTTTCTTACAGTTGAAGCACTTTGTGTCAACCTAATTTCTTTTACGTTACAAAAGGTCAAGTACTTAAATTATTTTATTTAACTCGAATCACACTAAAAAGAAACATAAAATAACTCTCCACAGCATAAAATTTATTAGCCTCTTACCGTGGACGTGCTCCTGGGAGACCCTGTTTGTGGAAATGGCTGTGGAGATTTAGGCAGCGGTGCTGGCTGGGAGAGAAGGAAACGCGGCGCGATCCATTTTCGCCAATCGAGCCGTTGTTTCTCCCCGAGACAGATGTGCGCGTGGACCGATTGGGAAAGAACTGCTGCTGCCGTTCGTCCTCCAGTAATATTGTTCTCCTAGTGCTTTTCAGCGCCGACATTGACGCTCAATGCGTGCAGTATTTTTCGCATTGACTGTGACAGTCTTAGGAGACGGTAAGAAAAGGACCTTTGTAAAGAATAGTATCACATCCTCACAAATTTTGGGATTAATTATTTTTCTTTTATGTTTTCAACAATTAATACATCATTGGGAAAACTTCGTATTAAAGTTTGACGACTTTCACTAAGACATACTTAAATACACCACAATCTGAAAACGCGCTAACTTTATGTTCTTCCACGTGCTGTTTACAAAAACTACACTCCATTTACTCTCTAACATTCAATTTTTCTTAATGTATTGCAGTTTAAGAGAAATGAGTTTGAACGACATTAACACTAGTTCATTGCTAGTCATGCTTCAAGAGTTTCTATTTTTCACAGCATTTGTAATGCTTCTGTAATTTTATAAAAATAGACCGCGTACCAATTTTCAAGTCACAAACATATTTGTCTAACATATAACTTACTTTCATGAGCATTTAACGTACGAGTCACGTAGGATTTTAACAATAATCAAATACGATTTAAATTTAAAAAACAGATTTCATTTTAAAATTTTTATCTCAACATTGTAGGTGCAAAAAGACGCCAAAAAGATTGATTTTTTAAATTTTTGAAAAACTAAAAAAAATGTGTGAAATTCGGACTTTTTATTTTTATAAGTGAACTTAGCTCTATCTGTAAAAAGTAAAAAGAAATTGGAGCCATGTTGAAAATAAAAGTGAAAACGTCATTAGAGCTTCGGATTGGAACGGACAGACGGATGTCACACAAAGACGATCTGACAGGGAGCCAACTGGCACACAGCCGAGCCTGATGAGACAACTGTCCTAACGGACTGACTAACGTACTGTCTGATTGACTGACACAAAAGCCGCTTTTCCATAAGCGAATTTTGATATCATGAACCTCAAAACGTGGATTGTGTCTACATAACACGTATGTGAGTTTATTAATATTGGTTCAAGGCGAACAATGTTTATGGACTTTGCTTTTTATAATATATATATTAATATATAGTATAATATAAATTAATTTGATATATAATATATAATATATATAAGGCCCACAAGGAAACCTTTTCTGTCTCATCATTTGCTGCAAAATTTCAATACCCATCTCTTATACTACGCAAGTAGGAAGAAACTATAAAAGTATATTCTCACACCATATAATAAACATTATTGCTTTATCCACGAGTAATTATTAATTAGTCATTTATTTAGAGATAACATTGTATCAATTTATTTAATGCACGAATGTGGATAATTCGGTAAATGCTGCTTAATTTTATTTAATGTTAATGTAAATGTTCAGTGTGGGTAATCTCTGAAGTACAGGCGGCTTCGCAGAATGACTGTCGGACTTCAACCGGACGAAGTGCACATTAGGCTACATGAGGTGGCAAATGGGAGATGAGCTCTTCATGGTGACGAGATGCATATGTAATAAACAGTGTGTGGAATTTGTTTAATATTAGTGGTAAACAGGAATCAGATGCTGGGGGGACGTTTCGAAAGTAATGCAGAGTCAAGGTGTGACGTTTGAGATTCACTGTCTCAGTTGTAAATTTAAATTCCATGATACCACCTAACCTAACTCCTCTGTTTACATCAGTATCGATTTGCTTTGGTTTTCCGAGTTTGTACGAAATGACATAGGCCTTCGGAATTCACATAAATAACTCGAAGTGCATCACAGTGCATCCAGTACCTGCTTTTATCATCAAAATTCTTTTTGCTATCATAAGACGCCTCACACTGTATTTATCACGTCTACGTTGGCCAGTGTCTAACACCAACATAACTGATTATTTTGGAATGGTGAGTTGATCGTCATCGTCAGCATTATGTAAACAGTGAGGCTGTGTATATTACAAGCTAATTTGCAATTTGCAATATTTCTTATGTTTAGCCGGAAGGTATTATTTTATTGTAAATAATGAGTTTATTAACGTAGATCGCTGGTGAGGTAGATATCTTCTAATAATTAAATATGGTAAATTAATGGTGTTGTCTGGAATCAAAAATTGAGTTTGCTAATAATCGTTTCCGATCGCGTAGCGCTCATACTCAAAAGCTTACAGTTTCCGGGCGGAAAATAAAGTCCTGCCAACGTTCACAACTTGTCTCGTAACGGAAGCTACAAGCTCTGAGGATGATCGAAACTATCATTAGGCAAACTAAATTGTTTAACACACAAGACATTAATTTATCATATTAATGAACTTTATTGTTAAGCCCTCCTTACATCCCCTTCAGAGCGATGGTCTCCGTAGATTCTGGGATAGCTTCAGAGTGCACGTCGAATCAGCCACTTGATGTTAACCCGCACGTATAGAATACATTCTCAGACAGGATCGAGGAGGGGTAATAATGAATTTCAGCGTAGTTGTGCAGGCTATAAGTTATTTTTACATCCTTTAGAACTTTATTAATACAATATTACTTAAACCTTAATAGTAGTTGCATCTCGAATTCGCCGCGAAGGGTTACACAGTAAGGGTAACTATGTAACGAACTATCATACCTAAGATTACTGTTCAAACCCAAACGAAGCTGTCGATTTTTAAGGACGAAATCTAAGTCCTGTTAAGAACGAGGACGTAAGCTGGCTGTCCCGTGTAATAGATTACTGATAACAAAAAGCTCCTGAGGCCTGAATAGAAGCCTCTTGAGTAAAAATAAAACGCACTGCTTGCTGCCCAGATACCTCCTTTGCTCTGCAGGATTAAAAAAGCTGAGGAGACCTGAGCGTCCGCCAAGGGAAAATAGTGCAGCAAGAAACAATGAAAGCTGAACGTAGTTCGTAAAGAATGTCGAGACTCTGAGTGTGATCGAAACATACCGCAACCCACCTAAAAAGCATTATGTCCAGCCAACATCTATAGGAATAAACCCTACCCATATAAAACAACAACAAACAAATTATAAACGCCAAACAATTAAAACTAATTTATATCCAACCGATAAATCAATCAAATTTAAAAGACAAAAAATAATCCAACACGGAGAAATGATACATTAAACATTGGATATATAGGAAAGTGCCTCACAACAAAATAATTTTTAGCATCAGCAAAAGATTGTAGAATTACTATACCACCTATAGGACCTTTACGAATCTGAATATAAACTAAAACTTACAGCTTGCAAACCACTGAAAACGAAAGAATAGCTGTATTCTGCCTGCTTTATCTTACAATAACATTGTAGGAGTAGTGTGACTTAAGCTAAAAAGTGACTGATAGACTTACATACACTAATTATGTAGACTTGATTGGTTTTTGTTCAGATTTTCGTATTTAAACGAAGGAAGTGTGTGCAAGGTGTTCATGTGTTGTCTATATAGTGAGTCGTGCAATATGCAATATTGTGAAGACAAACACTTGGGTATGGGTGCGCTTCGCAATGCGGCACTGGGAGCGGCTTCGCGGGGCGGCGTAATCCCTTTAACATTTTAAGCGCCCTCCCTAGAGAAAAGGGGGTTTTCAATCAGTCTCAGAAAATGGAGAAGGGCAGGACTTCTTGGGGAAGCATTTGAAGACGTTTTATACGCTACACACGGGAGCTTCTAAACCCCTTTTTGCATCCTGCCAGATACGACGGTTACGTATATGATCTGAAAGAGCAGGAACGGTCTTCCGTTCTCACATGAATTTATTACACAGGTATTCTGTCCTATGTTGTGGAAACCCATGAAATACAATAATTATATTTGCGATAATTATATAGTGCGAATTTATCGTTTTATTTGTAAAATTGTCTGTTTAAAATGTCTATCACCTCGAGCCTTTGTGAACCTACAGATGCGATGGAAGGATGGGAAATCATTTTTAATTTGCATCCTTTTTACAACATCATTGACTTGGATTTTCTAATTTTTTAAATACACAAAAATTTATTAAATACTAAGATTTAAAACACTTCCATGAAGTAATTAAAATTACTAGTAATTGTATTAAGAAATACATTTCTAGCTTTTAGGAAGGAAGAGAACGGTATTTAAAAAAATATTGAACTTTTGCCGTTTTCGAAAACTCAAATGTTTTAATGAAAATCATTCGACTTTCATTAAAACCAGATAATATTTACACCAGATAATATTTACAAACACGCCTCCTCTTATTGGCGAATAATATTTAAAGAAAAATGTTGGCAAACGAAAACATTCAAATCAGTATTATAGAAACAAACATTTGTTCGCGCTATGGTACGTTCAAGTGGCTAGGATAACTTACTTTATCTTACAGTAGAACTAAGTCATCTAGGTTAATCGAATAATTTGGCTGCCCCAATTTTATTTTCAAATACTGATTCTGACGAGGCGGACCATTCACATGTTTCGTAGCCAATTTCAGATGCCCTGATCCAGAAGAAAACATAAAATAAAGATTAATTAATTAGTGATTCCGGATGAGTCAACTTCTAAAGTGATTGTTCCAGTAAATGTAGTAATTTTTTTCATCGCGAGAGGTGAAGATCAGCATCCCCCGTTGACTGGCCCGTTCCGACGCCGACCTGCCGTCGCTTAGCGGGGATTTTCCCTTCTAGGTATCTCCCACCAGCGCACCGGGGCACAACTCCAGCCGAGATGAACCCTAAGCTCCCAACTGGTCTCGTGACACGTGTGAGAGTGTAGTGCATGTGTGTGTAAGTGTGTGAAAGTAACGGGTTAGGATACAAGGAAGAGGAAGGAAAGATATATCTCATTCCCTGGGCCACTTGTTAAGGCGCTGCATCGGCATTCGCCTGGTATTGAGCATAGAAACCATGGAAAACTACCGATGAGAGCAGCCGGCTGCTAGAATTCTCCCCCAGGTAGTGGCTGAATTCGACCTAACTGACAAGGTATTGCCGGATACCCTGTTCTCGGAGGGACATGAAACCTAGGACTTCCCCGTCAGAAGAACTGCAGTCACATCAGTTAATACCCTGAGTCACTTTTGCCGGTTCAAAATTAAAAAAGCCACCTTGATCGAACTTTAGCCACGACATAAGGAGGCCAAGAATCCTCCCCGTCAGCAAGCACGGCCTTTGGTATAAAAGGCTTTATCAGAAGATAAGGTCGTGCTGGCAGAAGCCAAGCTACGGCTGGGCGTTCGCCCTGCATCCGCCTGCGGCCGCGTGCTCCTCCGCTGTTTGCTCTGTTGCTGCGATTAAACTCGGAGTCTGCACGCGGTCCGCCAGGAGCGCTGCGCAAACACCCGATCGAAAAATGAAAATCGGTATCACGCAAATACGGTCCTACTGTTGACACATCTTTCAACAATCACATGGAGTAATAGAACGGTAAACAATAACGCATCGAAATGCGTAAATATTTATGGATGAATACATCATACGTGTACGGTTTATCAGCGCATATTTATTTTATCAATACGAGAAATAACTGACAGTCTGGTGTTGCTTTATGTTGTACGCAGATGATCCAATAGCGATCGTCATAAAGCCCGATGATTGAAGAATAGTAGAATTCAATGATATATTCGAATGCAAATCACAAGATTTCCATTTTGCAAATCAAAACAAACAGTGATTTGAAAATACAAGTAGCTTCCGCATACATCAAAATATTTCCGGTAAGAGAAGAGATGCAAGTTTCCAATACGCGTAACATAACACTACTTACAAAATTACATCTTGTAACAACAATATTTTTGTGATGCACATTGGCGAGTGAAGAGGAAAAAATGAATTATACATCTCCAACGGAAATATTTTTGGATCAATATTACGGGACATAGTATACAGAATGTATCAAATTCAAACCGCGCACGGTGAGTACCTTAGGGTTAGGAAGTTCGAGACATATCATTACATTTAATACTCTGGTGCGTGCCTCAAAAGTGGAGATTGCCCGCTTTGCGAGATGCCGTGCGTACTCTCCGAAGGATAGTTAGGGAAAAAATATGTTCGCTCACGAGTACGCTGACTGCTGTTTGAAAAATAACTTTGCAGGGAGCAAATAACAAGGTTAACTGGCCAAATGGCAAAGAAACAATGTTTAAACGTTTCTTAATAAAACTGGCGTAACGGAGGCGTGGACTCATGATAAAAGGCTCGAAAATTACGAAGTGGAAGACAGTGAGAAGTTCGAAGACCGTGAAAGATCAAAGCTAAGGGCATCCCACCATCGCATATATTGCTACCGCAAAACAGAGCATGCTCAAAATGTCCTCCGCGTTTACGGCAACGTAACGAGGCACGCGACGCAATACGCCGTTGCTCATGACCCCTTCTCCCGCTAACGTTTCCTCAGTTAAGGCCATAGCCGTGTGTATTTGACGACGAGGTATCGTCGTGCGGCAGGATTGCATAAACACGAATCTTGACGTAGCTCCAGAAAAACGAAAACAGATTCGTCGGATCGGGAGATCATATAATAATAATAGTAATAATAATAATAATAATAATAATAATAATAATAATAATGTCTTTATTAATGGCGAGGCTCATGCCGTAGGGCCTGCTCTTCCGTCTAACCACACCACGCATGGTGACCAAGAGGCGGAGCACCTGCGACCAATTAAAGGAATCGGAAAGAGCGCGTCCAGGTGGGCGCCTACGAGACGACCAGCAACGCCACACCGCGCTGTGCTGATTCCACATTCTGCAGCGAAGCTCTAAGGGCACTTTTAGCCCTCCCGAGAGAACATGCCGTAGATAGGATGTGCTGGCATATAGGCGAGGCGTATGTGCCGCCCCTGAGTACATAAGGCCCAATGATTCTGTTGCTCAAAAGAAGGTAGGCTCATTGTTTTTGTTTTCAACCAGCCATGCCGCTTTGGTCGCATGTCATGGCCATTTTTCGTGTGTCCACCAAAAGCGTTTAGGCGTACTTGTGTAAATGCGACCTCGTCGGTCCACAACACGCGTGCAGTGAAGTCGCCTTCGCGTGCGACGCCTTGCAGCAGGCACTCACAAGCTGTCTACCGAAGAAAATCGCCATCCCATAGCCCTTTCCCCGCCGGACCGGCAAGGGTAACTCAGGGCACCAACTGATGTCACTGCAGAGCCTCTGACTAGAATGTTCTGTCAGTCGTTGACGGAGGCAGAATTTTCGTCACTGGCAAAACAACTAAGTCAAATTCAGCCGCTGGATGGAGGAGACTTCTAACGGACGGCTGTTCTGATCGGTAGTTTTCCGTGGTCGGTAGTTTTACAATCAACATCAGGCGAATGCCCGAGCAGTACTCTAACAAACGGGCTACGGACCGCGCGTTCGTTCGTTCGTTCGTTCGTTCGTTCCTCCTTGCCCTTCCCCCTCCCCTGCACGTGACAAGAGTGTGTCGAGAACTGAGCGTACTAACAGACAAGCAACACTGCATGAAGTAAACTCAGAAATTAATGTGGAACTTAGCATTAACGTGTCTGTAAGGTCAGGGTGGCAAAATGTGGCTTTGATGGGCTATGGCAGAAGAAGCCTATCTCGAGTGTCTTTACTAACAGCATGACATCGCCAGCAGTGCTTCTCCTTGGCTCGTGACCATACCGATTGGACCCTAGGCAACAGGAAAAATCTTGGTTTGGTCAGATGAGTCCTAATTTTAGTTCGTAAGAGCTGATGGTAAGGTTAGAGTGTGGCATAGGCCCCACGAAGCCATGGACCCAAATTGTCAACAATGCACTGCCCAAGCTTGTAGTGGCACTAAAATGGTGTGGACTGACTTAAAAGGAATGAAGGAAACCCTCTGGTCCAAATGACTCGATCATTGACTAGAAATGGACATGTTCAGCTACATGGAGATCATTTACAACCATTGGACTCCCTTTTCCGAAACAATGGAATTTTTATGGATGACAATGCGCCATGACAGAGTGAATTCCCTTTTCATGAATGTTGAATCCGGATCTAAGACACCAAAAGACAGATTCTCCAAACCCTGTTACTACTAAAAAATAAAATGAATGATATTTGCATGCAATTCATAATCATCATAATAAATGTTATTAAAATAAAATAATAAAATCAGGAGATTTTCAGAAGATCAAGAGATTTCAGCAATTACTGCCCACTCATCCTATTAATTACTTTCTAAGAGAAAATTCTTAACTTAATTAGAACTCTTACGGTAATTGGAGCCCGTGCTCAGCCACTCATGTGCGGGCAACGCGTTTTATGAAATTCCTATTGCAGCAGGAATAAAAGCAAAAGGTTGCGCTTTTCCCTCGGCAACTGCTTTGTCATCGCTTTGCCCCGCGCCCTCAAATCAGCGCGACATGCACGCAAGTGGCGTGGACGGCTCCTCCCAGATTAAAGCGCGAGTCGTCAAATGAAATTTCTAGTGGACACTGTGGTCGTCCCTGCCCTGCCATCGCTCTCTGCGCTTCAGAGAAAAAGGCGACCCGAGAATATGTAAAATGTGAAGTGGACTGGCGTGGTTTTGGTCTGCTAGCAGTTGACCTGGATGTAAAGTTGCAAAAGAGAGCCTGGTCAAAGCACGAGAACTTGGAAAATTGTAATTCAGCAAAAGGGAAAGATATTGCTCGTCGAATATCATTTTTGTTCTGGCTTTAACGTAAGTTCTTGGTGAAAAAATGTGTGGTCCTTTACACACTTTCACTTGACAGTGAAACGTAATTACCGATCTGTAATTTGTACAATAGGCAATGACATACATTTTAATATCATTTCGTGTTGGAAAACTTTCTTCAGAAGAATAATACATTGAATTTTACAATTGTTTCGTTTTAGGATAAAATACTGCGAATTTATATTGCACACAACAAATGAAATAAAGATAGTACATTACAAATTTTATGACGCCTGCAGGCCATTTTTTCAATTATTACTGCAGATCGACGGACAATTTATCATCGGTGCACAAGGAAAGTGAGATCTCAAATAACTTTTCTTAACAATGATTTATATTTTTAATGTAGAAATGGAAATTTTCAGGTATGTTAGAATTCAATTAAATAAAAAGAGAATTCGTTTGCTTTTACATGATGTCCCAATCCTTTGTGTTATCCATGACTTACTTCTCCGGGAAATATTTAATTTTCCTCTTCAGAAAAGAAAATTAAACATTTCACGGAAAATCACTGCGATGATATTGAAAACCATTGACTGCAGTAATAGAAAAAAGTCGTCTCTCTCTTGAACGCTGGTACTAGTAGCGCAAGTATTCATCTATTGTGCAGCTCGGTCGATATTTTCAACCCTGACACGAAAGAGAGATACAAACATATCTTCACGAAATCTCAGAAAGCAAAACTTCAGCGACTCACTCTCTTCAGCGGTCACCAACAGTTCCAGCAAAAATTGGCCGTTTATAGAGGTGGGCACAAAACGAAGGTTACAAGAATATTGAAAAGGAACATTGAAGCACTTTTTACCAAGAAATATAAATTATGTATGTTCTATCTTTTATGTTTACAAATGAATTACAAAATAATGACAGCTTTCGTACGTCCACGCTCAGGTAGACAACATACAAAATAATTCAATTCCTTTTTTGTACTCCTTTTTCATACCATTGATCCCATTTTAGAGCATCTACACTTATCGGCAATAGCAATCAATTCTCTAGGAGATTAGGAATGCTTCCATTCTGTGCGTACTCTAACATTTTTGCACGACGCAGCAGGATTCTGAACTCACTATAATTACTACTCGTCCGCTTCCTACTCTGTTTAAATTCAAAATCACAAAATCGTAAGGAAGGTATGAATGGTTAATGCATGAAATTCGTCTGTCTGCTGGCTTCGAAGCAGGTGATCATATAAAAGAAAAAATGTTTTGTCTTTTGGAAAAATCAAGCTGTTCCAAGAAAAAAACAATGGCGTTAGCTTTGGGGCCCGCTTAAACGAGATGACCGCTTCTGCAGGTTTCAATGTGGACCTCCAAAGGAGAAGCTCAGAATCAACCTGTTTCAAGAAAAAAACAACGGCGTTAGTTTTGGGGCCCGCTTAAACGAGGTGACCGCTTCAGCAGGTTGCACTGTGGACCTCCAAGTGGGCAACAGAAAAGCTCCACCTGGCCAGCAAAAACTGTGGTCTCGCGCGCACTGTGTCCCGTTCACGCGAGTACGTTCGCGCGGGGGGGGGGCGATGTGTGGCCGAGTGCGTTCGCTTCGTAAAGCGACCGCGTGGCGACGCATACCGTCGCCGGCGCACAGATGGCATTCCGCAGCCCCCAAAAACAAACGCGGCGGGTGCTTTGTCACAACACCGGCGCCACGCCATGCACAATACTTTCACCCTGCATTCCGTTCATCTCAATGAAACATTGTGACCAATGTGTATACTGTAATTTCACGTGTTAGGCTGCATTATTGGCATTACTTACAATCATTTTCAACAAACGTCTGATATAATCTTCATTTAAAATGTTTATTAACTAAACTGGTAATTAAATTTATATTGCATGTATGGGAGTAATTTTTTTAATAGCAGCAGCATATTTTGAAATGATGTATTATTGTACTGAACTTTTTCTAAGACAAATGATAGCTATTATAAGATAAACTTTTACACTGCAGTTGTGGCATGCAGTTGTTAGCTTAAGTGACGAACCGGACGATTGTCTAGATCTCCCAGGTGTCATATGATAGCTGAGATATGTTAATATTGTCAAACGATACGGTATTATTATTTTAAGAAGCTGTTACTAATGCGAGAAACTATGTACTGTTGAAACACCTCTAGTTTCTTCCTTGTGTTACAGTCTTTGGAGGTCTTTTGACACTGAACCAATTATGTTTCGTTTCTATTGGAGCGTCATGCCACGCTCAAACCGCTGGATGGTAAACAAAGGGCAGAGTGATGACACACTGAGACTTTCCGTGGACGTAGTGGGCCCAGAGCGGCTTAGGGGAGGAGGCAATGGGCAGAGACAAACGGCTTATATAAGGCCAGGAGAATAATGCCCCAGTCTTCTTGTCCTAGCGGCGTCGGCGACAGGTGTTGCGCGTGTCTGTGCGTGTAGGTGCACTAGGGCGAGGGGCCGGCAATTCATTGTCGTGACTTGCGAGACGCGTAGATGGCCTCGAGGTAGTGCGGTGCCATGCAGGGAACATCGGTAGTATGTTGTGGTGTGGTAGCCGTTCTTAAATCATCTCTCCTTGTAGTGGGTATATTTATTTAGTTTATTGTGACAGGGTAGTTGTTAAATTGAGACTACGGTCTAGATGTACAATAAATCTACTGTTTTACAAACCACTCTCATCTGTGTTCGATTACACCCGTATGACGCCACACTATGATAAATACAAAAGTGATGCGAAATAGTTATACTATTTTCTGAATCTGATGCTACAGTCAGATCTTGATCAAGGCGTTCATCATCGCTTCAATCGCTTGCCACTTAAATTATCTCGAAAATCGCTCATTACGAGAATCGTTGGAAACCACGTAGCCACACCACTGACGTTGTACCACTATCAAGATAAATAGATTGCAATCTCCAGTGATTCACGTGCATTATGAAGAGAGACTGAAGTTTTACCTATTTCAGAATAAATGTAATCACATGACTAACCTAAAAATGAAATTTTACACTAATTCCATAACATATGGAGTCGTATGACTTTATTAAATTAACACTTCCATATTTGCATAACTTGCTCTGAAATTGAATCCATTAATAAAAGAATTAAGCACCAGTCGTCCTCAAAGAACATACCTTATGAAACGTTTTATGAACTTTCTTTACTTTATGAAAATAATGTACGTAAGAAACATAGTAATTTATGTCGTAAATAAGAGTCTAAAATGTTAATTGTATAGAATAATATTAATCATCACAACTTCAATAGTAAAAATGCTACTAAAGAAAATCCCTCAAAATGGTTTTCCAAGTAGCATGCACACTGTTCATGAAATATTCTCGTATAACAGTTACATAGCAACGATTTAAATATTTAAACACAAATCGGTTTTCACGAACACCGCAGTAACGAGGTGTAGTACTCGTATATTACAACAGTTATTTACAAAACAAGAATATAAAAATTCTGTACCATAACGCAATATAGAGAACAAATAGTTAATGGGAGGAGGCATTTTCCTTGGAGGCTTGCTTTAGCGTTAATTCACGTTATTTAGCTGTGCCATATGTGACGCACGGAGTATGTGAACTCCCTCGGTACGCACAAAAAGGGCAAAACATTTTCATTTTTTAGTCAAAATAAAAATATTGTCATTGTTTTTCTATTTGTATCCAGTTCCTGGGAGTTTTACATAACTGCAAACACATCTCATATGGCCAAAGGCTAGATCACGTGTTTTCAAATTCTGAGTGCAATGGAAATTAGTAATATAGTTAATTGAAAAACTTCACAAAACATGGAAAATTGGGGGAACATAAACAGGCCAGAATAAATCATATTATCAATATTGTATTATGAAGTTTTGGAAAATTGAGCAAAAATAACAATTGTAATTCCAGTCTTTAATCTAAAAAAACAAGTTTTGAGTATTTTCTCAATTACAATAATACATTAGTGTTTTGAAGAATATCAATAGAATAACAAGAATTGCAGATGATTGATTAAGAAATACGAGCGAGCACAACTCATTGCGGGCAATGTAGTTAACAAAACAGAGAAATTATTTAAAATAAATAATTGTACATTAAAAAGTAAGTGTGCATTATTCCACATTGACCCTGATATTAAAATGGCGCAACTGAAGACTAAGTTAAAGTTTTAAAAAACCCGTTCTGGCTGTTGTTCATTTAATTTCAGAGGGGAAAAGTTTCTTTTTATTATACTTGTTTACAATTTCTAGGCACAGGTGACATCCGAGTAATTCAGAGACAAACTTCATTTTATCACAGGCCATTTTCTCAACTTTCTAATCTGTGATAGCGCTAGGAGAGGGTTTTTTAACATTAATGCTGCGGAGAACCCCAGGGACGAATTCCGGACAGCGGAATAAACACAAAGCAGTCGCCCATTGTCGGTGTGAAAGAAAACCCGTGTCCTCAACCAGGCGCTCAACTCGCGCTCGCCGGAAGTGAAGTGCTGCCCCAAGCGCCCGGGATCGAAACATTTCACCTCCTCCTCGCAGCTAACCCCCCCCCCCACTCTCCTGCCCCGGCTCTGCTCCACGTATCCCCGCTGTAAACGGCACGCTTCATTCCGTTCCGCAAGACTAAGATCACGTGCCTGAATTGTACTTGGATTACGTCAGAGAAGTAAGGGTTTCAGAACAGAAAAACAATTCTCTTGGAACAGGTTAAAGCAATTACGTGTGATGGCAGATTCACAATAAAAAAATACAAATAGGTGAAGGCAATAACTTAGTGCTGACGATTGATTAATTATTTCGGTTTTCCGGGCGTCAACAGTGGGGGCCGTTAGCTCCTTAAGTGAGGTGCACGTTATATTCCAGGAGGGGGAGATATCTCCCTCGCCAGAATGTGGGATACAGCATTGATCCACATGTCACGCCGGGGTTTCTTCCTCCTGGAATCTCCCACAGCGGCAACACGCTCCAAGCTCCTGACTGGTCTCTCAACATATATGTAGCCATGTAGTGTGTATATGTGTGTGTGTGTGTGTGTTTGTGTGTAACTAAGGGATTAGTAAAGGATAAGGAGGAGTAAGGAGAGATCGCGCGTTGTCCGTGGCCCTTTTGAAAGGGTACAGCTCCGGCATTAGCCGGGTGTTGATCGTCGAAACCACGGAAAACTACCGATCAGAGCAGCCGTCCACTAGAATTCTCCTCCAGACGACGGCTGAATTCGAACGGCGGGAGAGAACAAGGGAGGTGGCAATGATGGCGGGAGGCGGGAGAAAGGAGTGAGACCTGGAGGCAGGCAGTTGCAGCACCTACAGTGCAGAGAGAAGCTGCGTGCAGGATGTGAGGCAAGGTGGCGCGGATCAGTGGAAAGGCGTCGCAGGGCGCAAATGTGAGTGCAATTGTTTTAACAAAAGCTAATTAGTGAATAGGAAAATATTATGAAAATCTGGTCGTTAACGAAAAATGTCCTTTTGTACCCAAACGTCTGTTACTCACTGGTAATTCTCAGAGATTTTATGATAAAATAGCCATTTGATTAGATCAACTCATAAATAATGATCAAGTCGATAATGGAAGATCAGATTGTGAGATTGTCAGATATCATGACAAGACGGTTCATAAAGTGCATACTGACTCTTGAACTCTTGAACTATAATGGTCAAAAGGTGTTTAAAAGGTATAGTGATGAACATTTTGGATTTAGACTTATTATAATTATTTACGTTCCTACACAAATTTTTCTTAAATTATTAAAAGAAACTTGTTTCTCTGAATCACATTTTTTTTAAATTAAATACCATAAATTAGTCATTTTGTAATTGAATGAAACTCATGCAAAGATATTAGACTCTCACGAATTCAGTTCAATTCCGTATATTGAAAAATCGTTAGAAGCAAAACATGTTCTCAATTTCAAATACAAAGTAAAATTATTTTCATTCGAATATTTTCATTTTCAAATATCAAATTCAGAATCTGGACAGCACACCAGGAGAATCTTTTCAGTTCTTCACTAAACGTTATTAAAGGAGCCCCAGGAAGGAGTCTGCCTCGCTTCTCTTCCCGCGAACCCTCTGGGTGCTCAGCTGGGGGTGTGTGTAACGAGACCACCCGCGGACGAGGGAAGCACCCCCTTCCCCTACCGGACGCCCCGCCCCGCCACGCCCCGCCCACGCCGCCGCCGCTCGCCCCGCCACCGCCCCCCCCGCCCCGCCACGCCCTCCCCGCCCCGCCCCGCCTCGCCCCGCACCCGCCGCCGCGTCCGGGCGGAGTCCAAGCGCCGCCCTGGGGGCACTTCCACGATCGCCCCACCCGTTAGGCCGTTCTCGCCCGCCGCTCAGCCCCGCCCCGGCCCCGCTCCGCCCGGCCCCGCCCGCCTCCTCACCGAACCCGCAGGTTCCACGCGTCCTCTTGCTCCCCCACACACCGAAGCATTGTGTGGACTCCGAATTTCAACCACTGTTTGGAGGGGAGGCAACGATCCCGGCAGGTTCCACCGCGAGTTTTCGCGGTTTCTCGATTAATAGCAAAACTAATATCCTAATACAAGGCACACAGTCCAATAATTTCCCCTGCCTTTTCTTTACCAGCCTCTTTCCCCCGACACTTCCCCTGTACACTTAAGTACAAAACATATCGGGAAACTAGAGCGGGCACGTAGGTCCTCATCCTGGTTGGTGGAGGGTCCCGCAGGGGGAGCACCTAATCGGTAGAAAAATCTCTTGGCAACCGACGTTGTAGGTCTGGCGAGATCTCACGTTCCAGAGATAGCAGACATTGCACCTACCTGGAGATAACATCTACTATACCAACGCGACTAATGAACAAGGTAGTTGACCTCATCCCGAAAATATTCATTCTCAGGCCCAGAATCCCCAACATCTGCACATGCCGTTGTTCTCGCCCCCGCCCCCACTTTCGCCTTCGCCACAGCGCCTCCGCCCCGCTTCGCCTCGTCTTTTCGTCTCTTGACTACGCTTTCCCTTCACTCCTCGCTCACTCGCCTCGCTTCCGAGCGCACTCTCGCCACGCCCGCCTCCGCCTCCGCCTCCGCCTCCGCCTCCGCCTCCGCCTCCTTCCCGCCTCCGCCTCCGCCTCCACGCCTCCGCCCCACCTCCGCCTCCCACCTTCTTCTCCGCTTCAACCTCCGTCTCGTCTCGGCTTCCGCTCGTCTCCTCCTCCCGCCTTCGCCTCCGCGGGCCGCGCCCCGGCGGATGGCGACCACAAGCCAGACAGCTTCCCTTCCCTCCGCCCTCTTGACCCACCCCCCGCTCGCCTTTTCCAGCGAGCTCTGCTGCGGACGGGCACGTGCTTGGCTACGGCGACCTCGCCTAACGCGATCTTGCGCGATACGTTTACCATCGGTCCGCCCAGTTCCCCCCACCCGTCCCGCGCCGCCCAATTTTGGTTGCACATACCGCGAACCTCACTGCGGCTTAGCGGCTCCTTTGGGGATGCAGCCACGAGAGCAGCGCTTTGACGTCAACGCGTCTTTAGTTTCGGGATGTGCATGGCGAATGGATACTGACGGAAATAATGGCAAACACGAGTAATAACCCGTCTTACTTTACAAATCTAAAGCAAAAATCAGCATCCTAAAATAGAATTGGAAAAAGAACAAAGAAGGGTCAGTACGATCGAAAAATTTTAATAATCTTTAATCGACTTAAAACTTTGTATTCTTTTTTCTTTACTTTTTCGCAGTTACTTCGTAAGAAGAGAAAGTTAAGTAAACGTTATGAGTTAAAAGTCAGACGCGCGTTCTTCTCGGATAATTTGGTAATCTGAAGAACTACTAGTAACGTGCATCAGAAAAGTCACTCCACCCCGACCCGTGCCAGGATCTAATATTATAAATTGCATTGATGTTCCTAGCAACCAGATCACTTGGAAACAAGTGAAGGGAACAACACTTCCGGCATCGTGTATGATAGTGAGTACGCATTTGCGCTGCAGCTCTTGCTGCCAACATACATAATCTTTGTTGCTAAAAGCTCAGCAACAAGGAACCATTTAGGAGTGACTTTCCTGGCGCACTGTAGTATCCTCCTTCTTCAGACCTAGCCAGCTTTCCCAGCTACTCCACGCGAGTACACCTGATCGCCTGCTTCCAACTTTGACAAGCCTGCATTAGGAAGTGTAAGGAAGCAGAGTCATATTGAGATTTTTGGAGTGTGTGCATGATGAGCAAGTGAACGAATTTGACAGTAAAGGAGAAGCGTGAATTGTATGCGTATAAGAATAAAATCCTTCTGCTAGTCAACAAATCGTTTCAAATTCCCGTATACGCGAAAAGTTTTGTTATGAAAGTTAGAAGATTATAAACGCAAAAGTAATAAAAAAGATATAAAATGAAAATGAAAAATAAAAATCTTTGCCATGTTATTTAAATGCATTTTGTTCTTCAACAATAAATAGCATGAGGATAAGTTTAGAGTGATTATTGGTAAACTTTTGAAAATGTACAAATAGCATAAAATAATTAACATACTTCATATTACACAGATTACTTTAAAATTCATTGAGAATCAGATTTAAAGGTGGTGAAGGTTAAGGTAGCGGGATTCGGAAGTAGCATATTGCAAAAAATCTTAACTATTTAGGAGTTATAATATATAGCAACAGTTATATAATAGTATTATAGCAACATTCTTATAATACGTATGAAAAGGAAACGAAGAACATATCATTTAAGTTACATCCGCGGAGTAATCACTAGGGATAGTCTGATTAACTTTTATCAAGAAACTGTATTTTTAAATATTTTAGACAAATATTTTGACCTCATTTGGGAGAAGAGGAGTATAAAATTCTTAGATAACTTTAAGAAAAAAATTGATAGTTTAGGATGGGTAGTGCCTTATTTTCAAATGTTACAATACAATTTCGATTATGGTATATTGAGCATGCATGGATTGTTATAAGTGTCTCAAAATGACGTAGAAAGCCCTCCAGGAGCCCAATAATGGAGTAAAAAATTGAGAGCGTAGGCTTCCGCGGCCGGAGTCAGTATTTACTAGGCTGTCCGGGTGACGCAGCGTTCATGGCGAAGGTGCCGACGTTTCCGTCGCCATTCTGCGACCTTCCTCAGGGCGTAACTGCGCCCTGAGGAAGGTCACAGTATGGCGACCGAAACGTCGGCACCTTCGCCATGGACGCGACGTCACCCGACAAGCCTAGTAAATAGAGTAAAAAATTACTCGAAGTTCTACTAAACATTCGGCATTTAATAATTTGGTAACTTCTGGTTCTTGACAGAAATGTCTTTAGTGTGAGACCAAGTATTCAAGAAAACCATTTGGAAACGTTAATACGGTAGTAAAGAGTGTTCAATAGATCAGCATGCTTTTTCTTGTTTTCACATGACACGAAACGTTTGTTTTACTTGTGTGTGCAGCTGGTTAGAGTTTATTACGTGACATTTCCTCGGATTCGAACCCATTGGCTCGACGGTGAGGCATTCTCCGCGTATGCTGCCTATGTGTAGGAAGACGCTGAGCTTCGTCCTTGATTGAAAGGTCAAGGTTTCGATACTCATTCTCGACGTCTTGAGATAAACATGTGCGGCTGCGACCGCACCGGAAACCTGCACTATTCCACTGAGTATTCGCACATCTTCCCTAGAATTTTCAATTTATTCTCCGCAATTGAGAATTCATTCTATGACCTGCCTTGCTGAGTATTATACAATAACAGACGCGGCTTTGGATTAAATTTTCGCAATTTCATTTTGAATTGAATTTGCCTTATTTTACGTGGCGAAACTCAGGCCCGTCTCTTCCGTCTGACCACGCAAATTTCGCTACGCTCCTTTCATCAACTAGCAGAGAAAGGAAGTATTTCTTGGGCGAGAAACAGGCGATTTTGAACGACGGCTTCGGCCACGGCTTCGATCGGGTTTGCACCCGCGAACTTGGGTACAACAGTCCGGTACGCTAACCGTTACACCATCGCCGCCACATCGCATCTTCACGTATAACACACCCACAATAGACTCATCGTGTAAGGTCTAAGATTCTAGGTCATCCCAAGTGCATCTCCTATTTCTCCTTCATACCCCACTCGATTGAAACAATCCCCAAAGATCAAACAGTTGCAGCCTTGTCTGCCACGCACGTGGACGGCCCAGTCCACGCGGGTACATCAAGTCTTAGAGGCTGGTCGAGGAGGAGGAGGAGGAGGGGAGAGTAGATAGAGGGGGAGGGGAGGGGAGGATGGGCGCAGGACGAGCGTTGCGTCCACCGCCCGCGCCGCCCCCACGGCCCCCGGGGACAGCCCACCGCCCGAGCGGCAAACAAGCGAGCGCTCAAAAATAAACCGCCTCTTCGCAGGACGAGCAGCGAGCTCCGAAAGACCGTCCGGCGGGGAAGGGATAGCTGCTGCCTCCGACAAGTGGGAGAGGCAGCGGAAATACGGGGAGGACAATCAGGAGATTCGATCAAAATAGCGGGAAAGGAGAGAAAGAAAAAAATGATAGTTTTAAAATAATGGAAAAAGGTTGTGTTGCATACATTTTACAACGCGTTTTCATTTTCAATTCTATTTATTTGGCGCAATCTGATATAGTGTATTATACGAGTATATCAAGTTTCTCTTAGGACGAAATATTTACATGCGTCGTCATTGCCAATAATATTACTTATTAAAAAGGCAGCTTTCGATGGTTTAGCCATCATCATCAGTTTTCTGCTGTATGGAAGCCACAAAAACGGCTCTTCTGGCTTCCATACAGCGGAAAACTGATGATGATGGCTAAGCCATCGAAAGCTGTTTTTTTTTAAATAAACAATATTGTTGGCAATGACGACGCATATAATTATTTCATTGGAAATGCCAACGATAACTAACCACAATACCTATATTCTCTAAAGACTATAATAGGGTAATCAGCGCATGTCCGTTTATCCGTTATTAATGGTTAATTAATGGTTAGACGGCTTTCTGTCCACAAGTAAGATGCCATTTGCCGCATCTAGCCCTCCCTATAAGAAACTAAACTTTTTTCGGATTATTTCAGAACTTTATGAAAGCAAAAAACGTATTGCATGAATTTTTAAAATTTTGAGAACTGTTTTGGGTTTAGAGTACCTTCAGCTGTGATTAATAGCTCGTTTGATAGTTCTCTTCTGGACATATATATTGTCACAATTGTATCCCAATTCTTCTAAAACATTCGAAATGAATTTTAGGGAAAAAACATGTTTTATGAAGTTTCTAGGTGCCTATATTGTTGAAACGTTCTGAATTGCAATACCTGCTGGCTTTTCGACATACTAGGAAATGTAATGACTGGATTTATAAGATTAATAGTAATTGAACCTAATGTTGTAGTGACACAAATTTAAAAGAAAAGTATTTTATCATACATTTATTCAGAGCTTTTTATGCCCTGAATTGAACGACACAGGAAACTGTATTATGTTTACAAATTCATTTTATTGGAATCTTGCGTAGGAGAAATAAAAATGTTTGGGCATAATTTATCTGCGAGGGGTTCCACATTAAGTTATGATCATATAACAGGTTTCCTTCATGAACGGTTTTTGATGTTTGAAATTCCGATTTGATTTCTTATCGTCCCACCGATATCAAAATTTTGGATGAACGCAATTGTGGCCACATATTTAATTTCAAACATATCATCCTGAACTTTATAGTTAGCTTTATACCTGACATAGCTATAGCTCTAGAATATCGTTACAATTTTTACAATATGGTAATATTGACAAGTAGTGATTCCAACTTTGTACACTAGAAATCACGTATGTATGCATAATGTAGGTATGAAAGTAATCATTATTGCTGTTGAACTTGTGATAGAACGAGATCCTTACCACACACCTTAAAATCTTACAATTTTGTATCTTCAGGGAAATAAGAAATCAATGGATTAAGGAAACATACATGTGTGTAATGTAGCAATAAAGAAAGGGGGAAAATTGTCGTCATTTTTCTTTTAATGTCTTGGTTCTTTGAGTTGCTATGAAAGAAAACAAAACAATGAAAAGAAGAATTCACAAGAAGACCCTACGTGTCCTCAGGTCTGAGGCTGGCAGCAGGGCTTCCTCGTCCGTGCGCCATGGGAGGCTGCAGGAAAGGGCACGTGCCCAGAGGTCTCGCTCCTCACCCTCCCGCGACGACCTCTTCCCTCCCTCCAGCCCTCCCTCCCTCCTGCGCGCGATGGAGGGCACGAATGGGCACGGGGGCATTGGGCATTATATTTATTTATTTATTTATTTATTTATTTATTTATTTATTTATTTATTTATTTATTTATTTATTTTTATTTATTTATTTAATATATTAATATCAAGGATACTCGGATGGTTCCATTGGCAAAGGGGGAGATTTGATGCAAGCACTAGCGAGTGCAACTAATAATGAAAATTTGATTCTTCAATTTTTTTATTATATTCATATATTTTCTAATCTACTACTTTGACAATGACAAACAGTCCATATGATTCACTAGATTCTAAGTTTAACATATTTCATTAATCGGTGAAACTATTGTTCACAGTTGCGTGTCTGAATAAACCCTAATGATATGACAAACGTCATTGTTGTCGTCACGTCTTATCTTAGACATATCATTCTGAATTAGAGATTTTTGGATCTGGTTATCTCGTTTGCCTTCATTTTCACAACTTTACGATATTTGGGTCCAACCTGATGAAACAACGAAAACTTGCAATCGAACAACATATTCAAACTTCTTTTTACTTGATAAAGCTCGTATATGCGTATGCTTTTTGTAAACGTCTCATAGCACACATAATTTAAAATAAGAGTTTACGATGTCATTTCTGTTTTCAAAACGGGTGTTTTTTTATAAAGTCTTATGGCCTTTTACAGGATAAAAAATAATTTTATTACGTTTGCATTCATTGTCTTCCTGACTTTCTGTTTGTCCGGGTAAGTCTTTTATAAAGTGAGAACGGCTAAAGGGATTTCGATAAGGTTTTTTCTGAAAGGTAGAGTTTTTGGTCGGGAGTAATTTAGCCAATAGTTTATAGATAATTGTTTTTCTTAATGTAAAAAAATCGCGTGTATAGAAATATACACATTTGTTCCGATCTTAATGGAATATTCAACTCTTGGTCCTTAGACCAAGAAAGAAGTTACCGTCTTCATGAGATTTCGTACAAAAACAACCCTACCTCCTCTCTCACCCTTCAAATCAGAATTGAAGTGCGGACTTATTGTCCTAAAGATGGTGAAGACTACCTACGTAGATGAAACGTTTATGAAAGCTCATAAACGTTTTCACGGGACGCATTTTAATTATTTCCCAAACCGTTACTAGACAATTTGATTAAAGAGAGAGAGAGAGAGAGAGAGAGAGAGAGAGAGAGAAAGAGAGAGAAAGAGAGAGAAAGAGAGAGAGAGAGAAAGAGAAAGAGAGAGAAAGAGAGAGAAAGAGAGAGAAAGAGAGAGAAAGAGAGAAAGAAAGAGAGAAATAGAGAGAGAGAAAGAAAGAGAGAAAGAAAGAGAGAAAGAAAGAAAGAGAGAGAAAGAGAGAGAAAGAAAGACAGAGAGAAAGAGAGAGAAAGAAAGAGAAAGAGAAAAAGAGAAAGAGAGAGACAAAGAGAGAGAGAGAAAGAGAGCATGAGAAAAACACTGTTATTTCTTCAAACTTGTGTAATTTTCAGAGCTTGGAAGTTCCGCATCGTATATTATGTACGAAGAGCTATGAACTCGAGAGGGGTCGAAGATCGAACTCAAAGGTTAGATGGATTTCCTCATGAGCGAATAAAGCCCAAAGCATGAATTAAATAAAGTCCAAAAATAGTCTGGTATCGTTTTGTTTTTTATAGCGAATTTTAACACTTCCTGCTTCTGGACCCCAAGGTCAACACGTCTTTCTAGATAAAGTCCCTTTGCAGAGTAAGGCAAAACCCAAAGAAGGTGTTTGAAAAATAATCAATAAAAGGTTAAATAGTTTCCTAAAAGACAACAACATAATTCCAAAAGAACAATTCGAAATTCGCGAACATTACTCTACCACTCAGCAGCTTATAAGACTAACTGAAAATATAGCAATCACATTTCACTAGCATTGCGTTAAGGTCTTTTATAAAGTTGAGAACGGCTAAGGGGATTTCCCGATAAGGTTTTTCTGAAAGGTAGATTTTTTGGTCGGGAGTAATTTAGCCCAATATTTTTTATATGTTAATTCGTTTTTCTTAATGAAAAAAAATCGCCTCGTTGTTTTATAGGAAATATACAACATTTGTTCCCGATCTTAATTGGAATAAAAAATTCCCAACTCTTGGTCCTTTAGACCAAGAAAGAAGGTTACCGTTCTGCATGAGATTTCGCATACAAAACAACCCTACCTCCTCTTCTCATCCCTTCAAAATCCAGAATTGAATGTGCGGACTTATTGTCCTAAAGATCGGTGAAGACGACCTACAAGTAGATGAACGTTTATTGAAAGCTCATAAACGTTTTCAGGACGCAATTTTAATTTATGTTCCCAAACCCGTTTACCTAGGACAATTGGATTAAAGAGATGAGAGAGAGAGAGATTGAGAGAGAGAGAGAAGAAGAAAGAAGAGAAGGAAAAGAGAGAGAAAGAAGAGAAAGGGAGGAAAGAGAGAAAGACTGGAGAAAAGAAGAGAAAGAGAGAAGAGGAGAGAGAGAAAGAGAGAGAAAGAGAGAGAAAGAGTGAGAGGAAAGAAGAGAAGAGAGAAGAAGGGAAAGAGAGAGAAGAGAAGAGAAAGAGAAAGAGAGGAGAAAGGAGAGAGAAAGAGAAAGAAGAGGATAAAGAGAAGAAAGAGAGAGAAAGATCTGGAGGAGAGAAAAGAGAAGAAAGAAAGAGGAGAAATAGAGAAGAGAGAAAGAAAAGAAAGAGAGAAAGAAAGAGGGAGAAAGAAAGAAAGAGGACGAGAAAGAGGAGAGAAAGAAGACCCCAGAGAGAAAGAGAGAGAAGAAAGAGAAGAGGAAAAAAGAGAAAGAGAGAGACCAAAAAGAGAGAGAGAGAAAGAGAGCATGAGGAAAAACACTGTTATTTCTTCAACTTGTGTAATTTTCAGAGCTTGGAAGTTCCGCATGCTAATTATGTACCGAAGGCTATGAACTCGAGAGGGGTCGAAGATCGAACTCAAAGGTTAGATGTATTCCTCATGAGCGAAATAAAGCCCAAAGCTGAATTAAATAAAGTCCAAAAATAGTCGGTATCGTTTTTGTTTTTTATACGCGAATTTTAACACTTTCCTGCTTCTGGACCCAAGTGTCAACACGTCTTTCTAGATAAAAGTCCCTTTGCAGAGTTAAGCAAAACCCAAAGAATGGTGTTTGAAAAATAATCAATAAAGGTTTAAATTAGTTTCAAAGACAACACATAATTCCAAAAGAACAATTCGAAATTCGCGAACATTACTCTACCACTCAGCAGCTTATAAGGACTAACTGAAAATATAGCAATCACATTTCACTAGCATAAACACACACTAGCCCGCCCGGCCCCGCCGGGCCCCGCCCGGCCCCGCCCGGGCCCCGCCCTGCCCCCGCCGGCCCGCCGGTGAATGCGGAAAGACAAGCCCGCGTCTCGCATTCATCAATCTCCCGCCCGCGTGCGGGGCCGCGGCAGGGCTGGTAAGGGAAGGGTGTGCGGGAGGGCATCAGCTGATCGGGC
>BOPP01000089.1:713982-746084 GCA_017312745.1 Gryllus bimaculatus
TGGGGAGCACGAGGTCGCACTCGGAAGCGGAGAGTGCGATGCCAGGAGCCAGGACGTGCCAGGTACGCGTCCACGCTATGCCTGAGCTTCTATTGTGGCTCAGTGTGCACCCTGTTTATTTTTTTTTCGGGCTTGGAAAGGTCGATGACACGGTGCTTATTTGTGAAGAATGTGTTATTTGTAAAGAAAGACAATATATGAGCTATTTATCTCTGCACCGAACGAAAAAAAAGTGTTGTGAAGGGAGCAGTAGTGTTTACTTGCATGGTCTTTGTGTGGGGTTTATATTGAAGTTTTTTCATCGTATTCATTTAACGAAAATTTTATAATTTGAAATATTTCATTTATCATTTTGCTTTAACAATCGAGACTTTTCAATGGAATTTCATAATCTGTGTTAAAAACGTTTCATGATGTAATTATCATCCGTCATTCTAAATAGAAGCTATTCTTAATTTATCAATTATCCAAACGAGCAATTAAGTAATACACATTTACTAGAATTCCATTATTTGGAAATCATAGTCTTCAACATGAAAGTAGCTTTACACTTGAAGCTTTCTTTGAGCGTCCAGGCCTTGGCCATATGTCATAAGGGCGGCTCAAACGCAGTCATTGACCCGTGGGGACCCGTTACTTTTGCTCTAGTCTTCACTAAACTAGATTCGATCGTGCCCGATTGTTCCCCTCCCTCCACCAGCCCTCGGCAAGCTCGCAAGCTCACAAGGCTCAACTGCACCGTGATGTGCAGTAAGCGCTGGCCCAAGGCACGCCAATTTTATCTCCTTGAGCAGCCCAGCATTACATCAGAACGCCCAATGCTATGCGTGAGTTAAAGTTCAAATTTCGTTAAGCACGTATTAACGAGATATATTACGTATATTTCATAAACGTTTCATGTTTCTTCATGCTGCAAAAGGAGGGTGTCTTAAGAGCAAAATATCAAAACAGGAATCTCTTTGTGAATTAATCCACCGATTTCGAGTTTTGCACGATGGTAGCGAATGTTGCACGTCCATATACCTTGGTAACAGGATCAGTGATGTTACATTTGATGTACAATACTTATAATCATGTATTTGATAACATAGATTTCATCTTGGAAATGTTTTGGAAACTTTACGTGCATACGAAAAGTTATAGAAAAGACAATGACAAAATTCGTTGATGCCCTTTATATGTTACGTAAACATATTACAAGAATTTTTTGAACAAGAACGCATTTACACTGAAATAGAGAAATGAAGTTATTCTGAACTTGGAATTCTGTGAATAGGTACGTTTGTCCGCTTTGGTAGGTTTATAAGGCATTGCCTCAAATATTGCAACAACACAGGGCACAAAGAGCCGAATCGAACAATGCTAACTAATCGTATTGATCTGGAGTAGTTCTGAGACTCTGAACCAATCTGGATGAAAGGATTCAAATCAAATGACTTCTTTAAAAGCTTTGAGTGTACTCAACGAATGACTGTCAAATAAAACGCGAAAGAAAAGATTACAAATCGAACATATTTGAAAGCAAGAATTGAGTTTTCTACATTCATTACTGCACACACAGAAAAAAAGAAAGAGGCTTACAAATACACCTTCAGTATATTTTTGTATGTGAATAAAACTTGGAATATAATCTAAATGCAGAATTTTTGAAAATATAAATTTCATGTCTTGTACTGTGTTCAGAATGTGTAGAATTTAGTAATTTAGGAAAATGGGGCAAAATAGAAAAATTAATTTGAAGTTTTAACTTGAAGTCGAAGATTATTACTACATTAAGCGGTGTTTCAAAATATACTTTTTTAATTTGTATCACGTAGAAGCTGTAATAAAAATGGATTGTCTATTTTTTTCTGTTTAGAAATATACGCAAAGAGTTGTTTAGTGTTTCTTAAGTGCTCCTCTTTGTCAATCACTTGTATTACGTTTGCATTTGCGACTCATAACGTGATCAAAATTGATATCTTTCGTAAATATAAAAACAATTCGTGTTAGTTTAAAACCATCAGAATATGTGGTGTACGTTTTAACAGCACAATCCTCGGTCCTTCAAATGAAACTACCCTGTCACCTTACCCCAATATCCCTCAAACGTACCATGTTTTTTTTATGAGTCGTAGGAAATGTATATTACTACAAAGTTTATTTCAGGAAAGTCAACACTTACGTACCAGAACGAATATTAAGCTCTGCATACGATGCATTTTCTTATTCGCAGTATATATCAAAGTTTTAATTTTTAGTGTAGAAAAAATATTTTTAATAATATAATATAAATTTAAAAATAAATTTCTCTGGTAATTTTTCTTGTCATAGTTATGCATAATTTGAAGCTGTATGTGCCCAACTATTTGTAGAACATTTGGAAGATTATTTTGATTTAATAATTTTCTTATAAGACCTACGTCCAATTATTTTTAAACGTCACACAGTTTGCAAAATTATATAAATCCATGATTCCTTTTGAACTCGCTTAAGAATTGTCTTGCCCTTTTTAGTACCTTCTTTCTAAATTACTTTTCGATGAAAGAGGAATGGCTTTACAGTGATAATCACTTAGCGGATTTCTATTATTTTGCATATTTTTGTCTGTAGCTTCAGGGTTAGCTGATTGAAATTTCTTGACATTTAGTTAGAAATAGATGCTATGTAGATTGATATGTTAGTGCATATTTGTGCGTATTTAGTTACTTCGGTGCATATTAATGTAATTATAGGAGCATATTATACATATTTCTTTAAAATAGAGACTTATCTCTAAAACGTTTTTTATTTTCCAAGAATTCGTTTGTAAGCGTTCATTACTTACAAATTAATAATAAAAATAAAATTAATACAAAATAAAGTGAATTTGTGCGCTGAAAATACATTCTCATTTAATTTTATGTTTTTCGAGTCAGGAGATCAAAAAATATTTGTGCATGTGTAGAATATTTCTTAATGTCATATTTCTTAGCTAGGTAGAAGAAATAAAATAAGACATAGAACGTACACAAGTGAAGATTTACTTCAACAATTTCTTACCAAACGTAGATTATATTATGTTTGCCCTAAAATGTATCTTTTCATTTCATCCATGCTTCTCCTATATTTTTTTCAAGAAAATTTGATAAAGATATTAAATATTGTTAATTTTAATATGTTAACTGAATATGAAAGAGAATGTTTCAAACTTTTTAGGTTATGCTGATTTTTAAAAGAATATTTAAAGATTTTTAGGTCATGAAAACCATCTACGAAGAGATGATGAATTTTAAATAAGGTACGTAAAGGTAATATTGTCATATTAAGCGCCTCAAATTTTGCTGTTTATATATTTCAACATTTGGTCAAATTAATGAAATTTGACACTTTTTCTTCAAGTTGAAATAGCTTTATCGAAAAACGTTTTTTCAGAAATATTTTATTGTTGTTTTATAAAAACATTGTAATTTGAAAGCAATATGACCACACGCAGTTTCTATGGCCATTGCCAAAAAAACTGGTTTCTTGTAGCATGATCATGGAACTAGAGCTAGCTATAATAATATTTATTTGGCTACAATTGGCTGATTGCCAGGTGGTAGCCACAACCCTACAGTTTTACAATATATGAACATTTATAATACAAAAACAATTTACCATATAAAAACAATTTACACTACACTTCTTTCGAGCATATACACTAAATATATAAACATAAACAGACCTGTATACATCTATGGCAAATATATACACCCATACACACACACATATATACACACACATGCATATATACATACACACACATTCCTATACATGAATGCTCACTCTCACGTTCACCCATAACACGAACACACACACACACACACACACACACACACACTTGCCCTACATATTATACATGCCTACATTTTAAATGAAGAACATATATTTAGTTAACCTAGTAAACATGCACATATATACATATACAGTATAAATTAAACCAGTGTACACAATTTTTTTTAAATATTAAACACAGTGTGGATTTTTAAAGTTAGCTCTTTAAGCATTTAGTATTTGTTCCCCACCTACTGTCGCATTTCACTTCACTTCACTTCATTTCAACTACATTACACTTTCACTACTTACCACTTACACTACACTACACTACACTACATACACTTTCACTACATCTTTCTTTGGTTATTGCCATATAACTAATTAAAGTAGCTTTCCACTGGACTGAACTACACTACACACCACTTTATAATAATCTACAAATTGTGTTATTCTGAGCTGTGCGGTTAAAATTACAGGCCTACAACGTACTTAAAAAGTCGTGTCTTTCTAAAAACACCAACAGAACCAGGAAAAGGCTATACCGACCGCTCCAGGGATTTCATTCCCAATTTTTACGCCACCGATTACAAATGAAATATTTCCCTTACGTCGGATCTCTGACATCTACTTTTTATTTGCATTCGTTTATTCGTTTCTCCCAACTTTTGGAGGGGAGTCTAGTCTTTTCGTTATTTCTGCCCAGCAGGTGACTTACTCGACGCCTTGAAGGAGGCAGCACAATCTGGCTTTTTGTTCTTTGCACACTGCAGGGTCTCTATAGTTTTTCCGGTGGATTTGAACTACCCGAATGAATCCCTTATTTAATGAATTTCATTGCTTTCTCTTTGAATTTTTCGTAACTCTTTAATCTGACCTAATCTGTGTATGGATCCCATCCAGCTGATGCGTATCAAGAATCGGCCTTAACTAAAGATGTTGTATTCTATTTTTCGACTCTGCCTGTTTCCCTTTAAGTGTTCTCATTACAAAGTGTAGTGACTCACGCTTTTCGGGCAATAGAAGTAACGTGATTTCCCCCCCATTCAAGTCTTGGCTAATATGACACCCAGATAGTTACAACACGATACTTGTGTTGAATGAATACGCCTCCCAATTGGTATTCTGAAAGGAAACCTTCTTTGCTGATTTCGAAAAGTCCTTGTGATTTACTTTTTACCAGCATTTATCTTCATTTTATTAATGCGTAGCCCAGGAATGAATGTTGATTTAAGATCGGTTTGAAGTGTGAGAATTATCTTTCATCGAAATCTATTCGCCGATAAAATTATGCAGTCGTCCGCAAATAAGCGCATTACTGAATCTAATACAAGATGGCAGCATCGTTGACGAATGCCAGAAAACAACAGCCGGTCCTAAGACACTTCCCTGGGGACGCCGGGAAGTAAATTGAGGGTTTCCTTGAATGTTCATGTCCAACTCGAACTTGTTGAACCCGATTTATCAGGAATTCCCGTATCCACTGCTATTACGCGATTATCAACTCCGTCAACAGAGCGCCTTCAGCGCGTTCCAATAAATAAAAGTTCCAGAGTACGAATGCGCGAGTAAAACGAGCCTGGTAGGGTGCTAAGGCACTTCTAACTACCGCCCATAGCAAGCTAGCACTATCGTAAACAGTTTCAGCTACATTGGCTATATTACCTGCACTGTCAAAATTTGCATCACTTATCTTACATTAAGCAGACTACAAACAGGTGTTCAGAAATCGAAAATGAGCTATTGCACTTAGGCTTAAATTTACAAAATATATGTGCAAGGTAGATAAGGTAACCAGCCTGTTTTACTGGATTTTACTTCATCTCTTATATTTTAAATATATGAAAGAGAAAACATTGTACTCTATAGTCTCTGCAAAGATAACTATTCCGATTACCAAACTGCCACCTTTATTTCACCACTATCTGTTGACCTGCAACTGCAAATTTATAATTCTAGCTATATTCACCGCACTATTGGGAAACTGAATTCTCAAATACGCAAAAAGAAAATATGAAGAAATATTTTGTATTTGGACGATCAAAAATAGATCTATATCTATCCGATGCTCGAGGAGACAAGAATTTAATATCGATGAGTTCAAGTGGATGCGAACAATGTGTGGCAGGCATACCAGGAGCTCCAATAACGCACGACAAGAATGTAGGTTGCCAGAACGCGAAGAGTACAGATGCCAACATAATAAAATAGAGGTCGGATGATGGTATGAAAAGAATAAACCAGAGGCAAAAGGGTTATAAGAACACATAAGGATATATATTTTAGAATAAAATAAAATATTACAGAGCTGGTCGATTCTATTTAATCCTTCATTTTTTAAATATTTTAGCACCAAACACTTTGAAGTAACTAACCTACTAGTTCGAATAATTTATTAATAGTAATAAATGCCGGGACGAGTATACAAAGCGTTTAAAAAATAGGGGGCATTATTTCAGGTATGCCATCTTTATTATATAGACATTCAAAGTAGTTATTTTCAACATGAAAGTGTGCGGAAATGCTTCATTTCTGAGTAATGGATTTCACAACACTGAAATTCACCTAAATGCTTTTTACCCGAACCGACCATCGTAAAACCTGAAAATGTTTATAATAAAAAACAAAAAAAATCCACTAATGTGTTTGTGAGTGTAACAGTGATTGTTACTATAGGATGTTATTGAATTCACACGCTTAAAATGTTCAAGTATTCATCAATTAAAGTACTCTGATTCCAGAATTATGAAATCATTAAAAAGGCGAGTGATTACAGATTCGGTAGGTAGTGACGTTTGTCTTTAAATTACATTCCGTTGTGTTTCTTCTTCTCAATATCGTAAAGAAACACCAATTGTACGCAATATATTTGTATTCTATAGACAATATGAAACTTCGCACTTTGGACATA
The DNA here is from genome assembly GCA_017312745.1 of Gryllus bimaculatus. Classification (NCBI taxonomy): domain Eukaryota; kingdom Metazoa; phylum Arthropoda; class Insecta; order Orthoptera; family Gryllidae; genus Gryllus; species Gryllus bimaculatus. The sequence goes on from BOPP01000089.1 coordinate 720,668, forward strand.
ATTCATCGGATGATAAAATGAAAACACGTCCAAAATGAGATGAAAATGCAAGGTACAATGTCCAGACTATTTTCAGGGTCTAGCTCTGATAATGATGTGGCAATAAAACGTGTATATCCCTTTTCAGTAGTGCGAGTAGTATTCACGCTTTATCGACTCGTAAAACCTTTTTCTGTCAGTCTTAACTCTTAAAAAATCATTATTGAAGAGATATGAACACTGATTCAAATTAATATTTCAACTCCAGGTACAGTACAACTAGAGGATTTGGTGACATAATTTATGAAGCCATTGATAGATAACAATGCAATGCCATATATATAACTCATTGAAATGAAAATGAAAGAATGAATTAAAAATAATGTGTGCAGACAATAGGACAATGTTCATTCCAACTTGGTTGTCTTGAAAACACTTTTGCACGATGATGTAGTAGTATAGTATAGAGAAAGAAATATAATATAGAAATAATGCGAGAAAGTACGTGCTTTTGTAGCTTCATGAGTTTTGAAATACATCTAACGTTGTTAATATACACATTACCAGTGAATTGTACACATTATTGCATTTGTGAGTAGTAGTACTTCAATAGTAATAGTAGCATGTATATGCAGTATAAAGCGAAATTCAAAACGAAGACGGAAGTTAAATACATCGAGGTGAAATCGCGTCAAACAAGAGAATGTCAGAAGGAAAGGCAGCTGGATGCTGAAGGTAGTGGAGAGAGAGAGAGAAGAAGAGAGAGAGACCGAGAGAGAGAGAGAGAGTGGCATGAGGAAGGACACGTGGAAAGGAAGCGAGCCCACATTCTCACGTAGTGTAGGAGCCGAAATGGAAGGTAGATGTCAACAAGAAGAGGGAAGGATCTTCCAGGTCAAAGAGCAAGTCGACCAGTGTGAGGGGCGTCGAGCTTTCCGATTTACAGACGACGCGGCGCGGTTTCTTCTCACATTCCCACCCCACCGCCGCACCTTTCCCCGCCCACGCCTTCTTTCAGGGCATGTCGACTCTCCTCCGGGCCTTCGCACCCCCCCTCACCCACCTCTACTCGGCAGTCCTCCCTCTGCTCGCACGCTGCGGGCCTCGCGCCCATTCACCCGGCTCTCTCTCTCCTCCTGTCACCGCCCTCCCACCAGGCAACAGCCTCGTCATCCGCTCCTTTATAGGTGGAAAGGTCCGAGTTCCTTTCCGACCCGCCTTGCCGGTTAGGAGCCGCGCCAGGCGCTCATTGGCCGCCCTCCCACCGCTCGCTCCGCTCCGCTCCGCTGGCCTCACGTGACGTGACGAGCCGCGCCTTCGGGCGCTTGGGTTTCTGGCCGGGCGCGGGACAAGATGAGACTTCGTGCTCTACGCCTCTGTGGATCACTCCTCCCGAATCCCCACGAGTACGCGTGATACCGAAGAAAACTTCGTACAAATGTTTTTTAGACTTGGAATGATTTCTCTTCTGCGGGCGTCAGTATATATAAATGGAAAGAATACAAGAAGATGCTGTCACGCGTAATTAACTTTTGATAATATTAGAGGATCAGATACAGAGGAAAGATATACGTCACTAGAAGGCTTGAAGAAGCGAAAATGCTGCTGAAAACAAACCATACCAAATTTAATGTTTTCCGAAAGTAAGCAGCTCACTGTTCGATAACAAGTAGAACCACTCTCGGTTAGTACCCTACAATAAAATGAATATTGAAACAACCTATTACAATATTTGATTTTTAACACAATGTATAGCAGTAAAATAATTATAATAACGAACTGTTATGAATATTGCAACAACGTTTAGTATGGTATTCGTAACATAGTACAGCAGTTCTTATGTTCCAAGAATATAAAAAAAGTTTCCTCTGTTCTATTAACCGGTAACAATTTTTTTTACTATTTATTTTCTGCATGAATTTCCAATCTGTTCCTATCGGAACAAAAGCAAATGGTGTCAACACTATACATTTCGACGTGAACTTTTTTATGACATTGGAAAATTTCATTTACTAAAATCGGTATTGGCAAATTTAAAATCTCTCTCTCAGTCATAGGAATGCTCACTGTTATTCTAGGAAGGTTGGTTGATGAGGTAATAGGCGTGGTTGTACAACTTCTCTGGTATGCTATGCTCTTGTGGGCGTTACTTCCTGCAGCGGGTCGATTGTCTAGGTCTCTGTATATCGTCTTTTTTGTCACGTACCAGATGTGCGTTGCATATTTTTCTTAGTGTTTTTAGCTTCCGAATGCTTTTTAACAATGCGAGATTCGATTTAACTGGAAGAGCCCGCACAATCAATACCATAGGTCCATGTTGGTTTGATATTGTTTTATAAATCCTGTATTTTGTTATGAAAAGGGAGCTTTGATTGTCTGTTTATTAGCCCGCATGAAATTTGAAGGACTTTAAGCTGCGCTTCTTTTCTCTTGTTTTGAATGTGGGGTTTTCCAAGTTAGGCGTGCTATCCAAATGCAGACAAGATATTTGATAGGTATCAGCTTCGAGAGTTCTCGTGTTGTTTAGGTTTTACTTTTTGGGCAGTTTTCTTTTCTAGTGAAAATGTTTTATGTTTTTGATTTTTGTTTCTATTTACGGTGACTGAACGATGACTCCAATCTTCGATTTGTTTAGTGTTCTTGAAGCATGTTGATGGATGCCGCAGGCAGGGGTCTTCATTTGCAGAAGAATATCGTGTGTCGTCTGCAAAGGTGGCTATTTGTAGTTCTTTTCGGTAGTTGGTAAGTCTGAAGTTGATATAAGATATACAAAAGGTCAAGAATGCTTCCTTGTGGCACTCCTGCAGAAATAAGTGGAATTTCCGATAGAGGCGTCCTGATATTTCACTTGAAATAAGGCCGAATCGCCAAAGATATGATTTGAGAAAGAAATAGTACGAGTGCGGGAGAAGTTTTTTTTTAAATAAGAATTCCGCTTCATACCATACCCTTGTGAATGCCTTTGTTGTAATGTCTAGTAATTCTTGCAGAACAGATATAGCTTTTTTTCCAGGGCTTGAGAAATTGTGTTCTAAAACGATGGGTCTGTTCAATTGTTTTGAGTGTCCCTCTCGAAAGCCGAATTGAAAGTCAGGAATCACTTTTTAAATTATAGGCTTGAGGCGCTGTAAGAGAAGTTTTTCAAATACTTTTGATAGGCCTGGTAGCCAGGCTAAGTAGGTGGTACGATTGTAACGTTCCGTCGGAGTCTTTCTGTTACGATCGCTTATTTGAGCCGTATTTCATTGGACAAGGATATAATGGTATTTTAAGTATCGGGTTCGATATGCTTGTAACGAGTTCATATCTTTACTTAGCATTTCCTGGAACATCTTGCCAGTAATAAGGTCAAAAACCCTGGAACTCTTTTGCAGGGAGGCGTCTGTTTTTTTGATTGTTTGTTGAACTTCGTAGAGTTAAATGCTTTTTGGGCAGAGATAAATGTAAAGGGGCCACCGTCCAAATATTCTTAGCCACTTTAATTGTCCAATTGTACCTTCATTTTTTGCTGGTTTTGAAAACTTAAGCCGAAGTGTGTTTTTCTAAGCTTTCGACTTTTCTTCTGCGTTTCATTGCCCACGTGCCATCTTCTTTTTGAATTGGTGAGATGCTTGCGCTGTTGGGGTCGCTTCAGTTTTCTAGTTGGGCTTTCCAAAGCGAATAATTAGTAGCGTGATAGGTGATAGTGCTTGAATGTATTTAGAGAATGATTTGTTTCCGGTATTCCTTATTTGACGTGTTAATTGTCTGGATGCTGTGTTATTATTTTATTTTGTCATCTGGTTGTCGTGTCGTCATGAATATTCGTCGGAGTCGACGTTTTCTACCACTTTTTGTGTTATTTCTGCGGGATACGTTGACGATTTATTTATTGTTTCTCTTGGTGTTGGCGGCCCAGACAGCGTCTTGTAATGTGTCAGATAGGTGGTTATTGCGTCTTCGGTGTTTCTTCCAGTTTGTTAGCAGTGCGGCTTGCAGATACCTTTATATTGTTCCACGAATCCTGAGGTACTTTGTTCCAGTTTGTTCTTGTTACTTGCTCAGTTTTAGAGGATAGTTTCTCTTTCAGATATTATTTGAACTGATTGGGTTCATTTCTACTGGGGTGTGGTCTCAAGAAAGGTCGTAGCAAAATTTTACTTATACTGGTACAAGATGCACCTTTGCTAAGTAGAAATTCAGGGAGGTCGGAAGCTTATTGACGTAGTAGGCGCAGTACGTAGGTGTAACGTATTTTAGCCAGCGTGCTCTCATGGCATTCTATTTGGGGGACGCTGGGAGAGGATTAGACTAGCACAGGAAGTAGGGTTTTTCCGTAAAGGAGAACGCGGAGACGGGAGACACCAAGGCTTTTGTTGGTGTCTTCCCGGCTTATAGAAAGCTTTTCATCTTTAACAAGCGAAGGGGGTGGGCGTGACGTAGGCAGGTCACGTGGGGCCTCGACCTATATAAAAGAGTGTACGGAGCAGTAGGCAGGTTCTGGAGACGGTGGAGAATAACTCGTGCGTGTGCAAAAACTTGGCGCCTAGAACGGTGGATATGCGAGCCCAGGCTCGGAGGCTGGAGGTCATTAGTTGACGAAGCCTGCCGGACTGTAATGTCCTTGGTGACTGCGTCACGGGGGGAGTGATGCTGTGTGCGTGCTCGCGAGTGGAAGAGTGGTTGAGTGCCACGATTCACGCCGATTCTCAATCGGATAAGAGATCGTCCTGCGATCGAGGCAAACCAGCCGTTTGGTGCCAGACGGACTTTGTTGGTCCCAGCGTGAATCGGTCACGAAAGCTTAGGCTTTGTGCGCGCTTCAAAAGTAGGAGTGGCGAATGGCCAATATCAAAAACATCTTCCAATCGGGTTTTGGATCGGGCGTCCGCCGATCAGGGATAGTAGTCTATCAGAGCTAGCGTTTAAGTAGATTATTAAGTGTATATATTTGTTTTGTGGTTTTCTTGTTTAATAAATATATTTGTTCATAGACGAAAGCTCTTGCTGTTCTGGTCGCTGCTGAGTATCATGACGTCAAGACGGATAGAATAATTTGGTGGCAGCGCGTAATCGAATCGAACCACGGGGGAGGAAGGTAGTGCCCACCAACTATATACATAATTGGTGGCAGCGGTAATCGAATCCCACGGGGGAGGAAGGGATAGTGCCGCAGCAACTATATACATAATTGGTGGAGCGGTAAACGTATTCCACGGGGGAGGAAGGATAGATCACACATATATAAAATAATTGTGGCAACGGTAATCAACTACTACGAAGGATAGAGCATAGTGCAAGATATTAATATAAAGGCCATATAATTGGTGTAAACGCTGGGTGGGCCCCAGTGCGTGGGGCGGGCAGTGATCGGACGGATAAGACTATAATTACGCTACTACGCACGGGAAGCCGAGAATCAGCGACGCCAGACGCCCAAGCCTATCATACAACGGCCTAGAAGGAAGGAACGAAGGACGGAGAAGGAAGGACGGACGTTCGAGGCACCGGCTTTGACAGAATCACAAATTTCAGCAAAGGGATCGGCGTAAGTATAGTTATCTGCATTGTTAAGCTCAGTTCAGGTTTTAATTATGGCTTACTTACGCGAGATTTGGGAAAGGAGTGTGTAGTGCACGTGCACAGGAATTAGACTGAAAGTCTACAGGTGGGGAAACTTTAGCTGTGTTAAGAAAATTGATAGAAGCATCCCGATTACCCGGAATAGGAATTTGTGAAAGGGGATGAGCTTCAGGCTCCATAAGGATCCAAAAAGACAAGAGAAGGCCCGAAACGCGGGAATTTAGAAAAAGAACGAGAGAAGCCGAACGCCGAAATTAGAAAAAGAACGAGAGAAGGCCCGAACGGCGAAATTCGAAGAGGGAAATTGAGCCGAAGAGAGGCGGAACGCGAAAAAGCACGAACGCGAATTCGAGAGGGGATAAGAGCCGAACGGGATGCCGAACGCGCGTTTAATTAGAAAAACTCAAGGGATAGTAACAGCGTGTGAAAGGGCGACTAGAGCTAGGTCCGCAGCTGAATGGAGTAGTAAAGTTCAATTCGATTAAATCAGGTTATGAAGAGTCGTTTTAAAGGCGAAAACGACGACATAAGGCATTTTGAGGTGGTGTTGAAGTCAGGCCGAAACAATTTAGAAAATTCGGAGAAGAGTGGGTGGCAAAATCTTTGGGAACTGCTCCCACATTCAGATAAATTGCCGTCCGCTTACCTTAGAAAGGGCAAGGTAGGAGGATAGAATATGCGAATTAAAGGTTGGCTATTTGGAAAATGTATAGATTAATGCCGAGAAAGTTTTTCGAACAATTGTTACGAAACATGTAAAGCCGCAATATTACTGCGAATTTATACGCCAGGGAATTTGCAAAATTATTGTAAAGAGTGGGTAGCTGGATTTAGACATCCATACTTTTGAGAGTTAATGAATTTAATCGTAAAGGATCAAAAAACTGAACGCCGTAGTGCCTATCCGAAATCAAAAGGAGCATTTATGGATGAGTGGGGGGAATTTTAAGGTAGCTCTTGGAGTTAGCTGCGGTAGTAGTATATTATGAAAATAATAGGGCAGGCTGGAAACGGGTCCACATTTAAAACAGTACAGGAATACGAAGGCCGCAAGCGGAACATGTAGGAGCGCGAGCAAGCCGCATGTCAGAAGCATTTTGAATTCAGGGGAATCCTAGGGGTAAGAAAACCGATGTCAGGGCCGCTTTATGAGAAGCAGTACAAGCGGAAATGATTACAGTTGTTGGGTTCGCGTCGATCAATGGATACGTGAATTGCCGAAGCGCGCCGAGGGCGGAAAGGATTAAATCATGTGATCCGAAAAACAGCTAGAGAATTGCTTTTACCGACGTGAGTGAGGCGAATTAACGGTATACCGGAAATTTTTGAGGGACTCAGGCGCGTTCGTTTGATATTGTAAACGAATAAATCCATTAGCGACAAGAATTGACGGAGAAAGCGTGTGGATTTTGCAAGCCCATGGATGCGCTCAGCTCGCAATCTCCCCGTAGCAGAAAGTCGAGATAGGAAGGGGGCGGTTCGGGAAAAGTCGTCCCCTCGAAATTCCTGCTGTCGTAACTCGCGAATTGTGACAGAGGATATTACTTATTAAGTAATCGAACAGGCGGTTATTTGGAAGAAGTCAAGCAGGATTTATTGAGCCACAACGTAGTTGGCAGCCGGGTAACTACTCGGTAAAGCGCTGAAACGGCGCCAGTTGAGCGTGAGGGGGAGGTTGCAGGGCTCGGCAGGCAGGAAACTTCAGGTGCGGGAGCAAAGGTGCAAGTTGCAGAGATCAAGGGAAGTCCCGGGAGAAGCTATTAGTGAAAGGGATGCCAAGTGCAGGTGTACTGAATCCCAAGTGAATAGAACTATAAATGTTGGCCAGAATGAGTTTCGCCGGCGTACAACACATGTGAAGGGAGATTAAAGTATTAGATGACACGTATGAAGCTGTGGGAACCAGAAACAGGGGCGAGATGCGTATTGCATTAATAGACGTTATTTTGTATCGGGTCCAGACAACAGGCAAGCGCGGTAAAATTTTAATATATTAAGGGTTCATAAATATCCGGGGCAGCACATTCCTGAAGTGTGCCATGTGAACGCGCAAATGCTCCACTTAGGGTGCACTAAAAGCCAAAAGCCCAGTATGATCATATTTTTATTGCTTGGTTGTTTCAGGAATATGGAGACATATGTGACATGCTTGTTGGATGTGTGTCAAAAGGTAGGCCAGGCAAATAAGATGGAAACGGAAAAAAAGGCAAGCGTTAGTTTTAGTACGCAATAAATGCGGAAGTCTTTGGCAAAATCAATATCCCGAGACGTGTGGCGTCTCTTCGAAATTCGTGTAGGGCTAACAAACTCATTATATTAAAGTCATCTATAGCGACAGCAGGAGCAAGAACATATTAGACAGTTGGAGCAGGTGTTTCTAATATTAGAGAAAGCGAAGTTGCATGGCAGCCGTAGCAAATGTAAATATGCACGCGAAGAACGTGCAATACTGGGGTACATGGTTGGTAATGGCCATTTTGCGGCCAGTAGAGGCCAAGGTAAAACCATTAAGGAGCATCCTATACCACAAACAAAAAAACAAGTACATGCTTTCTCGGGCTGACGGGGTATTACAGGAAATTTATTCCCGATTATGCGAGTATCTCAGCACATTAACGGACTTATTGCGAGGTCGCAACGCAGGGCAAGGTGAAATGGTCGCCAGAATGCGAGGTGGCATTTTGAGAAATTGAGGAACGCTCTATGGTCACGAACCCGGTCCTTCACGCGCCCAATTTTAATAGGACTTTATCGTGCAGTGTGATGCGTCAAATAGAGGGAATCGGCATTATTTTGGCACAGTATAACGACAGGGAGAAGAAAAAAACCGGTGTTTATACTTAAGTCGAAAATTCACAGATACTGAGTTATTGCGATGCACGATCGAGTTAGAGTGTACGGCAATTATCTGGGCATTGCGAAGTTAAAATATTACTTAGACGGGAAACGCCAAAATCAAGTAGAAACTGGACCACAATCCATTTGGTATGGTTGAACAATTGCTCAAGTAAAAATCCTAGATTAATGCGATGGTCACTTTTAATTCAGGCCTACAATCTTGAAATTATTCACAAGAAAGGAGGGACACGTGAACGCAGATGCCTTAAGCAGGATGTTTTTATGATACACTGGAACTGAACTGAACTGAGAATGCGGATGGCTACACTGAGTTGGATCATTTGATTGTATTGTATCGAATCTAAAGGAAAATTTATTGTAACAAGTTGTTTTTGAAAAGTGTAGTGTTTTGTGAATGTTGTGTATTTTGTGTGTTATGTACAATTTGGGGTCTAGTGAAGCTCTGGATAGGCATAGAAAGTTTCAGGGTGTGTTGTAAAACAGTTTGTTGTGAATGCATTAACGAAGTGTAATAAAATTAATTGATTGTGTAGAAAAAAATTTGTAATATTTAAAATTGAAATAGTGTGGCAGATTTTAAAATGTTGAACATAATGTAAGTTAGGTTAAAATTAGAGTTAGAGAATTTAGTTTTTGTATATGTAAATTGTGTATATATGTAATAATATGTAGACTAGAGGAGTTTTGCGTTAGAATTGTAAAACATAGTAGAACAGGTAAGTTCATTACTTCTGCCAAGTTCACGAGTTTAATTTGCGTGACGAATTTTTTATTGTGGATGTCTCCTGCATAAAAAAATTCTAAATGGATATGGAGATGTATGTAACGTATAGCCAGCGTGCCTCATGGCATCTATTTGGGGACGCTTGGGAGAGGATTAGACTAGCCACAGGAAGTAGGGTTTTTCCGTAAAGGGAAGAACGCGGAGACGGGAGACACAAGGCTTTGGGTGTCTTCCGGCTTATAGAAGCTTTTCACTGTTATAACAAGCGAGGGGGTGGCGTGACGTAGGAGGTCACGTGGGCCTCGCCTATATAAACAGAGTGTACGGAGCCAGTAGGGAGGTTCCTGGAGACGGTGGGAGAACTCGTGCGTGTGCACAAAACTTGGCGCCTAGACGGTGCATATGCGAGCCAGGCTCGCGAGGCTGGAGTCATTAGTTGAGAAAGCTGCGGACTGTATGTTCCTTGGGTGACTGCGGTTCGACGGGGATGTGATGCTGTGTGCGGGCTCCGAGGTGAAGAGTGGTTGAGTGCCACGTTTCACGCCGATTCTCAATCGGATAAGATCGCTCTGCGATCGAGGCAAACAGCCGTTGGTGCGCCAGAACGGACTTTGTGTCCAGCGTGACATCCCGTCACGGAAGCTAGGCTTTGTGCGCGCTTCAAAAGTAGGAGTGGCGAATGCCACAATCAAAAAACCATCTTCAATCGGGTTTTGGATCGCTCCCGCGATCAGGGGAAGTAGTGGTCTATCAGAGCTAGGTGTTAAGTAGATTATTAAGTGTATATATTTGTTTTTGTCTTGTTAATAAATATATTGTTATCGAAAGCTCTGTGTCTGTGGTCGCTGTGAGTATCCATGACGTCACAGTAGGTTTCACCAGTCGATATAGTAGGAAACATTTAAGTCTGTTTGTTACTTTAAGAAGATTTTTGTTCTCGTAGTGCTGCTTAGGCTGTAAGCCCCAATGCTGTTTTTTTTGCATTGAAGTCGCCTCCAGCTAGAATCTTTGATCTAGTGTATTTATAAAGTTTTCAAATTTTTGTTCTGTTATTCTATGTTTGGGCGGGCAGTATACAGATGTTATCGTCAGTAAAGCTTGACCTTCTGTCGCAAACGTAACACATGGAAAGAAAATATTTAATGTTGCGCGACCTCTCCTTGGTAACCTTGCACTGAGTATTGCAAGGTAAGCAGTTCGAGAATATGCAGAAAAAACACAATCAAATACTATTTTACTTTTTTCGGTTAAAATAGAAAACTGTTTAAATGATTTTGCATTTTTCAAGTTCCTGTATATCTATCCAAAACGACAGACATCTTTCACCATGACCCCAGAACCCGCTGAACCAATCAATGCCTGAATATATTATTATTATTATTATTATTATTATTATTATTATTGTGTAGTGGCACCGATATACACGCTATAGTCATCGCTCTATGAATTTGCAATTCACTCTTAACTAAAAGGAATTATTATTTGCTCCATACTTTTTCTTGTGTTTAGGGAAGAGCATAGGTAACCGAGTAGAGCTCACACCTTTATGCAGATTCTTTCATTGAGAAGGGATTAAATTCGTCTCTTCGAACGTTTGGAGCTCAACTTAATTCAGAAATTTAGACAATTTGGCTCCCATACGCCCTTTGGGGTCCTAGCCCTCTTACAATGACATAAAATAAAATTAACAGAAATTATCAAATTAATCTTAGCTAATAGCCTCAATTCAAAAGATGTGGAAACACAATTTAATATAAAAACGTACGAAAAAACAGAGGGTCAGATGTGGCCGAAATATAATACTGAGAGCCTTCTAGATAATTCCATTGCATTTTTGTACAATTTGCACACGACAGAAAAATTAAAGTACATTCCAATAGGAAATGTTGAAGTTAATTTTTTTAAATGCACTTACGAGGCAGCTAAAGAAGCTTTAAGAGAAAAGGAATAATGTTAATATAAAACTAGAAAAGATATAGAGAATCTAGTTGTAAAAAATAAACAGTCATATTTGAGATGTCTTCCATCAAAGGATTTAGAAGATGAAAGTATAACAAAATTAAGTATTTAGTCAAAAATGAAGTGAAGAAGACAACAAAAATATTTTGAAAACAAAAACGTGACAGATTGGACATGTGCATTAGAAGCACTAAAGACAGGGAAGCATGGAAAATGTTATGAAATTGACTACTACCCAAGAATGGCATTTAGTAGACCAAATAGGTATTAAAAATGACAAAAATGTATGAAAAACTTTTGACAGAAAATGGAACTGAATTTCAGGGAGCAAATTGTGAACTACTGCAGGTAAATTGAAGGTGGCTTTGTGAGAGGTAAAAAAATTAAGAAACATGAAGTAGTACATTACGAAACAATGATGTAATAATGGGTGTTAACACACGAGTATCGTAAACTTGGCACGAGTGTATTACATCGAGTTTCATAAAATACTTTTTCTACGACTTAAACTTCTTTAAGTTAAACTTTTACATTGAATCGTTTCGAGGAAGTTGAGATGCAAGATTCAGCCAAAGACACCAAGCTAAATGCTCCCTACCCTACTCTACCCTAGCCACAGGTACACTTGATTCACCAGTCCACCTGCCAGGGGATACAAAAGTAAGTTTTAACTTACTGAAGAAATATATTTCCATTAACCCAATGACAACAGCTTGTTTTCTATGAATAATGAAAATAAAAAAACGGAACATTGTAAATAATATTTACTTAATCTTATTTACTACCAGTGTTTACAACTATTTTGAAATATTCATATTCGGTATTATACAATTACTAACTGGTAGTGATAAAGTATGGCGCAGACTTCTTCGTTTTAGTTTTCTATTTCCATTTATCTCAGATATTCGAAGTGCCATATACTCTTGCCAGCTGGCATCTATCGCCGACCAAAGTACATATTTTTGAAATTTTCATCATTTTTCCGCTTCCTAATAGTAGAAAGGAATTATTATTTTGAGGATATTAAAGAACAGTAAAACCTCGCCCTAACCGGTTATTTTCTTTGAAAAATTTGGAGTCACATTTAAGAAAATGACGTTTAAGCGCTACTGTAAATTCGCAATTAGAACTTCTTTTCAAAACAAACTGTTGAGTTTTCGAAAATCTTCATTTCAAGCACTTCCAGTCATGAATACAGAAGTGTTTACAAATTGCTGGAAATAGTTATTTTAAGGCGTGAGAAATATTTAAAAAAATTACATTTGTGTCATTTTTGTAAAAATATTAATACAAATTATTTTTATGTTACCTTAAAAAGCCCAATTATTACTATCTGTTGAAAAAGTTGGAAGTAAAAATAGAAAATGACGTTTGAGCATTTCAGAAAAAGGGGATTTTTGAGCTACTTTTCACGGAAAACTGTTGAGCTTTCGGGAAACGTTATCTGATATTATTTAAAGCCTATGTACTCATAAATACATTAACGTAAATAAATTGCTAATAAGCTAATGTAAATATTAGCAACGTGATAGACAAGTCAAAAATTACAAATTTGTAATTTTTGAAAACATAAAATTATGGAACAATATACACGTAGACTTCCGCGGCTCGAGTTAATTATTTCTAGGCTGTTCGGGTGACGCCGCGTCGTTGGCAGACCTCTCCGCCAATCACGGCGCACTTACGTTACCCGACCCGGCCGTTATAGAACAATATGGCCTTTTTGTCAGCTCATAGTATTAATCATTACTCCTCCCAAAAGTTTAAAGAAAGAATTTTGCGCCGTTTTTGAGAAAATCTTGAATTGTAATTTTTTTAAATTGCAATTATTGCACGCAATATTGCGCGAAAACTACTAAAGTTTCAAAAAAATGTACATAACCTTAATGAAATAACTCACTACGGAGAACACGTTTTATTTAGAGGGAAAATCGCGGAGAGAAAGAAGCACAAAAAATTTTAAATTTTGAAAGTTTCGGAAATTCAGAGTTTAACCCGAAAGTTGAACCTATGCCACCTGTATAATGGACGAGGCGTCATGGACGCGGTGTCATACGGCCAGCAAAGTAAATACTATTTTACTCTATTCTCACAAAACATTAAAGAAAAAATTTGGATTCTTTTTTAGAAAATTTTGAAAATGTCCGGGGGACTTCATGTAAAGAACCCCCAATTTTTAAAGACTGTTTTTAAATCTCAAAACTTTAACCAGACAAATGAACAGGAGTTTTTTTCAATTTGGAAAAATTACACGAATGTGGTTTAAGCACTAAGAGTGATTACAGACAGACAAACGGGCAGACAGACAAATGTTTTGAAAAAAGTCGGTATCAGGGGACTCCAAAACGTGCATTACCAATAAAATCTCGAAATCGATTTTCCGCAGTACTACATAACTTTCTCTATGTATAATACTCTATATATGTACGTACGTATACGAGAAGATAAAATTTATTTGTGGAAGTGTTACTTCCTTAACATTTGTGGATAATGATGACACATTTTTATTTTCTTTGAAATTCTAAATTGTGTTTGATATTTTTATTTTATTCTGAATTGAATTATCATAGGTAATACCACAAGTACTTTGGATATTGTCGATATATTCCTGACTCGCGACGAGGGGATATATATGAGAATTACCGAAGCACGAGTGGTACTTAATAAGGCTATTGCAAAGGCGAGTGAAATTATGTCCAACAGAGTTCCAAAATTCGTCAAATATTGAAAACAACTGAAAGCTAATGTTAAAATCAGAGATTCTGTTACAATACATACGCTGTTTATTGGAAATCGACATGGCGATCGATGTATGACGCCTTCTGAAGTTTATGAGTCACAGTTTATGATTGACCAGCAGGTAGAAGCGGTAAGAAAAAGGTACCACCCTGATTGGGATATTTTGCATGTATAGTTACACACTATTGGTTTTAACTTCACGAGGGGAATAGTCTGTGTAACGTTCAGCAACACTTGTTTGACTTCCATCCATGTCTTTTAAACGCAGTTATATTATCACCTGCGTTCACTAATAATGTTTTTGAACGTCTGCAAAAGCAGTGACCCGTTTACGAACCTGGATTGCGAACGTTCAGATACGTGGCTATTTGCTTGCTCATGTTTCCTAATTTAATTATACCAATGGTTTGCACAGTGCATTTGCCATTTACATAATTGATAAAGAATGATGGAGTATTTCAAGCTTTCTTGTAACACCCCACGATTGAGCTTCCTTGAAACTGCGAATGTACTTGACGTTTTGGTTTTTGAACTTGGACTGTTACTTCAATGGTAGATTGTGCATCTAGTATATGATTACATTTTGCAACTACTATCTTCCACAAGCACTCGTATTACGGAAGATACGTGCTACCTAGAACAATCATAATATCGAAATATATTTATGATTTCGTTTTTTGTAGATTTATAAATCATGCATCTGAAAAGCCGTAAATCGGTGTCTTTGTGGTCAGTTGTGGCATTAAACACTGATGCACCATATGCGTATAATATTTAATTGTTTTTCCATTTATTATTTTAAGGTTAGTAAAACTCAATATATCAATGTTTAACGATTGTTATTGTTTGTTGTATTCTAGTTTAATAGTTGTGTATGACCTTTCAGAGCCAAATGATGACAATTTAGTAATTGGCGAAACTATGGTTTTTAAAAACGTAAATAAAAGTAAATATTGTGAGAATTTCTCAATATTTTTGTAAAAAGGGATCATGTATTTTTATAATCAAAAATTAGGAATGGATACTCAATAGAAGAGACAGAACATCGGGGAGACCGAGAAGAACACAGGCATGAACAGTTCATTAAACTGAAGCCATGGGAAAAAAGAAATGGAGAAAAAAGACATGTGGGATAAAGAGGCGTGTAACTGAATTGCGTGCGAAAAACTTCAAGGATGTAAACAACCGATAAAACGATACTACAAGTTAGCTAGTAGCTAGCGTAGCTAGCTAGCTAGCTAGCTAGATAGATAGATAGAGAGAGAGAGAGAGAGAGAGAGAGAGAGAGGGAGGGAGAGAGAAAGAGAGATAACCCTGTGCGGTCTACAATTCCACTTATTGTTTACCACGTGGGCGTACATTGGGTGAGCACCTGAGCAATGTTCCTCATTATCGCCTCCCGCGCAGTACAAGTTCATGATAGCTTGTTATCGTGATGGAGAACGAAACGAGATACCGAAACCCTAAAACGCTAAACTCACCTCTACCCTTAGCCTAGGTGGGGCCATCTTGCCAGCTTGAGGCTTCCAACTTTCCTGATTAGTATAGGAGCTCTTAAAATCACTCTCTTCATTCGGAACAAAGTCTCTCCTTCACATCATTGAGACTTGGACGCTATTCTGACAAAGCCAAGAGCCCAATGTCTATTCACTGCCGCCTTCTTTGCTACCGCCAGGAATATGACCACACGGCACGAAAATCCAATTACCCACCAGGTCTTCTCTTTGTGGAACCACAACCCTAAGTCACGACCTCTACTCCGTCAACGAGGTGACAGATGTCGAAATTACCTGTTGAAATCGTAAATCTATTTACTAGAATTCATATCCTTTCCGGACAATCTACACAATGTAAAAGTATACTCGCCAAAGTTTTTCACGGATCAGCTAGTCGCCCAGAGAAATAATACTAGGAGATATGTGCTTCTGGTTTATTTGACATATTTGTACATAATGTCTTTGACAAGTTGAACATAATTTTCAACTATATAGTTTATAAAGAGAACAAACGGGTAGGGGATTGAATTTTTTTTATTCTTCTTCGAAGTTGTGACATTATATGTTTTATTTCCAGGCGTTTTGCGAGCGGACCCGCATTGATTACGTTACGCTACTGTCTGTCAATGAATAAAAACTAGCACAATAGGGAATGGCATTTAGGGATATTGAAGAAACGCGTCTCTCAACTGCCGATATTTTTTATTAAAAACAAAAGACGTTACTTACTCATCTGCTGAAAGGCAGCTGGTAGATCACTCACCTGCAAAGAAAAAAATCGTAATAATAATAATAATAATAATAATAATAATAATAATAATAATAATAATAATTGATAGTGTACAAAAACCATCACCATAAAAACAATGAGAAAGAATACCAATTTTGTTCGACTACATTACATACATTACATCCTGTTTAACCTTTCAGTAAAAATACTGATCTTATCAGATTTAAATTAAAATATATTTATTAAATTTGTTACATTGTACATTTGTTTAGTTTTTGTTTTTTCCCTTTTTTGTATTACCGTTGCTGATTACAGTTCACCCATCATCTGTACTGTTTGCCTGTTACTGTATGATGCGTGAATTGTTTCTATTGAAATTTAGATTTTTTCCAAGGAAAATCAACAGACAAAAAGAAATCAAAATCATCAAATTACCTAAAATAACAAATAAATTGTAAATAAATAAAAAGAGATGTTAGTTGGCAACATGCTAAAATAAAAATTAAGCTATACTTAATTAACAATTTGTAGTGACAAATCAACAAGCAAAGCGAAATACAATTATTATCTAAATTAATAAATCAAGAAAGAAATAGAACTTATAAGTCAAATGGCAGCTGATATTAACATGAGTTAAATTGTCCAATTATAAATAATTAGGAATTAAATAATAGGACACAAAAACAAAAATTAGTCCATACAGTGAATAATTAACAAAACTGAATGAGAGTAACAGGAACATTATACATTTTTTTTACAAATTATCATTTTATGATGACCGCTGAAGATTTAGCTTTACATAATTAACAACATAAAATCTTGTAATGACAAAACTCAACAGGCAAAAGGAAAACAAAATCATCCAATTATTCTCTAAACAAACAAATGAATTGGAAATAAATGAAACTAAATGGCAGTTGGCAACAGGTAATAATGAGTATTAAGGTATACTTAATTAGCATGTCGAAGACTTGTAGTGACAAATCAAATCAACAAATAATAGGACACACAAACAAAGCTTAGTATATACAGTGACCAATAACAATTGACATAATTACTATTATTCCGCATTTCAAATGTGTTTTCAATATTTCACTTTTATGTACAGAGTTCAAGGATTAAAATTCCCAGAAAATGATTTATTACGGATAAGGTCGATATCAGATCAAAGGAATGCGTGAGCGTTTCCAATGCCCATGTCGTCAATATCAATGATAATGTTGTGATAATACACCTAGAATTAAGAAGAGCTTAAACTGAATCTCTCACCAGAGGTCGGAGAACCGTCGAAATAGTTAATATGAATATTTATGTGATGCGATAGTTCTCCATCTTTTGTGGTATAACATAAGCAAGGTATTATCTAAAAGATGAACAATTTTTAAAAATTGGAAAATTCCCCCGAAAACAGTTTGGTGTATAATTTTATATGTGTTAAAAACAATTTTTAAACGTTATTCATCGTTTTTCAATATTTAATAACATAGGCACTAAAAAGTTGTCTGACCCAAATACTTGACACATTTTTCTAAATCAGAAACTGAAGCCAGAATTGCGCCACCAACCTCCAGTT
Organism: Gryllus bimaculatus; assembly: GCA_017312745.1. Taxonomy (NCBI): domain Eukaryota; kingdom Metazoa; phylum Arthropoda; class Insecta; order Orthoptera; family Gryllidae; genus Gryllus; species Gryllus bimaculatus. The sequence continues at coordinate 738,289 of BOPP01000089.1, forward strand.
TTTTCCACAAAAAACACTCAAATTTACAATCTACAATTCACGGTGGATTTTTGGCGATTTTAAAAAAAATCACATGTACACAATCATAGGGAAACATGTACCAAGTGTGAGTCGGATAACAATCCTCGAAAACCAAAAATACAATATCATGATGGTTTCACACGGTTTAAAAAAATAGATGGTCGTGACGTCATTCTGGTTTCAGATTAGGATTCAGCACGTTTAAATACATAGAGAAACATTTGTCAAGTCTTTGGCTCTGAAAATTAGTTTTGTGTGTGTCTGTGTAACACATCTGAACTATGAATTACCACAAGATCTCGGCTGAAATCATGCAGATATCTGAACATTTTCATTGGCTGGATATAAAAAACGTGCACTCACAAAGGCAATGACAGAGACATCGTGACTTTCAATACATGCAATCGCAGATTGGGGCTTTACAGACTATATGAGTGGTTCGGATTAGAGATAGGAGATACTTTTAAAACCACTTCTTTTAGATGATTAACGATCGTTAACTCTCAATACATCACTCGTATTATCAATATAATCTTGATAGATAAGTGATCAATAAAAAACCTGCATAAAGTAATATAATAGAAGTTTGAGTCTTTATAATTAAAGAAAATGAATTGGTATATTATGTTACTGAGAAATTCACGATCAAAATGAAAGCGTCGAATTTGAATACAAAAACGAAAAAATCATACAAATCTTAATTTTATTTCTCATCACTACTTATACACTGCTTCACGATAGCAAACATACGTATGAATATCAATATTTTTTCTGAAGTTTCAAAAAGAACACAAAATGCTAACATGTTACAATATATATATATATATATATATATATATATATATATATATATATATATATTTGATTTCACTCAGCAGACAATACAAGGAAACCCCTCAGGTAATAAATAATGTAAGAAGACACATATTTCTGTAATGAATTCATATTTTCGTCCTGCTATTTATTCGTTCTCCAAAACATTGTACCAAATGACTTAGGTTTAACAGAATATCCCAAATGTAATAACTTTAGTCTGTCCATTCCTGTAATACATTTATATTTATTTATAAAAATATTAAATATTTACAGTAGCAATAAATTATATCCATCGATTGTTCGTCGTCATGTGTTGAAAAAGAAATGAGTTATTTCATACAAAACAGCAAATTAAACCAAGAAAATGTCAATGATTTGTACGGAACTATGTGCGATGTTACAGGAAAATAAAATTTGCAAACAATTGATTTCATAAAAATATTTATTAAACGAACAATTTAATTTCGTTGTTTCCAGGTGAGAACGGGCCATGACCTTGATTAACAAAGAACGTACGTGCCAGCAATTGACAACACGTTCCACTACACGGAGCAGACGATGTCAAAAGAGTTCCGCGAAAGATATATCCATAAACCAGACTTATTACTTTGATTGCATAAATGCACTGAATAATCTCTGTGTAGAATACATATCTACTGACTTTAAAAATTACATTTTAGGTCGAAAAAACATTAGTTCACTTCCTCACAGAACTATCAAATAATAATACGAACATTTTGGGACAGAAAAAATATCTATTCAATAAAATTCCAAACAATCAAACTAGTTTCCAAATTATGTAAACGGTAAAATTTCCCCAAAACTGTTACTAAATGTAATACATAGATATTCCGGCGGCGATGGTGTGAGCGGCGGCGAGGGTGTGACGGTTAGCGTACCGGACTGTTATACCCAAGCTCGCGGGTTCAAACACGATCGAAGCCGTGGATTTTAGGCGGAAAACCTCATACGCCTTCCTTCGAGGGAAAGTAAAGCCGGCTGGTTCCATGTTAGTGGATTTACTGCCATGTAAAGATCCTTTCAAGCCTAAATGACCCTCTGAAGCTAAATTCAAATCACCTGTTTCTCGCGAGAATACCTCCTTCTCTGCTAGTTATAAAGGAGGGTAGCGAAATTTGCGTGGTCAGACGAGAGCGGGGCCTAATTTCGGCCGAGTCTCGCCACGTAAAATAAGGCAAATTCAATTCAATTCCAGACTTCTTCCAAATTTTATTCTGGGTAACTCTTTCAATCTCTCTTCTTTTCAGCAATATTCAAGTCATCCTTCCGGAATGTACATTCATATGATTCTGTACGAGAATGGCCGATCGATGCATACGCCCATACCCAATATCCTCGCTCTTTACATCGTGAATTGTGATCTAACCGCTCTTACTTCCGACGATTTTGCACGCTTTCAGAGTTTCTCTACACTCCACATTAATAACAGTACACTCCCGCTTATCACATACCAATATCTTCTATCAGATTTGAAAGAATTGAAACATTGGCAAATCACACATTCTAATCTTGCTGGTAACATCAAATTCATGTTTGTCAACAACACCGGGCTCAATCATTTATCTTTGCAAGGTAACAAAATTACACAGATTCGTAAAGACACATTCAGTCACTTAACTCGCCTGGAGACGATAGATGTCAGTAACAACGATATTTCAGAAGTAGACGAACACGCTTTCGTTAACCTCAAACATCTGAAAAAACTCCGCCGAGAGAGACGACTCCACTGAAGCGAACGAGCCGGCCGCTCGTTCCACGGAAGGCCCAACACTGGAGCATTGCACGGACGCGCACAGAGGGCGCTACAAGCACTCTCCATACTGGGAGTGGGACATTGATGGCTCCGAAGCTGGCTCATTGTAACGTTCATGTGGGGTGAATAATGTTTGTTAAGATGATGTACCTTCTTCATTCATCGAACACTTCAGTGAGAGGAACAACAGAAAACACTTATCAAAGCAGTACATCCACAAATTCGATTTGGGCACGTGCTGCAAATTCACTTAAGCCAAATAAAGTATTTCTGGCACCTTCCCAATACGGAAGCCACGACTTCCAATTTCATAGTACGGTCGAACTATAAGGAGTTGCTATTACTACTAGTCGCTATCGGTGCTGGTTATTTGCCAATAATGATTCTCTTATTTATCATTTTCTTATAAATCCTGCGAAGAGATTTAATTGGTGGTCATTTCTATTTTTAGCCTATGAGTAAAATAGACACACAGAGTCCCGGAAACCGACGCATTCATCAGAAAATAATAAAAACAAAATATTCCATTAAAGACACATCAGATAAGCATATAAATCAGTTGTGTCAAGCAACCGTGTGCACTTGACGATGATGTTACCGACTTCTCAATTCTAGGAACATTGAGATTTTACCAAATAGGAGATTTGTTAGTGAAACATTTCATGACCTTTGTCATTTCTCCTCCCAGTTATGGTTGTGTCTCTGAGACTACGGTAAACATGTTCATTCATTTATTTTGTTTTCTATAATTTGTAACTATGCATTTCATTCTTGTTTACCCTTTATTAAAAAAATGCTTCCGAATATAGTAGTTTTTGCGAATTTGATATCTATGACCCCATTAAATTGGATAGTCGTAAGTCTACTACACATAGTAAGCAAGGGCTGCTATTTGCACAGATCAGTTCGAGAATACGTAAAATAGCGTTTACAATGAGAAGCAGAAAAAAGTGCATCTCGGCAAATTGTACAACTTTCCGTAACGTTTGAGTACATTCGTTTAGTATAATCGTTTGCAATATAAATCCACTGTAATATGTGGAAATTTCAATATTGATTCTCTGAGCGAATCCCAGGAAAAGAGCAGTTTCTCAATTTACTGCATTCTTTTAATTTAGATTCTACAGTGAATGTACCTAAACGGAATACATTTGCATCACAAAAAGCAATATATCTAATCATAATTAAGAAAACCACAACTAGATATGAAATAAAAGCTACTAATCTAGGTTACAGTGACCATGATGCACAAATTCTTACAATTACTAATAACATGAACACTGACACAAATTATTCACGCATGTGCAGAGCATTCGCTAAAGTTAACATATTTTATTATATACGGACTACTTGCTGAAGGAATCATGGGACACAGTTTATAACGCTGTTGACACAAATGAAAATGTTTTGTAGGTGTGGAGAAGGTTATGAAGTAATATAAAAATAGGATACTAATACAAATATGGGCGTTAAGACAAAAATGAATAAATGAAAGGAATAAAATTATTACATTATTTATACAACAATATTTCAAAATAGAGAATATATTAACAATAGTCTGATTACTTTCTTGCATTATGCATTAAGAAGAGTGTTGTAAGATTTATTCCACAAATGTTACTACTTGATATATTTTACATATCAACTCGTTATATGTTGTTAATATGTAATTTGTAACTAATAAAATGCATTTTTGTAACTCGATGTAAATACAGATTTAATAAAAATGTTTGACAAATTTCTCGATCCGTCTGCATACGCACGTAACATAAGATGAACTGTAACGACGAAATCATTCTTCGTCTGCTTAAATTGATTAGAAGTACTGTCTGGTTAAAACATTTCTTCAATGCATTCAATAATTTGCATTGCTAATATTTTGCACCATAAATAAATGCTCATTTCTGATATACGAAACCAAAAAGTTAATAACATGGTTTCTCTTCCAAAAAGAACAAAATCAGGGTTAAATTGTTCATTCATCGAGTGTCCATCTGCCATTATAAGCTTCTTCTCCTCGATATTCCGGTCCAAATTGATCAACACACCACACATTTCCTCTCAACTGTATTTCTAGTATCATATTATGATGAAAATGTGTAGAATTTCCTGTAAATGTTTGAGTCAGTTTATTTCATGTTTACAGCATCATTTTTACAAGGCCAATTGATGTTAGGAGAAAATAACATTTCAAAATTGAAAAATAGATGTCTTTACTTAATTTCTAATGCATCTAGAAACATAGAAAGAGTTATGCTGCAGAAGGGCACAGACTTTCTCGTACTTGTTGTCTTACATGGGTCTGGGGCTTCCGGTGCTTCTGCATCCTCTCGCCAGCTGCCACATATTGTCACTTGAAGTACAGTTTAAAAACATATTCTCAATTTTTTTCGTTTTCCTAACAAAAAACCGTTTGACAGAACTGGTTACTTAAATAATATTAAAAAAGAGTAAAACATTGTAATAAATGTCTTTTTTTTAAATGGTGTCGTTTAAAAAAATGGCGTCTATAATAGCTGTTTAAGCGCCACAGCAAATGCGAAATTTCAAGATCTTTTCTACAGAAAAGTTTTTAGTTTTCGGAAAACTTCATTTAAAGTCATTTTAAGCATTTCAAATTACAAATGCAGCAATGTTTACAAATTTCTGGGAATACACATATTAAAGATTTGAGAGAGATTTAAAAAAAATACATTTGGTAATATTAGAAAAAACAAAAGAACACATCAAAATGAATTAACATTTTGGAGATGTTTTCGAGAAAATCTTGTTTTTTAGTTTATAATAATGCACATATTGCACACAATATTGCGAAAAAAGAATATTTTTTTAAAAATGATTATGACTTCAATGAAAGAACTAACTATGGAGAAAACATTTTACTTAAATAAAAATCTCTATCTTCAATTTTGTGGTTGCAGGAAAACGCAAAAAAAATATAAAATTCTGTGCGTCAAAAATGCAGAGTTAACAGTGAAAAGCGGACCTATGCCATTCTTAAAAGTGTATTTTACTATATTCTTTCAAAAATTTAAAGAAAACATTTGGGGACATTTTTGAGAAAATCTTTAAAATGTTCCAGGAGCTTCATGTAAAGTACCCCAAATTTTAAAAATGATTTTCAAAATCACAACGCTTCGGGACAAGATTAGACAAGGGTATTGAAACGATTTAAATATCATTTAATATTATTATACGGTCTGAAACACGTTGTGCATAGCTTATTTGAAATGAATAAAATATCTGGAAATTATTATCACAATGTTCCCGAAGTTTTGCAAACCAATCTGAATTCTGTTTGCAATTTTGAACTTAGTGGTTTTTTGATGCCTGTTTTGATGCTCGTAAGTACATTACACTTACAAGTATATTTCTTACGTCGGCCATACAATACGAAGTAGGTAATGCTGAAAATGTATTATTTTTAAGAACAAAAGATATTCTCTTCGGAGTCTGATTATTAATAAAAACATCCCTTCATGTTTTGGTAACACAATTACACTATTTATTGTTACTTTTGCCTGTATAATTTACAACGTTGTACTTTATCATTTATTTAGCATGCCATCAAATTTACTTGTATTTTGCTAATAAAGAACATTTACTTTACCGAAAAACCTTGTCCATTACTTTCTTTGCTGAGAATCGTTTTTTAATTACCTTGTAATATTTTTTTTCGTGGAGCTTCAAGTTTATAAAACTGATGTCCTCCTCTTAGACCGGATTCTCGAAGCTAAGAATCTTCCGCGAATATTCCCGTCTACCACCAGTAACCTTCTGTCTTGATGTGAAGTTCCGTTCATCTTAATGTCTTAAATCTGATGTTAAACAACTTACAATGTTCACATAAATAATTATTTGCGAATGCCCTAGGTGGATACCCCTAATCAAGACTTTTTACTTTCCCGTATACGTTGGTATATACGGAGTAATATGTTATGTAATGCTGCGGATAATCGATTTCGCGATTTCAATGGAAATACAGGTTTTAGGGTACCATGTTACCGAAAAGTGTTTTATTTTCAAAACGTGCGGCTGATCGTCTGTCCAAAAATATATTTTCGAGAAAATCTTGTTTTGTAATTTTTTTAATATAGCACATTCCACGCAATATTGCGCGAAAACAACTGAAATTTCAAAAAGAAACGTAATGAAAGATGTAACTAAGAAGAAAAATATTTAATTGAAGGAAAAATATCTTTTTCAAATTTTGTAATAGGTATAAGGCAAAAAATTTCAAACTTTTGCACTTTTAAAAATTTTAGAATGAACAGTAAAAAACGGACGTATGCCACCATTGTAAGTGTATTTTATTATATTCTTGCAAGAATTTTAAAAAAGTCAGAGCTGTTTTTCAGAAAATTTTGAAATTGTCCCAGGGGCTTTATTTAATCCTAGATTACAACGTTGTCCTGTATCAAGCATTATTTCAAAGCGTCGTCTGACAGACCAATTTATTTAAAAATAAAGAATTTTTTATAATTAAACACTGAATGTAGTTATTTGAACATGTACGATATGGAGTAACAAAATACATTTTCAATGTTTTTGTAGATACACCTAAATGTCTCTAACAGCAGACACGTGCTTGGTGCTGTCCACATTCGCTTTAGGTAAGCGTCCACCGAATACCTCTTCACGCCACCTTTGTTATGATAACCATCGTCCTGGTTATGATGACTGATATGGCCGTTGTGATAGCTAAATATTCAGAACAAATCTTAAAAGCTACAAGGTCAAGAAATTTTGTATTTATTACTTACATTTGTATTCATAACAAGACAATGATTTTCTATTCAATATTTACATATGTATTCATTACAAAACAAGGATTTAGTATTCAATATTATCCAATACAATATAGTCCATTACAATTTTATTCAGGTGTAAAATGTTTCAGAAACGGAGTGAGCGAAAGGGAGTGGGGGAAGCTTTCAGCGCTAGTTTGCGTCGTCTGGCAGACGACGCCTTTGTAATCTAGGGTTAAAGTACCCCCAAAATTAATGAGTGTTTTTCATAATAACAAAGCTTCGAATCGAGGCAGATCGCGCGGGGAATATCTATATTGGACGAAATCTTACGAGAAAATTAACAACAATTTTAGAATTTTAAAAATTTCGAAGGTTAATAACCAGAATTTCTTTATTATTAATTCCAAAGTCGGCAAGTGTTATTCGCAATCTTG
>BOPP01000089.1:748294-760182 GCA_017312745.1 Gryllus bimaculatus
TCAGAGTGAGATCGTTCCAAGAGAAAGTACAAGTTAAATTTCCGAGGAGAACTCTCAGCTAAAGAATATCTTATTTTGCGTGATAAACATTAGTTTATCTCGCAAAAGAATTTATTTCTTTAGATATGACAATTTTCATTCGACTCTCATTATTCACCATAGTTACTATCTTCGCTCGCCTGGGCACTACAGAAGCAATTGTGCCGGAATGTACATTCACAGGTACATCAGGATTCTGCGCGGGAATGGTCGGTCGATTCATACGACCAGAGTATAACCCCAATATCCGCGCTCTTTACATTGTGAATTGTGATCTCACCGCTCTTACTTCCGACGATTTCGCGCGCTTTCAGAGTCTCTCTACACTCCACATTAACAACAGTACACTCCCGCTTACCACATACCAACATCTTCTATCAGATTTGAAAGAATTGAAAGATCTGCAAATCACACATTCTAATATTGCTGATAACATCAAATACATGTTTGCCAACAACACCGGGCTCAACAATTTATCTTTGCAAGGAAACAAAATTACACAAATTCGTAAAGATACATTCAGTCACTTAACTCAACTGGAGACGATAGATGTCAGTAACAACGATATTTCGGAAGTCGACCAAGACTCTTTCGTGAACCTCAAACACCTCAAAAAACTCGTTTTGAGCAAAAATAAAATCGAGGATAATGAAAAAGCCGATAATTTGTGGCAAGCGTTCGAAGAGAAACATGACATTCTTTTCCTTGAAGACAATCCCATTTGCTCCACGTTGGGCACCGACGCTAGGTCGGAGAAGACAACTGACACAGTGGCAGCAGCAGGAGCCGGTTGCCGACTTCTTCATGGAGACGAGTGCCAGAAGCACGAGGCCCGACGCGAGTTCTTCACTACCGCCTGCACTCAAAGCGGCGCGGCGCGGCGGAGAAGCGGCAGGAACCACGGCGACGACCTGTCGTCGGCCCCGGAAGTGGAAGACGGGGGCGACGCCGGCCACGTACCCGACTCGGCCCCGGAAGAGGAAGACGGGGGCGACGCCGGCGACCTACCCGACTCGGCCCCGCAGGAGGAGGACCAACACGACCCCCCCGCGGCAGGGGCCTCCGGCGAGGCGGAGGCTGAGGGCGCAGACGGGGAGCATGAGTCTGCAGTTGAGCAGGAGCCGTCCTCACCCGGCGGCGGCGCCCGCGACGCAGCCAGCGACAATGTCGACGACAACGACTACGACGGCGCTGCCGGCGACGATGTCGCTGCCGATGATGCCCCCGCTGATGGCGAGCCCGACGACCTGCCCCTCAGCTCCGTCGAGGTGGAGGAGGTGCAAGTGGACCGCCTCTCGCAGTTCTCGTCGCGGAGCGTCCTCTTGGGAGCGATTGGCGGGGTCGTCGCGGGAATCGGGGTCGGAACGGCTTTGGTCGTTTTCTTCCGCACTAAAAGATCGTACCGATCTATCCAACAAAATGAAGATCCTGACAAGATCGAACTCAAGGTAAGAAATTATACTAAATTATTTGAAATTATTAATTTGTTTAATTACTATCTGTTGAGCGTGTCGTCCATTTTCTAATATTTTTTAAACCGTCCACCTTGCTGTCTGAATACCTTTGTAACAACCTGTAAGTGTACCTGTTTGGTTGGATGTGTCCCTCCCCTCAATAACTTTTTTGTTCGTGTTTCTTCTCGCATCAGATATTTGTTTGTAAATAGTTTTAAGTAATGTACATTTTTAATTAGAAATTAATGAACTTAGTTGATTATTCAAACATTTGACAATTTAAACAATTTTTATAGTACGTATGTACAATTTGTTGTGTGTGTGTTAGGGCATATTGAACTGGGCATTTGGTATTCATTTTTAACTACGTGGTGTGAGAATAATAATTAGGGAATACTGCTCCTATTGACAGGTATTCCCTACCTTTTCTCTCAAAGAGTTTCCCAATATATTGACATCTCCATCATATTTATGGGATACCAATTGCACAAATTTGAGAATTTTCTTGGTCTGATCAAGGTCGGATGTTTCAGGTCATCAAGAACCATGAACTGCCAGCTTTCGTATGGGAAGAAGCTACACCTCTCACAAGGATACCAACTCAATAAAATGTGGTGCATTTTGTGTCAGAAACAATTCCTTCCAAGCTGTGTCTCTTTCATGTCTCCGGAAGACGAAGAAAATGAAATCATCACTATTCTAAAAACAATTTTTACAATAAGTCATCTTTTAGTTATTGACGTCTTAGTTACTTCTTTTCATGCTATTTCTTGCGACGGTCTTGGTTGTTTGTTATGGTTGTTCCTTGTAGGTAGACATCAAAAATCTTTCATGGATGTAAGTAAAGTAGCACATTTACAATTTTTCTATATATCAGCAGATCTTTAACATATCAACGACGCGCCCTTTGCTATATTAACTCGTGCACGTTGTAGTCCTTTTGTGCTATGGCTTAAGTGTTCAGAGTTTCTTATTCAAAGTGGTTGTAGTCAAAGTCATTGAGTACAGTTTTATCAATTGTACAAGATCATTGAAAATTCTAAAGGATTTTTTAATTACGTAGTCAACTCAAATATGATTGCTGATAAATGAAAATATAGAAAGTAAATTAATAATCAACTTATAAATGATGAGAATATATTAGGAAAACGAACAAGCAAGACGTCAATAAAAGGCAACATTTCATTTAAATGAAACAAATTATTGAGTATATTAATTAATTATAAATATTAATAAATTATTATCTTAAATTATTTTTAATATAATATTTTATGGATGAAAGTAAAGTAACACATTTACAATTTTTCTATTTATGAGCAGATCATTTGCATATCGACGATCCACCCTTTGCAATTTCAACTTCTGCACTCAGTAGTTCTTTTTGTTCTATGACTTCAGTGTTTGAAGTTTCTTATTCAAAGTGGTTGAAGTCAACAATGAGTACAGTTTGATCAATTGAGCAAAATCATTGAGAATTTTCAAAGGATGTGTGAATTAACTATTCAACTACATATGCTTGCTGCTAGACGAAAATGTAGATAATAAATTAATATTCAACTTATAAATGATGACAATATATTAAGAAAAGATGAGGAAAGACGTCAATAAAAAGCAACATTTCATTTAAATGAAACAAAAAATAAGTATATTTTATTATTTTTATTAATTGATTATTTAATAAATTATAAATATATTTAAATTAATTATTGTCTTAAGTTATATATAAAATAACATTTTCATTTATTTTCCTGCTAATACTGTAACATGAAAATTATGACATGAAAAGCTGAGAATATTTTATAATGATTTTCTCCAACAATCATCTGATATATCTCACGATTGTGAACAACTCTAGCCGACTTTTGAATTAATAAAAAAGAAATTCTACTAATTAACTTTCGATATTTTACTGGTTATTGCTATTCCTATTCACCAGCTCCACTCCATTCTATTAGAAAAAAACATGTTTCAATTCATTGCATATTCATATCTGTATCTTCCGTACATTAGAACGCCCGCCATTTGCACCATTTAACACTGCATGCTTGTTACCCTACTTGTTACCTCGGCCAACCTTTAGACCTCTCTTCTACGTTTTCACCTCTTCTAACTTTTTACAACAAAAGAACGCCATTGTTCACTTTAACTGGTCGCCAACCTATTTCTCACAAAAAATCGTTAATCTTTCAAGTTTTTTCACGTATTTAATTCACAGTTTGTAAATTAAACTACCAAAATTATTGCAATTCTGCAGAGTTTTATAACATCTTTTCCGCTAAGTTTCCTCAAAATTCCATTCGCACTTACTCATGAATATGAATACAGGGATATGGCTTGACGTCACAAAATTGCAGCCACCCCCGCCATGTAGGTGAGTCCAGAAAATCTTTCTATTACTACAAGCCTAACTATATCTGTGACGTCAGCACATCTAGGCCTTTTGTTTTGCGACTTGAAAGTTAGTATCGATTCGAACATACATTGTTTCGCACACCACCTCATTGTACAAGTAAATATATCATTTTTTTAAATCGATAAACCACAGTTAAGTATAAACGACTTATTTAATGTAAACAGAAGAATCATTTAAGAACATGTCTAATGAAATTATTTATAACATGACACTAGAGTTTTGCATACTATTTAATACATTGCAAAATCTCAAAGTTTCGACTCGAGCCAGATGGACAGTGGTTTCTTCAATTAAAAAAAAATCCTACGCATGGTTTAGGCGTTAGTAGTGTTCACAGGCATCAGACGGACGGACAGACAGATGTTTTGAAAAAATACTCTTTTTTTGTATCCGGTGACCCCAAACAGGGGTATATCCGTTGAAATCTCGAAATTGATTTTCTGCAGGATTACACATCTTTTCCTACACTACGTACATTACTCTGTATATACGTACGTACACGGGAAAACAAAAAGAGGGTGCCTTGTCAGCATACAAGCGAAAACAATCAACGCACAGACTCAAGTTTTGTGGGAAATGGAATATACTGAAAAATAATGGTAAATGATTTATGAGTATTTCGTAATTAATAGTGTTGTAATTATTATTATTATTAATGTAATATAATTTAATCGGATTTTAAATTTTAAAAAGTGAAAAATAACAGGATATGAGCATTTCAATTCAGGAAATTTTTGGTACTTTTATATTACTCCCAAAGCTTGAAATCTTGACCACACTGGCCTCACCAGTAAGCCAACAATTTTCAACAATTTTTACCTATGGAACTGCAAGATAGGGTCCATATAGGCATACGCCTGAAGAGGTTTGTGTAATCCCAGGTAAACCTCAATTAGGATGCTAGCTAATGGCCGAGATTAAATATTGTGCAAAATCCTTTAGAAAACTAAATCATTGCAGTGTGCACGCACGTATAGCTGATGTGTTAGTAGGGCTGAAAATGCAATATTTTAATATTACCTAGGTGCTTCCTATAACGGCGAAAATATGTGCTGTTCTAGCACCACTAGTTTCTTTAATGGAATCTATTCCTTAAAGACCGATCCTTAAAAAAGTTCACATTATTTTTTTTCGTAAATATGAGTAATTTCTGTAATTTCGCGCGAAATATAGGCAATTTTCTCAAAAACTCTCTAAACTCTTTAAATTTGCGCCTCATGTATAATATGGGACGGCTAAAAATATGGTTCTTCTTCCATTTATGGCTTTTCCGGTTTTAAGAAAATGCCAACAAATGAACATTTCAAACTTACAAAATTGGAGATAGCAATTTTTTTTAAAAAAAAGTCTGTCGTAAAAAATCAGCCTTTTAAAAGAGGTCATGTAAAAGTTTTGAAAAGAAGCAGCTGATTTTTCTTGAGTCTGAAATGAAAGCAATTTCTAAAAATTTAATTTTCTCTAAATCCGCACGAAACATTTTCATTTAAGTTTCCCCTCGTATGTAACAGCGTACGGTAAATAAATAAACTAGTGGTACTAAAAAACAGCACATACTTTCTCGCACTAATAAGTTATCTAATCTGCTTAGTCTGAGCTAGCTTTTCGAGTAGGCCTTATTATCTTCACGGCTATCTCATTTTGTCGCCCAAAATACATTTTTTTCATATTTTCTCTCTTTCTCGTCACCCTAATTTTAGAACTGATACAATTGTCTCTTGAATTATATAGAAGTATACACCCATATTCGATTCGGATGGCCGGGATGGTTAAGGGGTGTACGGATTAAGCCTTCCGGATCGAAAGAAACCGGGTTCGAATAAATGACAGGAATTTTAATTTGATGAATGTGTTGTTGTTACAAAATATGTAAACGCATTGTAAAATGTGTATTTAAATATGAGTGATTAAAATTTGTGTTAATGTAACTGAGGACGCAAATTCACAAGCACTTTATGAGAGCTAAATAAATACAATTTTCAATATATTACGGTTCATTTTCAGCATGTTGCTTTCCTGTTTCTGAGTTATGTATGAAAGTAAACTGTTCATTAAATGTGTATTTTATATTACAAATATTTATAATAAATTTTCAATTTTAAGTTATAAAAAGAAAAATTAAGCATTTGGAAAATTAAAAAGAAGCATGTACCCTAGGCATACCTTTAAAAGCACACATGTGGAAATGAGAATTACCTCAGTAGAGCAATTCAATATGAAGAAAGTAATTAGTAAAGTCAAGGAAATAGCATGAAATTGTTGGATAGGAACACGTAGATGATGATTAAGAATAGGGAAGGGATAGAAATACGTTCTACAGAAAGTGGGATCATCCGGGGAAGCAAAGTAGAAAGTTTAAAGCAGAAGAGAACCGGTGACCCGATTTCCTAATAGCCAATTGAATAAATAGATAGATAGATAGATAGATAGATAGATAGATAGATAGATAGATAGATAGATAGATAGATAATTTCTGCAGGTAGGTATAGAACCTGGTGGCAGAAAATTACAATTTACATACTGCAACTAAGAATAGTAATACATTGTCATTTTAAAGCATTTAAAGGCAAGGAAATGAGGCATCAAAAGAACCTCGAAAACGATTAGATGAAAATAGTAACGTTGCACTGGGACGTTTAGGATTCTGATTATAATTTCGGAATCGCTTTGCATTTCGAGTCTGGTGTTATGCAGAATTCAGTATTCAACTTTAAACTTAGTTTCGTCGGTTAATGCGTCTTCGAGCGACAGTTTTATAAATCTGTGCCATTAGCACTGAACTTTTATTACCTTGCGTACAATGTCTGTAGTACGTATGAGCGAACTTAAAAAAAATAGGAACTAAACCTTTGGTGTGGTCGAGAGACATTGCGAGAGACGCGGCAGGTGCGGTGTAGGCGTGGAAAGGAGGTGTAGAATGCGGGACGGACAATTGTGACTTGCGAACGGCGCCTGAGTTGGGGACGACCTGACGGGCGCTAAGCTGCAAACCTGGCGACAACAAAAGAGCAATCGGCTCCCCTTCCTCCTCACCCTTGATTCTCCTAAACCCGGATAACAATATCCGGTTTGTTTGCCGCTGACGTGCGGTCAATTTAAAATTTGTTGGTCGTACAATATTGTACTCAGTGCAACACACGTCACCTAGTTTGGTGAGTGTTCGTACCACTTGGCGCACGTGTTTGTAACGTCGAGGGCGGTACAGATCGCCAGTGGAGTTAACTATACACTCTGTCCTGTATGTTCCTTTTCTGGCTTTTGGGTCTTTGATAGAATTGGACAAGCTTAGGCGATATGTTCCTCGGTTTCTACTAGTTCCAAACTAATGCGGCATTTGTCTTCTTGGGAAATTTTGAGAACCGTTTTATCACAATGTCTTGTTCCCAACGCCTGGTCTTCGGAAGCTATTACAACTGCTTCCGATTCTGGCTTTATTCTCCCCTTTAAAGCCACACATATGATTGATATTTATTGATCTGCACCTTGTCCATTCTTTTCAGACATATACAATGGAGTGGTTTATCTCTCCACGATTTCTTTAACATTTATTTGTGCCTCACATTTCATGTTTAGCAGCATCAGAAGCTCAGTAGCTGTTATTCTGCGCGTCTTGCAGCTTCTTCGCAATGTTTCTTGCTCTACTAACGCCTCTGTTTTCAATCCTTCGCTCAGATTTCATGACCTGTCTCATTAGTGGGTCATCTTGATGACTGACTACATAAATTTCCATCCTGACTATTGCATTGTACAAGGAGGCTTCAATTTGTCTAAGTACTCTTCACCTACCTTACGTAACGCAAAACCTATAGGTTTGCAAAACGTTAGGTAACACAAAGCCTAACCTGAATATCAGCTCGAGGGTGGGCGATGTGATGCATTGTAAACTGTTTTCTTTTTTTTCGATCCATGGTTCGAATTTCATGTTCCGTTCAGTCCACTAGTCCAAAACTGTACTCGATTACAAGCACCGCCAAACTACCAATTACAGATATTTTATTCCTTGAGTTAAGAATGAACTGCAGGACAAGTCTCACTCGTCTATAATATTCACTGCAAATTCCCTCTTTCATTTTGGGTTTAGTGATATTCTCACATTCTTCAATGCCTAGATATTTATAAGATTTTTCTGGCCCAAGATCTTGAATCACATTATGTTTATTAACTTCAATCTTCTTTAAAGTGGTTCTTTTTCCCCTCCGAAAATTAATTTTTTCACACGTCTCAAGACCAAACGTCATGCACATGTGATTCCTAAAACGATTGGTGACAGGCAGTATATGGCATCACTTCACTATTAGCCAACACTTTAATATCATGTAAAACAAATACGATACTCTCGTCCGGATGGCCGAGGCCGTTAAATCAGTAGCTCCGTCCTCTCGAATCTCTCGATTCCCTCGAATCGGGGACTGAAGGATCGCAGGTTCGAGTCCCGCCTGGGGCATTGTTAGTGTTGTGTTCGTCCTTTCACCCCTCACTATCCCCATATCACATCATGCTGTTAACCGCATTTATATAGTGGTCGCTAATGACCTAGCGGTTGATGCGACCTTAAATTTAAAAAAGTTATACTGGTCTTTCATCACCGTGGAGCTGGTATTCAATGTCAGTGTGCGACAACCGTCTAGAAAATAGGACCAAACCAATTCAAAACAGCAGATGGGATAGCGAATCTCTTTGAAAAATACCACTGTTAATCTGAATACCTCTTGTTTATACTCTACCTTTCCGCTGCAAATTAGTGGTTCTTCAAAGTTTTATTAACGGTCTTTGCTAGATGAGAATGTGATGCTGTTAAATTCTTAATACAATAAATCTGAATTTTATCAATCTAGGGGTATTTCCAGTTTCCCGTAATTGCTTGGACGAGCTTCTCTTTCAACAATTCGTGAACATGTTCTGTTTCCAGGAGTACATCGGCCGTATCAACTTTAGATCGGAGTCAATACAAGTCTTTGTTGTTGAATTTTCTTTCTTCCCAGATTCATGCCAAAAATATTTCGATGTCATCTTGAAGGAAGGGCAGTATTGCTATTCGGTTTTGAGTCAAATTGCAATAGAATTTCTTCGCGACTGTTCCAAACAACTGACTCTATACACTGCGACCCCCACAGTGTGTGTGTACACCCTTTATTTGGTGCAAGCTTTTCGCACCAAGCCACCTCGTATCGTGCAAGGTCTGCGTGCACTGTATGCTGTTGGGGGTTCGCACAACACACAGTGGTTTACTACAAGGGTGTAGCATCCACACAATGACTTACGGCCCAGAATTTTAACTTCACCATAAAAAGTTAAAAAATTACAGAAATGATATCAAAGATAGGGTGATTATAGGTGAGAGACACAAAAAATTCCTTGTCACGATTGAAATATTCAATTACAATATAATTGTACTCAGTTAAATAAACATACAAAAATGAGCCATGGCAAAACATTGCACTGGTACACAACAAGAATATAATACCCTTTCCAAACACACTTTTATATACACATTCTAAGTATTCACTGTTCCTAAGAATTCCTCCTATAACTAACCGTGCTAACTAAACTTGTTTTATAAAATTTAGAACTTAAGGTAGACTTAAGGTGGTAACTCCTCATAAGATTCAATGTCGTGATGCAAGAGTAAAGTTGTTTTCTTCTCTGGTCGAACTCTTAAAATGCGATTTTTCAGTTAGGTCAGTGTTTGAATATACCGGTCGAAGTCTATTGTTCGACCAGATTCCAGTATGTCCATAAGGATTACCACTCTCCTATACCAGAAGATTGTTCACATGATTTTGCCCGCTGAAGACTGGGTTTTGAATTTTTTCTTCGTCGGGGAATTCTTATGGCGCCATTCCATGGACTGTTTCTTAAATTCTGACTCATAATGATGACACCATGAATTGTCGCCAGTGATTATTCTGTCCAGAAACCCATCACCTTCAGCATCGTATTACGTCAAAAGTTCCTCACATACTTCCATTCGGTGAAGTTTGTGTTCCTCTGTTAGTGCTCGCGGGACCCACCTTGCGCACAATTTCCGGTAGCTTAATTTACTGAGCACAACTTCTAATGCATTGCTGCCAATGTCGTGATGCGCTTATTCGCGCGAATAAGTTGGTCGACGCGCTCCTCATTCCTTGGTGTGGCAGCTATGCGTGGCCGACCGCAACGTGGTTTGTCTTTCACGTCGCTGTCACCACCACAAAAACGCACTACTCATCACCGCACTGTACTCACACCCACTGTTTGCTCTTCGTAAAATTTCAGAAAGCGTCTATGAATGTCAATAGGCGCAATTTCCTCCGAAGAGAGAAATTAAATTACGCATCTGTTTCTCACGCGTGTTCACGCTACACGCCATTTTGGCACACAATCACTGTGCTTCTATCTGGCGAGTGACAACGAAATTAAAAGAAAATAGGCGGGAAGGTTCAAATTCTACTATAAGACCACAAACATTTGTTTTTGAGGTCATAAGGTCAAAAAATGGGAAGCATTACTTTCGGAACGACCTATGTAATCATTATCACTAATGTCAGTATCACAAAAAAGAGTATCCCATATTTTATTCTAATTAAGAACTAATTTATACCCAAATTTAAAAAATTTGAAACGAAGCACAACATCAAAATATTCAACACTAAAGAGTGGGTAAGCTAACTTAACGTTAAGTTAGCATACCTACACAAGAAAACCTGAACATACCAGAATTTCGTTCTAATTAAGAACGACTTAATTTAAAAAATTTGAAATGACGCACAACAAAATATTCAACACTAAAGAATGGGTTTATATTATTGTCGCTAATATTCGTTATTTAACACAATCATAACCGAATAAAACTTAATACAAAATCTATAACGCCTTGATATGGAAGATAATTTTTTACCGATGCAGTTTTATGGAAATCGCATTTCTTTTACCGTTTAAACCATGCAGATGGAATGATGGTATTTGATTCAGAATACAAGATAAAGAATTACAAAATACCTGAAAGAGAAACTGTAGCACGAAAAACCAATCTAATAATTATTTACATAATTCTTCACAATCAGCAGAAGATCTAGACAAATTTGTAGAT
This sequence comes from Gryllus bimaculatus, assembly GCA_017312745.1. Lineage (NCBI taxonomy): Eukaryota > Metazoa > Arthropoda > Insecta > Orthoptera > Gryllidae > Gryllus > Gryllus bimaculatus. The sequence goes on from BOPP01000089.1 coordinate 759,267, forward strand.
TCAAATTGATTACATCAATAGCGTAAATGATACTTAACATTAAATGAGATTTTTTTTAAATTCTTTACAACAATTGACTTAATAAAGCCGTTACAGTTGGAAATACCTTTCGCAATACCACATAAGAATAATACTTCCAATATTAAAAATATTTCTATATGAAATGTAATGCTTTGTCGCCGGGAGAGGCATCCTGAAGGTAGGAAGTGACTGCGGGAGGCGCTGGTGGTCCCTCAGGCGACGATACAAGCCTAGAAGCAGTGAGGAGCAGAGTCGCAAAAAACTGGAAAATTGCCCCATCTAAATTGAAATGACAGTCTTTTTGACAATTTCATTTTACTTACTTAGACATCAAAGAACCATGTGGCTACACACACCAATAAAGTAGTTTTAGAACGGGGGAGATTCCCCCCTGCGTATGGTCATACCACCTTCATGGCTTCCAGCTTAACTCTGGAATGGCTACCAGCACTATCAACAAAATTTTGCATCAAAATGTTTGAGCGACCTAGAAAAATATCGCCATTCAAAATGTCATAACGATTGTCTATTTACATTTTCCTTTCTCGCGCTTGAGAAGGAACTTCTTAAGAAGAGAAGTTATGTTATACTGCGCTAAAACAACGGCGAATTTTCAGCACCAAAACTTTTATTCCTGGGCCCTGGTAACGAAAAAGTGAATAAATCCAGTTGCTAAATTTAGAAAATAAATCCTCAAACACGTGGTGTAGACAAAATTCATGTCTATACCACGTGTTTGAGGTGTCATTCCCTTGATATCGAAAAATCGACAGATGGCTAAACGTGTTTCTGCCTGCCTGTCAGTGTACCTGCCTGTCAGTCTGTCTGCCTTTCAAACTGCCTGCCTTTCAACTGCCTGCCTTTCAGTCTGCCTGCCTTTCAGTCTGCATGCCTT
>BOPP01000089.1:768363-778837 GCA_017312745.1 Gryllus bimaculatus
AATATATTAAGAAAAGATGAGGAAAGACGTCAATAAAAAGCAACATTTCATTTAAATGAAACAAAAAAGTACATTTTATTATTTTTATTAATTGATTATTTAATAAATTATAAATATACTTTAATTAATTATTGTCTTAAGTTATTTATATAATAACATTTTCATTTATTTTCCTGCTAATACTGTAACATGAATATTATGACATGTAAAGCTGAGAATATTTTACAATGATTTTCTCCAAAAATCATCTGATATATCTCACGATTGTGAACAACACTAGCCGACATTAGAATTAATAAAAAAGAAATTCTACTAATTAACTTTTGATATTTTACTGGTTATTGCTATTCCTATTCACCAGCTCCACTCCATTCTATTAGAAAAAACATGTTTCAATTCATTGCATATTCATATCTGTATCTCCCATACATTAAAACGCCCGCCATTTGCACCATTTAACACTGCATGCTTGTTACCCTACTTGTTACCTCGGCCAACCTTTAGACCTGTCTCTCTTCTACGTTTTCACCTCTTCTAACTTTTTACAACAAAAGAACGCCATGGTTCACTTTCACTGGTCGCCAACCTATTTCTCACAAAAAATCGTTAATCTTTCAAGTTTTTTCACGTATTTAATTCACAGTTTGTAAATTAAACTACCAAAATTATTGCAATTCTGCAGAGTTTTATAACATCTTTTCCGCTAAGTTTCCTCAAAATTCCATTCGCACTTACTCATGGATATGAATAAAGGAATATGGCTTAACGTCACAAAATGGCAGCCACCTCCGTCATGTAGGTGAGTCCAGAAAATCTTTCTATTACTACATGCCTAACTATATCTGTGACGTCAGCACATCTCCGCCTTTTGTTTTGCGACTTGAAAGTTAGGATCGATTCGAACATACATTGTTTCGCACACCACCTCATTGTACAAGTAAATATCGCATTTTTTTAAATCGATAAACACAGTTAAGTATAAACGACTTATTTAATGCAAACAATAGAATCATTTAAGAACATGTCTAATGAAATTATTTATAACATTAGATTAGAGGTTTGCATACTATTTAATACATTGCAAAATCTCAAAGAGTATATTAATTAATTAATTATAAATAATAATATAATAAATATCTTAAATTATTTTTAAAATAAAATTTGCATTTGTTGTTCTATTTATATTGTTACATGAAAATTATAACATGATAAAATCATGAGAATAGTTTGCAAAGCTTTTCCATAAAAATTATCTTATATCTGATTACATTATAATGGTTACTGCTTTTCATGCCATTTCTCCGGATGGTCTTAGTTGTCTGTTATGGTTGTTCCGTGTAGGTAGACATCAAAAACCTTTCATGGATGTAAGCAAAGTAGCACAGTTACAATTTTTCTATATATCAGCAGATCATTCACATATCAACGACGCGCCCTTTGCAATTTTAACTTCCGGACGCAATTATTTCTTTTTGTTCTATGCCTTTGTGTTCGGAGGTAGTTATTCAAAGTGGTTGTAGTCAACATTGAGTATAGTTTCATCAATTGTACAAGATCATTGAAAATTCTAAAGGGTTTTTGAATTTGCTAGTCAACACAAATATGATTGCTGATAAATGAAAATATAGAAGGAAAATAAATATTCTACTTATAAATGATAAGAAATATTAGGAAAAGGAACAGGCAAGACGTCAATAAAGGCAACATTTCATTTAAATGAAACAAATTATTAATACTATTAATTAATTAATTATGAATATTAATTAGTAGCTTAATTTTTTTAATTTTTATTTATTGTCTACCTGTTCAACATCATACAATGTTTTTCAGGGTTGTTTGAATACATCATCACATAACTTTTGGTTAATTTCGTAACTGTGGTGCCTCGATGGATGCGATAAATGTTTTTGGTTGTTATTATTTTTGTTTATTAATAAATTTTAAATTATTACGGAAGTATATTGAGAGTAAAACAGAGATGATCGTTGATATGATTATTTGATGAAGGTTATATTATTTGAGGCCCCATTTTCTACTATTTTAATGGCGGTCTGGATCTGTCTTTAAGGAAGCGTGAGTTGATGCGTTATTATACAACTTCTCTCGATATTATATTCGCTTAAATTAATCTATCAACAATACTAATTTCTATTTTCTTTCTCGTTATTTTTTATCAATGCAAATGGGCGTAGAAATGTAACGGCTTAATTACTGAGATGTGGAAACTTTATTTCGGTCGGTAAGGTCGGAAGACTCTTCTATACAAAAAAGAGAAAACCTTAGTATCTTCATCAAGGATTCATAGAAGGATTACTCCTGTTTATCCAATTTTAATGAAAAACACAACCAATCAAAGTGTATTTTGCCAAATGTCGTTGTCATTATTTATCCATGGCGTTCCACTAGTGCAGTTGGCGCTTCCTCTCTTTCCCCTTTTCCCTTAAAAAAATCAAAAACCAAAATTAGATAAGGTTCCATATTTTTATATATATATTGAAACGAAGAACGTTCTGCTTGTATTAGAACAATTAAAATTGATCACTAATTATATTTAAAAATAAAGTACTCTGGAAGTTTGATGCAGCGGCAGTTAACGCCGCCGGCCTCGCCGCCGCCACCGAACGGTCCAAATCGGGTTGGTAAACCGGTGAGGCGGAGCGAGCGGTTTAGGAGTAGTGCGCGAGAGGCTCGAGTGAAGAACTGCACGGGGCAAAAGTGGCTTGACGTCCAAGAGATTAATTGTCGTTGTTAAGTGGCAGTTCGGACTGAGTTGTGGGCGCGCCTGAGTGTGGAACCAGGGTTGATAAGGATTAACAATCAGATGATTAGTGAAAGTGGAATTGCGCACCAAGAACTGATAAAAAACGCATAAGACAGGAAATCGTGTGGCCGATGGAGCTCGTGTCATATTCCCGCCTGGGTAATAAATATAACAGTGGGGCATAGTACTGTACGGACATCCGCGGCAAAGTGGAGAAAAGGTCACTGAAAAGACCTAGGACTGCCGACGAACATCAATTCACGCGTGCGGTGCGTTCCAGTACCCGTGACGACATTATTCGTACCGGCTGGGAGTGACCGGCATTCCATGCGGCCGGTTAACGGGTTGGGGCGCAGAGGAGTTTGGTCGCCGAAGGAGGGCGAATTCCCGGCGGGACTTCGGGCGACGCGAAGATTGCCGAAGACACCGCTGCCTTTGCCAGACGGCCCGGGTCGCCTCTAGAGGAACGCAGGCTGGTTTTTTAAAAACATCCAAGGTAGGTTGACGCGTGCGCTTGTTTTCAAGGCCTGCGCATTGCGATTTGTAATACTATTTGTAACGTGTGTTTTCTGATCATTAAAGAATATTTAAATGTGCAAAAGCAATTTTATACACGATTATGCCTCCTATGCTCGCGCCCTAAATCCTGGAGACGCCATTCACGAAAATGTACCTGTCCTTGCATTATTTTATTTGTTTTCGTGAAAGTACCGCTTCCCAGGTACGTCACAATATATATATATATATATATATATAATAATATAATATATATAATTATATTATAATATAGAGAGAGAGAGAGAGAGGAGAAATACTTCACAAAAAAATCAAAATATTATATTCAGGACTTAAAATACATTTCTTGATCTTCCTCTTAATGCCGAGTGTAAAATGAATCATCAATGAAAAGTTTAAATGTCCACTTTCTTTCGGAGTCTTCCACTCCTTCTGCAATTTCATATTCCCCAACAAGCTCAATTTTCATACTATTAGACCAAAATGAATGTTTTTAGTTCATTGCAATATTTCATATTGTATCTCCCAACATAAAATCAAGCCGCATATTACAACATTTAACAGTGCATGCTGTTGTACTACCCTTTGTTACATGCCAACCTTTAGACTGTCTCTCTTCTACGTTTTTCTTTCTAAACTTTCTTACAACAAAAGAATACGCCATTGTCCACTTTCACATCGTCGCAACCTATTTCTCACAAAAAATCGTTAAAATTTCAAGTTTCTTTCGTTATTTATTCACATGTTTGTAAATAAACTACCAAATATTCAATTCTGCAGAGTTTTATAACATCTTTTCCGCTAGTTTCCTCAAATTCCATTCGCCACTTACTCATGGAATATGAAATACGGGATATGGCTTGACGTACAAAATTGCAGCCACCTCCGTCCATTTGATGAGTCGCAGAAAATCCTTCTATTACTACAGGCCTAAACTATATCTGGTGACGGTCAGTACACTCTGGCCTTTCCGTTTTTGCGACTGAAGGTTAGGATGGATTCAGAATACTCGTTGTTTTCACAACACTAATGTTACAACCGTACGAATATATCATTTTTAATATCGTAACAACGCAAAGTTTTAAGTATAAAACGACTTATTTAATGATAATCAGAGACTACTATTTAAGAATTGTCTAATGTAAATAATTTTATAAAGGCTATTCAGAGTTTTGCATAATTATTCAATACGTTGCAAATATCAAAGTTTCGTCTCGAGTCATGTGGCAAGTGGTTTCTTCAATTTGGAAAAACATCTACGCATGAATTTTACGGGCGAGCGGTCCGCCGACCTCGGTATGTATTGTTACAGGCCCCCAGAGGACGGTCAGCAGGACGTTTAGAAACTACTTCTTTCGTATCAGGCGATCCGAAAACGTGTAATTTCCGCTTTCGAAATCGATTTTCCGCAGCATTACATATCTTTCTCTAGACTATGTAATACTTACTCACGTATATACGTATGTAAACGGGAAAATAAAAAAGAGGGCGTCTCGCATGCTTATAAGCCGAAAACAATCCAAAGTCAGATTACCTTTGTGAGAACGGAAATAATACTGAAAAATATGGTAAATTGATTTATGAGTATTTCGTATTAATTATATGTTATTGTTATTATATAATGTAATATTAAATGTAATTGGAATTTTAAATTGAAAACTAGATAAATAAGCAAGAAAGAAGCAATTTCGATTCAAACGAAATTTATGCTACTTTTAAATTCAACTCCCAAAGCTTGAATAATCTTTTTGGGCTTGGGCCAGTGAGACCAGCACGTGCCTCACCAGTGGCGCGCGAGCCAACAATTGTCACAAACTTTTAACCACATGATACGCGCCAAGGAAGGATCCACAGAGGCATGCGCCTGAAACGAGATTTGTGTTATCTGCAAGGTAAATCTTCAATTATGGATGCCCTGGGCTGATGAGACTGAGAAAATAAATCATTGGCAGTGTACACGCAAGATACAAAGGTAAAAGAGACGAATTTTCCAATTTCAATATTCTTCTTATCACTCGCAAAGGTGCCAATATTTTTTTTTTAATTGAAAATATTAAATTTGCGAAGTACATGTAAAATTATGCAAACGATAACTAACTGAAACAGAGAAGTTGTAATTCACTTAACAAATCTTCTTTGGCAAAGTTCTAACTGACTTTACCATAATTTCGAGTAACAAAGCAACAAAATTTTACACATTTATATAATACTAAGAATTTTGTTTGTTATTAGACGTAGAAATATTTCTGAAGGAGTGAAATTTATATTTGCATTGTATGTTTCATCGCTTATTTGCACCTTTAATTAATGTATTTTCAATACTTAATTATATAGTTAGAACTTTGTCATTCCACTTATGGGATGAACATTTATAGATGATATAAGTTCATAAAAAAAAAAGATCTTCAAAATCAAGGTTCTAGTTGATTTGAGTAATTTTCAGTGTAATTTTGTGACAAAAATAAAAAGCGCGGTCCGCATTTGACGACGCATCGTTTACGTTATAATAAATAAAGGGCAATTCGCAGCAGATTCTTGCGCAAGTTAGAACTTTCTATATAATTTCATATTTGTTTTGTAAGTTTCGCTTCTTTCGGAGAATTTCCTTATACGTTTACAAATTAATTTTTGGCACAGTGCGGATGACCGAGATCGTTAAGGCAGTAGTGCGTACCGATCTTGGATCCCCGAAAGAATCGCGTGTTCGACTCCCGCATCGGACATGATGGTACTTGTGTTCGTTTTTTCACCCCCGATCATCACCATATCATCTCATCTTCTCAGTTACCATAGCCGTAATGCAAATAGTAATACAGTAATGACATGGATATTGATGCGAACCTAAATTACAAAAATATGAATAATTTTTATGAACTATTAAAAACTGTTTTTTAAATTGCAATCTTTATTGAGTAAAATGTGAAACCGAATATGATCTTTGCTTTTGCAATAATAATTGTTGGAATGAAGGGATGATGCGCGAGGTAGAAAACCGAGTAGTTTTTAATGAATAATAACAATATTATACTTTAATTAATGATTATTTATTTGTATCATTTTCATTTTATTGCTAATTTGCAAATTTCATCACATAACGAATAATCTGTCATCGTTGCGTGTTTGCCAAATTTTTTATAAGCGGCTTCACTGATAAACAGAAGGCGATAATGACGGGTTCGTTCTGTTGCGTCAATATAACTTAATTTTATTTAACGACTAAAATACCATCGCGTCTTTGGTATAATTTAACGGTAGAACGTGGATCACTGAATTCAATACATTTACAAATACAAAGCATTTCAAAATTAAACGTTTGGCAATATATATATATAATATATATATATATATATATTATATAATATATATATATAGTATATATATAATATATTATATAATATTTCACGCTTCGTTTCGTTTAAAAGAATTTTCAAATGGTAGTTGAAGTGTATGAGAGAAATTGTCATTCGATATTACATAGGCTATTCAGCATATCGCTTAGACATGTAAGTGAATTAATATCAGCACTAGTTTTATTTAAAAACTTTGAAAGTATCCTGAAAGCTTTTATGTAAAATATCCTTAAAATTAAAAGTAGCTCGACTGGAGGGCATGCCATTTTCCAAAAAAACTATAAATTTAGGTGGCTAGTTCTGTTTCACAGACAGAGTCAAAGGGATGGATTGACGGACATACCAGGCCAGAGAGTTTTGAAGAAAACCTTTTTTGCATGTTTCGGTAACCAATAACGTGCAATTTTCTTCGAATCTGCGAAACGTATTTTTCCGCAGGCATTAGCATAATTACCTGTACACTTTGTTCATTATATGTGTCCTGTACATAAGAAAGTAATTACGAAGCTACATAATAGTATGACTTCCTTTTACTAGTCAGATGACTATAATTATTAGTTTATATCTTCTGAGATAATCTTTTGCTGTTATACCCATATTTCCTGCCTCTTCGCTGCTTATCCTATTGACAAACCCAAATATTTTTGCGCAATTTTTGATTTTTCGGTAACCCTAATAGTAGAATTGAAATATGATATTAATGAGTTTGTAGAAGGGGGTAAAATCTATCGCTTTTTCCACAAATTTAATTAAATTGATTTAAAGCCGTTTTTAAAGAATATATCGTTTTGACATTTCTGAACATGCGATATTTGGTAGTTCATTTTCACCCAAACTACTGTTAATACAGTTTCCTCGTAAAACTAAGAAAGTAAACACTTTTGAACGGTTGATTATTGCAAATGGCCAGTTTTCACTGAAAGTTCATGAGGGATTGGAGCTAATTGTACGTGTATTCAATTGTGATTTTATATTTTTACGAAGATTTTTGAGGTACTTTTTAATATATATATATATATATATATATAATCAAAATTTCGTAATCAATATATACGCAGTTCAAAAGGCCAAAAAGCGCAAAACCCACACCAGCGGCAGCGGCGAATCGGCGGTAACAACGAAGGAAGAAGCGGGTCTTACGCGCGTCCGACAAGCCAGAGGCGGAAGCGAGAGCGTGGAGGGCGTATTGGCGAGTGTATAAGAAACGGAGGAGTGGAAGTTTGTTATCAAAAAATGGGTAATAAGTCGGAATAAGGTGTAACGAATAGGATTGCCAAGGCTTGTAAGATGAATGAACATGATAGACAATCACAAACTAGATGTGGAATGAATAAATACGGTAACGACAGTGCAAGTATAATTTGAAAGTGAGTCCCAGCCGGCAGGTACGATAAAAAACTACCAATAGGAATTGTCTCGTAAGTGAAAAAATGGAAAGGAGACACTGACAGGTGGATTGTGGCGATGCCGCCATATAATTTTTGGATTGGTTTACAAACGTGGTAATTGTAATTAACGTTACGAGCGAGGAGAGAGCAGATTGAGGCGTCGGTTCTTTCTGTTGGTGGTTTTCAAAAAATGAGCATTTGCGAGGCCAGCGTCGGTGCGGCGATCGTGGCGGAAGTGAGAGCGTAGGCTTTCCGCGGCCGGAGTCAGTAAATTTATCACACCTCGAGCGGCGCCAGGCAAGTGCGAACGAAGACCACCGGGCGGAGCCGAAGCGTTCCGGGACGAGGGAAGAATAACCTCGGCGCCTGGCACATCCCACAAGTATGTAGTATATAATGGGAGTGAATCCAGATGGAGGTATCTCCGGTAGAAATTGGATCAGTAACGAGTTTCATTTTGGTGAGGAGAGTGGAAGGGACTACTTATGATATTAAAGCTGACAAATATTTGTGATTATTTGTCGCGTCGATGTCTTGTAAATTTCAAATCAGGAAAGCATGCGATCGCAAGGATCGAAAGCAACATTAAAGGAAGAGAAGAGATATTAGTTATTAAATTAAGAGAAGAGATATTAGTATGTGAAGATACGAAACATATTCCAAATATGCAATTCGTTAATGATTGGTAATTAATACACGAGTTTGTGATTTATGATACGAGGCGAGGAACGCAGTGGAGTAATCGAAACTTTTACCACGAGTCCTATTAATACCTATTAAATCGATTTCAAGTGGTATTTTCCCTACGACTTATGATAACCTTTCTTAAGTTAAACATTGAATAATTTCGTGACAGATGAAATGTACGGATTCAGACATAGGTCACCAAGGCACCAGCAGGTGGCTTTGTTCTTCTGCGTTAGTCAAATATGATCCAAATAGTGGAAATGACGGACCTCATTTATTTCAAATAATATCCCACGTACAGAGTTTTATTAAAATATTAAATAAAACTGACAGCCATAATATACTACTACAGTTGAAGAAGCCAAAACAATAAGATATACTTTGCCTAATACTGTGTAGGAACCCCGCGAGCACGCAAAGAAGTGCCGCCACGGTTTTGTTTTTTGGAGTGACGTGGATGGAACTCGACTTTTATGTTGAAAGTGGTGGCTGGAGGTAAATGACACGGCATGAATCCTGAAGGGCAGGCCACAACACTTATAGAGTTCGAGAGGGTGTAGACTTCTTTCTGACAGCACGTTGCGCAAGACATCCCAGATATGGTCAATAATATTCATTGTCAAACGGACTTTGGTGGCTAGTGGAAGTGTTTAAAATTCAGGAGTGTTCCGGTGATTCGAGCAATTCTGGAAGCTGTTTGCTGTCATAATGCCCCTGCTGGAATTGCCCAAGTCCGTCGGAATGCAACCAACGGACAGGATACGGATGCAGGTGATCAGTACAGAATTGTTTACGTAACACGTCACTGTCAGAGGTCGTAATGTGACGTATCAGAGGTCCGCAATTACAACTCACTCCAAATGCACACGCCCCCACAACAATCACAAGAGCATCCACCATTGCAAACAGTCGCCTGTTGACATGCATGGTTCCATGGATTCATCGAAGTTGTCGGCTTTACTCGCAGCACGGTTTTCTCCCGCACTCGAACAAACGCGAAACGGAGACTCGTCAGGTCAGTCCACATGTTTTTCCAGTCATCAACATTGGTATTAATGTCGGTAATTGGAGAACGGGCCAAGGCGCGGGTGTAAAGCTTTGTGCGCAACTGCTGTAAGGGTACATCGAGTAAGGCCTTCGTTCCGAAACCCATAACAATAATTTCTCGTTTGAATGTTTTGCACGCAGACATACATTGTTGATGGCCCATACTGAAATCTGCAGCAATTTGCGGAAGTGTTGCACTTTTCTGTCACGTGTAATGATTCTCTCATGTCGATCGTGTCGTGGTCCCGTTCATTGCATGATATTTTTTGCGGGCGGTTAGTCGAATGCCGGAAGTTTCGATGTTTTACGCATTCTCGGTATTTGCGATACACTCGTGACAATTGTGGTACGGTTAAAATCCTAATCCATCAAACCATGCTTGTTTCGCCAGATTCCTTTAATTTCAAAACGCAATGGATGTGACCAGAAGTTTTGGCTATTCAGTGCATTAAAAGCAAATTTCAATGTACACATCGAATAAAACATTTTACTAGAACGATTCTCATAAATGAATTCGCAATATGCGGATTCGGAGGAGGTGACGGTGGCACGCATCAGAACTGGCTGCGGGGAGAGAACAGAGACAACGCGCGTCACTGGCAGTGGTGGGGAGGTGACGGAGGAGACGCATCTGAGAGCTGCGGACGAGTGACGGAGACGACGACAGTAATGACTGCAGGCGGGGGAGACGACCGTGACGGGGGAGGAGATGGTAGTGGCCGCGG
>BOPP01000089.1:778862-799259 GCA_017312745.1 Gryllus bimaculatus
TAAATTATCTTATCAACAATACTAATATTCTATTTTCTTTCTCGTATTTTTTATCAATGCAAATGGCGTAGAATGTAACCTTAATTACTGAGATGTGGAAACTTTATTTCGGTCGTAAGGTCGGAAGACTCTTCTATACAAAAAAGATGAAAACCTATCATCTTCATCATAGGATTCATAGAAGAGATTACCTCCTGTTTATCCAATTTTAATGAAAAACACAAAATCAGTTATTTTGCCAAATGTCGTTGTCATTATACCATGCGTTCCACTAGTGCAGTTGCCATTCCTCTAAATCAACATAGCATAAGGTCATATTTTATATATATATTGAAACGAAGAACGTTTCTGTATTAGAACAATTAAAATTGATCACTAATTATATTTAAAAATAAAGTACTCTGGAAGTTTGATGCAGCGGCAGTTAACGCCGCCGGCCTCGCCGCCGCCACCGAACGGTCCAAATCGGGTTGGTAAACCGGTGAGGCGGAGCGAGCGGTTTAGGAGTAGTGCGCGAGAGGCTCGAGTGAAGAACTGCACGGGGCAAAAGTGGCTTGACGTCCAAGAGATTAATTGTCGTTGTTAAGTGGCAGTTCGGACTGAGTTGTGGGCGCGCCTGAGTGTGGAACCAGGGTTGATAAGTGATTAACCAATCAGATGATGTAGTGAAAGTGGAATTGCCCGCACCTAGAACTGATAAAAAACCATAAGACAGGAAATCGTGTTGCGCCGATGGAGCTCGTGTCACTATTCCCGCCTTGCGGTATACATATAACAGTGGGCCACTACCTGTACGGACATCCGCCGGCAAAGTGAGAAAAGGCACTGAAAGACTAGGACGCCGACGAACATCAATCACGCTAGCGGTGCGTTCCAGCTACCGTGACGACATATTCTACCGGCTGGGAGTGGGACCCGGGCGCAATTCATGCGGCCGTTACGGGTGGGGCGCAAGAGGATTTGGGTTCGCCCGAAGAGGCGAATTCCCGGCGGGACTTCGGGCGACGCGAAGATTGCCGAAGACACCGCTGCCGTTTGCCAGACGGCCCGGTCGCCTCTAGAGGAAGCAGGCTGTATTTTTAAAACATCAAGGTAGCGTTGACGCGTGCGCTTAGTTTTCAAGGCCCTGCCATTGCGATTTGTAAATACTATTCTCGTAAAGTGTGTTGTTCTGATCATTAAAGATATCTTAAATCGTGCAAAAAGAATTTTATACACGATTATGCTTCCTATGCTCGCGCCCAAATCCCTGGCAACCCATTCACGGAAAATGTAACCTGTCCGTTGCATAATATTTTATTTGTTTTCGTGAACAGTACCGCTTCCCAGTCGTCACATAGTAATACACATATATATTATATAATATTATATATATATAATAATATAATATATATAATTATATTATAATATAGAGAGAGAGAGAGAGAGAGAGAAATACTTCACAAAAAATCAAAATATTATATTCAGACTTAAATACATTTCTTGATCTTCTTACATGCGAGTGTAAAATGAATCATCAAATGAAAAGTTTAAAATGTCCACTTTCCTTTCGGAGTCTTCCACTCCTTACTGCAATTCATATTCAACAACTCAATTTCATACTATTAGAAAAATGATGTTTTAGTTCATTGCATATTCATATTTGTATCTCCCACAGAATTCAACATTTCAACAATTTAACATCGTGTACTACCCTACTTGTTACTTTGACCACCTTTTAGTCCTGTCTCTTCTCTGCGTTTTTGCCTAGACTAACTTCTTACAACAAAAATACGTCATTCTTTGCTTTCACTCGTCGCGAAAAATTTTCCCACAAAAATCGTTAAGCTTTCAAGTTCTTTCGTGTATTTAATTCACTGTTTGTAAAAAAATACCCAAACTATCTTAATTCTGCAGAGTTTTATAACCTCTTTTACGCTAGGTTTCCTCAAATTATCATTCGCACTCACTCATGGAGATATGAAAACGGGGATATGACATGACGTTACAAAATTGCAGCCACTTCCGCCATATTGATGAGTCCAGAAAATCCTTCTATTACTACAGGCCTAACTATATCTGTGACGTCAACACCTCTTGGCCTTCCGTTTGCCGACTGAAAGGTTAGGATCGATTCGAATACATGTTGTTTTACTCACACACACACACACACACTCTACTCGGTAATATATCATTATTTAAAATCGATAAACCGCAGTTAAGTATAAAATGACTTATTTAATATAATCAAGAGATTAATTTAAGATGTCTAATTAAATAATTTATAATATGTATTCAGAGTTTTGCATATTATTCAATACGTTGCAAAATATCAAAGTTTCGTCTCGAGTCATGTGGACAGTGGTTTCTTCAATTTGGAAAAACATCCTACGCATGATTTAGGCGCTAGTATTGTTCACAGGCCCCAGACGGACGGTCAGACGGACGTTTAGAAAACTACTCTCTTTCGGTATCAGGCGATCCGAAAACGTGTATTTCCGTTCGAAATCGATTTTCCGCAGCATTACATATCTTTCTCTAGACTATGTATATTACTCCGTATATACGTATGTAAACGGGAAAATAAAAAGAGGGCGTCTCGTCATCTTATAAGCGAAAACAATCAAGTCAGAATTAACCTTTGTGAGAAACGGAATATACTGAAAAATAATGGTAAATGATTTATGAGTATTTCGTAATTAATAATATTGTTATTGTTATTATTATTAATGTAATATTAATGTAATTGGAATTTAAATTTGAAAACTAGATAAATAACAAGAAAGAAGCATTTCGATTCACGAAATTTATGCTACTTTTAAATTACTCCCAAAGCTTGAAAACTTGACCACACGTGCCTCACCAGTGCGCCAACAATTGTCACCAACTTTTACCCATGATACCGCAAGGAAGGATCCACAGAGGCATGCGCCTGAAGAGATTGTGTTATCTCAGGTAAATCTCAATTAGGATGCTGGCTGATGACTGAGAAATAAATCATTGCAGTGTACACGCAAGATACAAAGGTAAAAGAGACGATTTTCCAATTTCATATTCTTTCTTATCACTGGAAAAGGTTGCAATATTTTTTTAAATTGAAAAATTAAATTTGCGAAGTAATGTAAAATTAATGCAAACATAACTAACTGAAACAGAGAAGTTGTAATTCACTTAACAAATCTTCTTTGGCAAAGTTCTAACTGACTTTACCATAATTTCGAGTAACAAAGCAACAAATTTACAATTTATATAATACTAAGATTTTGTTTGTTATTAGACGTAGAATATTTTGAAGGAGTGAAATTATATTTGCATTGTATGTTCATCGCTTATTTGCACCTTTAATTAATGTCATTTTCAATACTTAATTATATAGTTAGAACTTTGTCATTCCATTATGGATGAACATTATAGATGATATAAGTTCATAAAAAAAAAGATCTTCAAATCAGGTCATGTTGATTTGAGTATTTTCAGTGTAATTTTGTGACAAAAATAAAAGCGCGGTCCCATTTGACGACGCATCGTTATAGGCAATTCCAGCAGGATGCTTCGCAAGTTAGAACTTCTATATAATTTCATATTTCTTTGTAAGTTTCTTCTTATCGAGATTTCTTATACGTTTACAAATTAATTTTTGCCAGTGCGGATGACCGAGATCGTTAAGGCAGTAGTGCCGTACCGATCTTGGAGCGAAGAATCGCGTGTTCGACTCCCGCATCGGACATGATGGTACTTGTGTTCGTCTTTTCACCCCCGATCATCACCATATCATCTCATCTTCTCAGTTACCATACCGTTAAATGCAATAGTAATCAGTAATGACATGGATATTGATGCGACCTTAAATTACAAAAATAATGAATATTTTATGAACTATTAAAAACCTGTTTTAAATTGCAATCTTTAATTGAGTAAAATGTGAAAACGAATATGATTTTGCTTTGCATAATAATTGTTGGAATGAAGGGATGATGCGCGTAGAAACCGAGTAGTTTTAATGAATAATAACAATATTATATTTAATTATGATATTATTGTATCCATTTTCATTTTATTGCTAATTTGCAAAATTTATCACATACGAATAATCTGTCATCGTTGCGTGTTGCCAAATTTTTTATAACGCTTCACTGATAACAGAAGGCGATAATGACGGGTTCAGTTCTGTTGCGTCAATATAACTTAATTTTATTAACGACTAAAATACACATCGCGTCTTTGGTATATTTACGTAGAACGTGGATACACTGAATTCAATACATTTACAATACAAAGCCATTTCCAATTAAACGTTTGGAATATATATATATATATATATTATATATTATATATATATATATTTCACGCTTCGTTTGTTTAAGAATTTTTCAAATGGTAGTTGAAGTGTATGAGAGAAATTGTCATTCGATATTACATAGCTATTAGCAATATCGCTAGAATGTACGTGAAATTATATCACCACTAGTTTTATTTAAAACTTTGAAAGTATCCTGAAAGCTTTATGTAAAATACTCCCTAAAATTAAAAGTACTCGACTGGAGGGCATGCATTTCCAAAAAAACTATAATTTAGGTGCTAGTTCTGTTCACAGACAGAGTCAAAGGGATGGATTGACGGACATACAGGCCGAGGTTTTGAAGAAAAAACCTTTTTGCATGTTTCGGTACCAATAACGTGCATTTTCTTCGAAATCTCGAAACGTATTTTCCGCAGCATTACATAACTTTCTGTACACTATTGTTCATTATATGTGTCTGTACATAAGAAAGTAATTACCGAAGCTACATAATAGTATAGACTTCCTCTTACTAGTCAGATTACTTATCTATTAGTTATATCTTCTGAGATATCTTTTCTGTTTATACCTATTCTCCTCTTCGCTGCTATCTATTGACACCCAAAAATATTTTTGCGCAATTTCTTGATTTTTCGGTACCCTAATAGTAGAATTGAAATATGATATTAATGAGTTTGTAGAAGGGTAAAATCTATCCTTTTTCCACAAATTTATTAATGATTTAAAGCCGTTTTTAAAGAATATATCGTTTGACATTTCTGAAAATGCGATATTTGGAGTTCATTTTCACCCAAAACTACTGTTAATACAGTTCTTCGGTAAAACTAGAGTAAACACTTTTGAACGGTTGAATTTATTGCAATGCAGTTTTCACTGAAGTTCATGAGGGATTGGAGCTAATTGGTACGTGTATTCAATTGTGATTTTATATTTTACGAGATTTTTGAGGTACTTTTATATATATATATAATCAAATGTCGTAATCAATATATATCGCAGTTCAAAAGCCAAGCGCAAAACCAAGCGGCAGCGCGAATCGCGGTAACAACGAAGGAAGAACGGGTCTTACGCGCGTCCACAAGCCGAGAGCGGAAGCGAGAGCGTGGAGGGCGTATTAGGCGAGTGTATAAGAAACGGAGGAGTGGAAGTTGTATCGAAAATGGTAATAAGTCGGAATAGGTGTAACGAATAGGATTGCCAAGGCTGTAAGATGATGAACATGATAGACAATCACAAACTAGATGTGGAATGAATAAATACGGTAACGACAGTGCAGTATATTGAAAGGAGTCAGCGCAGGTGATAAAAAACTACCAATCAGGACATTGTACTCGTAAGTGAATGAAAGAGACACTGACGGTGGATTGTGCGATGCCGATATAATTATTTGGATTGGTTTACAACCGTGGTAATTGGTAATTACGTTACGAGGCGAGGGAGAGAGCAAGATTGAGCGTCGTCATCAGCATTGCGAGGCCAGCGTCGGTGGCGGCCATCGTGGCGGAAGTGAGAGCGTAGGCTTCCGCGGCCGGAGTCAGTAATTTATCACCTCGAGCGGCGCCAGGCAGTGCCGAACGAAGACCACCGGGCGGAGCCGAGCGTTCCCGGGACGAGGAAGAATAACCTCGGCGCTGGCACATACCCACAAGTATGTAGTAATATAATGGGAGTGAAATCCAGATGGAGGTATCTCGTAGAAATTGGATCAGTAAAGAAGTTTCATTTTGGTGAGGAGAGCCGTGGAAGGGACCTACTTATGATAATTAAGCTGACATATTTGTGATTATTTGTCCGGATGTCTTGTAAATTCAAATCAGGAAGCATGCGATCGCAAGGATACGAAAGAAAAATTAAAGGAAGAGAAGAGATATTAGTTATTAAATTAAGAGAAGAGATATTAGTATGTGAAGATACGAAACATATTCCAAATATGCAATTCCGTAATGATTGGTATTAATACACGAGTGTGATATTATGATACGAGCGAGGAACCAGTGAGTATCGAAACTTTACACGAGTCTATTAATACCTATTAAATCGAGTTTCAAGTGGTATTTTCTACGACTTATGATAACTTTCTTAAGTTAAACATTGAATAATTTCGTGACAGATGAAATGTAGGATTCAGCCAAGTTCACCAAGGCACCACAGGTGGCTTTGGTCTTCTGCATTAGTCAAATATGATCATAGTGAAATGACGACCTCATTTATTTCAAATAATATCCCACGTACAGAATTAAAATATTAAAATAAAACTGCCAGGCATAATATACTACATTGAAGAGCCAAAACAATAGATATACTTGCCTAATACTGTGTAGGAACCCCGCGAGCACGCAGAAGTGCCGCAAGTGACGTGGCATGGACTCGACTTATGTCTGAAGTGGTGCTGGAGGTAAATGACACCATGAATCCTGAAGGGCAGGCCACACACTTATAAGAGTTCGAGAGGGTGTAGACTTCTTCTGAACAGCACGTTGCAAGACATCCCAGATATGGTCAATAATATTCATGTCAACGGACTTTGGTGGCTAGTGGAAGTGTTTAAATTCAGGAGTGTTCTGATTCTGTAGCAATTCTGGACCTGTTGCTGTCATAATGCCCTGCTGGAATTGCCCAAGTCCGTCGGAATGCACAACGGACAGGAACGGATGCAGGTGATCAGACAGAATGTTTACGTACACGTCACCTGTCAGAGTCGTATCTAGACGTATCAGAGGTCCCATATCACTCCAAATGCACACGCCCCCACAGAATCACAAGAGCCTCCACCAAATTCAACAGTCCCCTGTTGACATGCATGGTCCATGGATTCATGAGGTTGTCGCTTTACTCGCACACGTTCATCCGCTCGAAACAAAGCGAAACGAGACTCGTCAGGTCAGTCCACATGTTTCCAGTCATCAACATTGGTATTAATGTCGGTATTGACGGGCCAAGGCGCGGTGTAAAGCTTTGTGCCACTCTGTAGGGTACACGAGTAGGCCTTCGGTTCCGAAACCCCATAACAATAATTTCTCGTTGAATGTTTTGCACGCAGACACTTGTTGATGGCCCATCACTGAAATCTGCAGCAATTTGCGGAAGTGTTGCACTTCTGTCACGTGTAATGATTCTCCTCAGTCGTCGTCGGTCCCGTTCTTGCATGATATTTTTGCGGCGGCATCGATGCCGGAAGTTCGATGTTTTACCGCATTCTCGGTATTTGCGATACACTCGTGAAATTGTGGTACGGTAAAATCCAAATTCCATCAAACCATGCTTGTTTCCAGATTCCTTTATTTCAAAACGCATGGATGTACCAGAAGTTTTGGCTATTCAGTGCATTAAAAGCAAATTTAATGTACACAATCGAATAAAACATTTACTAGAACGATTCTCAATAATGAATTCGCAATATGCGGATTCGGGGGAGGTGACGGTGGCAACGCATCAGACTGCTGCGGGGGAGAGAACAGAGACAACGCGCGTCACTGCAGTGTGGGAGGTGACGGAGGAGACGCATCTGAGAGCTGCGGACGAAGTGACGGAGACGACGCGTATGACTGCAGCGGGGGAGACGACCGTGACGGGGGAGGAGATGGTAGTGGCCGCGGCACAGGAGCCTAGGATGGACGTACGGGTTCCCAAAACTGACTTTCAGGCGAGGAGAGGCTTCGCTAGATTGTTGCAGGTGAACTGTCGTATTATCATGAATAAGGAATCCGAATTTTGGAATTTAATTGAAGCATGTGATCCTGATGTGATAATAGGAACAGAGTCTTGGCTTTCGGACGCCAGTACCAAACCTGGAAATTTTTCGTTCAGACTACTTTACTAACGTAGCTCGGCTGGCTGCGCCCACCCCCGTTTACCTGGGTTTTTCCGCCACGTCACATTTTGACGTCCCACCTTTAACCCAAGAGGTCTGCCATGCGGAGAGCAGGTGGTCACCTGGGCGTCTCTCCTACGTCACGCAGTCGCCCTGTTCTCACACCTGTGTTTGTGCACGACACAAATATTGTCGTCAAGATGTTGGGAATTCAATTTGCAATGGTACAATGCTTTTTTTACCCAGGAGGAAGAATAATTTTCAGCTTCCTCTCCACCTCTACTTAAGCTTGGGAAAGTCATTTCAGAGACAACCGGAGTAGCGCCCGTCTTTAAACTCTTCCAGCATCGTCCAAAGGAAGACCTCTTCAATCTCAAGCTTAAAAATAGGACTCACTTGGCGCCGATTCGACTTCGAATTTGAGTCACGCATCCCCTCCCTTCTCCACAGGGAAACTCAATAAGCGCCTGGCACCGCCGCAGCCTTCAGGCGGCGCGGAGGTCGTCGCCACAAATTTCGCCACTGAGCGAGTGATTGCCAATCGCCGGGGAAAATCACGCAAATCTTGGCGGAAATGACACACAACGAACTCAATCGTCACGGGCCTCCGCGCCAGCAACCCGCGCTGCGCCGGGTGGGCGCTCTCGACCCCACCCTCACCCCCTGCGTCGGAGCACCTCGAGAAGGAGATGCTTTGCGGGCGGCAGTGCGTCGGAGGGTTGTGGTTTGGGGCAATAGAAGCGATGCCAACATCCACAGAATATTAATTGGTGCAACACCAAGGAACAAAATGGTCCCGAGCATTATCAAAGAGGGGGGACCTTCGAAGCCCAGCTTACATTACCAATTCAGGAAAGCAATAGGCAATTTTGCTAAATTCAGAAGTTCAATCATCAACTGTACATCAATAATTGTACATTGTTATACAATACTCGTGCAATACATGTGAATTCTACATCAATACTCATTTCAACAAAAAAATGTTTCGTTATTAGCCTAAACAATTGATACAAATCACAACAATATTTGACCAAACCTTATAGAATAGTATGGCAAATGAAGACCGAAGACTTTTCGTAGTATGAATTAAACATTAAACTGTATTACACTAAGACTTAAAATACTACAAATAATTTTAAAATTAAACTACGTTTTCAGTTTTCATATGAATAGTCTCGTGTTTTTTAACTTCTATCAAAATAACTCAAATTCTAACAAACACTGTCAAAAATTTGTTTTATATTTGGATCAAGAAGCCCGTCATAAAGTATGTTAATTATTTTCTGCTTCCATAAAACTTGAAATTTATAAAAAACAAACCAATAATAGGTGACTTTCCCAACTGCTACTTGTACGGTTAATGTAGGCGCATGTTCAGTCCTGACACGGATGCACATTCATGAGTTGGATATTTTTCAGTGATTGGTCTTAACGAAAATAGAAAAATGTTTTAAGAAATGGTTTATGTGCACACTGACATGGAGTACGTTTATAATATTATTTTGGTATCATTTCACAGAACATAAATTAAGTTTTTGACATAAATAAACCAAATTGAGATATAATTAAACCTGGGACTAATACACATATATTAATCACAAAATTATTATACAGTGGTGCAAGATGAAGTTCTCACCAGACGGGATATAGCTGCATTGACAAAAAATATCTAGAACTTATAACATTAATGAACGTACATCAATGAAACATACTTGAATGAATGTGTTTGATCAAAACCCAGAAATAAAGCTGTGGGCTTCAAACTTATTTACTCTACGAGTAGTGTCCGAACGTCATAATGTTTACTTAACAATAATTTTTCATTTTACTTAACATTTCATTTTTCATTTTGCTAAATTTATTATTTATTTTCATTTATAGATTTATAGTCATACATAAAGAATTCAATGGCTTTCGTTAACTTAGCAAATTAGTTAAAATTATTTGTTATAAGTGTAATCGGATTGACGAGAGATGACGTACATTACCCCACTTTAGTGCTCCATTGGTTATTAGATATTACGTTTTAGCTCCCAATGTCCGTATAGATGCAAGAATATTTGGGGAAAGTGAAAGTATTCCGAACAATTAGCCCTTGATTAGTGTACGTGTACGGTTCTCACTCCCAGACAGGCGATTGCTCAGGTGATGCAACGAGGTCCACGGCGCTCCACGTCATGTGTTGCGTCACCGGTATCTGGTCTGACTGATTAGTATCTTGGGATGTGTCAACAGTGTTGGTCATTAGTCCTGAGAGAGTGGTTCATGTTACATCTCGAGATCGGTGGTATTTTTTCCTCACTGGAAGGGATGTCGGCTTGCAGGCTTTCTCATTCCAGGTATCTGCACTAGCGAGGAACCGGCTCAGTAGAGACCACCTCCCGATTGGTGCCCCCAGACGTGTGTTGTAGTGTAGTGCAGGAAAGTGTAGGGGGCAAGTTGGTGAGAAGGATAAGGAAGCAAAGATCACTTGCGGTCCGCGGCTAAGGTTCTGCCTCGATATTCGCCCGGGGTTCATCATATGAACCACAGAAAACTACCGTTCAAAGCGCCATAATTATTATTTAGAAGAGATTTATTTAGCAGAGACTAGACATAAGCTAATTAGCCAGTGACGAAAGTTCCGCCAGAAACAGTACTCGAACCCTAGGAGCTTTGGATGAGAGTCGCAGCATGGCAACAGTGGTTCCCCAGATTAGTTCCGCACACTCCACTCTCTGGTGTTCGCGCAGAATCTCCTAAGGTCATTCGAGCTCTCCCAACTTTTTCAGTCGCTCGGGCGACGCGAAAAGAGCACCGCCTCCCTGCACCGCGAGAGGCCCGCGTCGCCTTCGCCGCAGCCATTGTCCCCCGGCGCATTCCGCAGGACGCCCCGGTCGCACGCTCGAGCGCGCAAATATTGACTTCTTTCTCTAAGCGATCCGTCGCTTCCGCCATTCACGCGATTGGAAGGGGGAGGGGGAGGCAGCGATCTCATCACCCTGCTCCTTCGGGCACCGCGGCGAAACGAGCTGCCTCGGCGCAAGATGCGGACGCACGGGCGGCGACCACAATGCACTGCGCCCGCCGCCGGGGATTTCCCCGATTCCGCGCCACGGAGTCCTAATTTCGCAAGGACTACAAACAAGAGAGGGAAGGAGAGGAGAGGGGAGAATGAATAACCAAGGAGGGAGAGAAAAGGGGGAGTGGATAGGAAGATGAAATTGGGGCAGGGAAAAGAGAAAATAATGAGTTTAAGTTACTCTAATGAATACAACTTCCTAGAGGTTTAAAAAGTATTGACGGGTAATTAATATGAAGAATAAAACAAAACAAAAGGAGGTGCTACGATTTCATAGAGTCGTAAAATGAAAAAAACAAAGTAATCTATCACAGACCAAGAAAAACAGATGACGAAAGACCGCAAACGCGAGCAAAAAATGTGACATAATTATTTTAGGTAAAGGTGGCTATTCGAACGTATTACGAAAAGGTAGAAGATATTTGTAAAAGAAAATAGACTACATTATGAACAAGGAGAAGCACAAGATGAAGAGGAATGAGTACCTTACGCGAACGTCAATAGGTTAATGAAGTCCTAATTAAACATTAAATATTGAATACTAGCTGGGCGTACGGAACTTAGTAGATTTTGTTAACAAATAAACGCCACCCAATAGAAACACAGGTTCAAGACTAGCGCTCTAAATTGTTGCATTTCAGCATTAGAGAATGGACGAGAGAAAACCATTCTAATAACGATTTAAATTTGCGTTGACATTAAATGCACAGAAAATGATATATCGTGAAAAATTATTTCTGTCATTAATTCTCCCATTTTATTTTTTACATAGATCGGAGTTTTCCTGCAGTTTTTATCCATGCTATTGAGTTTGATTAAAGCAAAAAATCTTAATACAAAGTTTATAAAGGATTTGTATAATAAGAAATAGAAAAAATGTCGACAGTAAAGAAAAATTGGACCACTTCCTTCGCTTGTCCATGTCTTCTTTGGCCTCCCCACATGTTCCCCACGTGACCTCTACCTGTTCCCTTGAAATTTCCCTCAGAACTCGCGTCCCTGTAGGAACACAAATAACTAAGTGGTTGATATGGTTCTAAGGGCCTTAGAAGCATCGTTTTCTATTTATCTGCGATTTTAATGTGTATTACAGTAATCATGTTTTCTGTAAACATACATTATTTCGACATAAATCTTTCTGGTGCAGAATACGACTGTGTGTGTGAGAAAGAGGGAGGAAGGGAAGGAGAGGGGGAGAGGGGAGAGAGGAGAGAGGGAGGGAGGGAGAGAAATGGAGAGACAGAGGGAGAGAGAGAATAGGTAGAAGAGTTGAATGATAATAAAAGTTGAAAAGATAATTAATTAGCATATGAGCTCCTAAATTATTGTAAAGTGAAGTAAACAGGTATTTGATTCTATGGAAGAGGTTCATGGTCTATCGCAGAGGGAATTCGCGGCGCCAATCGTTTCTCGCAGTGAGCGTGTCCTGCGCGGGGGGGGGGTGAGGGGGCGCGAGCGAAGGCGATGGGGAAGCGGAAGCGGAAGTGGAGGCGGAGGCGCTCAACTGAGCCGCGACCACAATGCACTGCGTCCCTCATCTCCGCGCAGGAATCCCCTCTTTGCCACCTCGGCGCCCCCTTTCGAGGCCCGTACACAAGACGCGAGACGCGAGAACCGAGGACAAGGACGGGGTGGAATGGAACAAGAGAGGAGGTGGAATGGTGAGAATGATAAGGAGACTAAGGACTTTCAATGCACGATCTCTTTCTTAGGAAAGAACAGCGCCAAGGATTAAGCTGTTTTTCGATAAGGGATTACGAGAGAAGAAAGAGGTTGATTGGAAGTAGAGGTGATTTTCGAGAAGAAAACAATTCAGGACACTCACTTATTGTAACAGAATACAAATATTCACAAAAAATATATATAAAAAAGGTTCTCGATTATTAAAATTGTTCGATTTCCTCCAGAGAAGAACGCCCAAACATCATTACTATTTCGGTATTTCGGTAAACATCGGTACTATTTCAAGATTCTTACTAAATTTTTGTTAACGAACGTAAACTATTGATCACCATAGTACGTAACATGGTATTTAATTGTTTTTACGTTAAATAAATAAACGCATTAATAATTACTTATGAATCGTTTCAATTAGTTGGAGTGATTTATGGTAACACCCAAGCCCATTTTTGAAAGAAAGCAATCAAAATAGTTGATTATAGTAGCTTGCAGGAAGCATGCTTGAAACTAAAACGTTAACTCCGTCACCAATATATGAAATAGTCATTAATAAAGAATTATAATTACAATTAAGATATTGTTCGCAGTGGGTGTTGCGGGGTTTTGTATTTAGAATTACCACACATCGTGTGTGCTTCAAGTGATGACATGGACGTGTCACATGTACATATGTTCATACTTTATGTAACCAATTCCTTCTGCATGAACCAATGAACTATACAGATCAAGTACGTTGTTTCACAACCAAACATTTTCTATTAATAGATGAGTTCGTGTAACTTCTCAACATCAACTAAGTGCGCATTGCAATTTATCAGTTGTGTTAAATGTTCTCAGTGAACCGCGTGTTCAAATACATTGTACTGTACTGTAATTTATTATGTGTTGACTCACATGCCAACATAAGCTGTGAATGTGCCCCGCCGTGAACAGTTATGAAGTTATATGTGGTGTCACCCACGTGCTATCACCACGTCTATTGTGCTACGAAGGCTGCTTCTGCGGCATTTAATGCAACTTATTCGGTTTCTAGTAATCAAACACGGTAATTCCAAGCAGCTGCCGCACCAGGAAACCTCGTGACACGTGTCCCTCGCATGTGCACTTCACCAGTCTTCACTGATACAGCACGTGGTTGTATTAATGTTTTATGTTTCTACTTCAGCATTATTCTATCAAGCCACATCTATCAAGCATTTTGGAAATTGTATGCTATGTGCAATCAGCACAGTTTCCAAGTGTGAATGCCTATGGATATTGTGTTCAGTCATGTTTTCTAATATTAGTATAATCATTAATGTAATTCATTTATTTTTTGTCTTAATTATATGCTTTTTCTCTTTAATCACTTCATGCCTACTGAATTCTCTCAAGATAATAGTGACTCTCTCTGTGGATACAGACTTTTCACAGGGAAAGCGTCCATGTCGCATTAAACACGGTGGTCCTCCGAGTTATTATTAAAGCTACGAAATGTAAGGTGAAAGAGGCTGCCTGCTATTCTTCCGACATATCTGAAAAGTCCACGTGCCTCCTCAGTCAGCCTCCAACAGGCAACGACTGGCTTGCAAAATTTATGAAATGCTCCACAATATGGTTATGAAAAGACATAGGAAGTATTAGGAATAATATTGCTGTAGCATTCTTGTCAAAATAAAAGAATTATGCGGTATGGATATGTGATAGCATAAGAATATTTACTTAACATGTTTAAATAACAAAGTTTTCAACCCCAAGAAAAATACTCGGGTATCCGGTATTCTGACCGCACATCGTTGGTCAGAAATTTCATCCTCGCACTTCAGAGGGAAACACTAGAGCGCTTAAATATTCTGGGGGCAGCTTCTGCATGGCCAATCATCTAATTACATGTCATTTACGAAATACGTATTGTCAGACATGTTCTTACACGAGATTATAGACGTTACGATTCGAATATCGTACAATGTGTTGTCGACGTGCTAAAAATTCCAAAAAGTCGTTAACATTTTACTATTCAGTCTCCGAAATATGACAGACCAATATTTATATGCTACTAATTATTAAAACTCTTGGCTTCTAATTACTCTTGTTAGGAAATTGATATCATTTTTGTATAGTTTGACTTATGATACCTAAAATGGATAATAATAGTTTATACAATTAGTTTATAATGTCAAGCTTCATTGCATTAGTACCTATATTAAAAACGAGTGACGTTAGAAGCGAGTTTTCAAATTGATCAAATGCAGTAAAGCAACGTTATAAACGAGTTGCACAGTCTATTTTTTTGTATAATAGCATTTTAAATTTATTAGAGAATGTGCGACGTCTCGGGCAGTGGCTTAACGTTTGGACCCGTAAGGTCCGCAGTGCGGGTGGGCCCAGGTAAAGAGGGCCTAGTTTTAGGGGACATTTTTAGTATTTAAGGTGCTAACACTACTTGTGATTGCGACTCACTTTTATCAAGGGTGCTCGGACAAATATTTCGGGGTGGTCCCGCACTCATGTCGTTACGCTACTCGTCTCGGGTATTTGACACCTGTGCGAGAAAACGGTGGTCGACTGTTCTGTTTACTGCTACCTCTCTGCGATTCTCTCGCTACGATTAGCTGAATGTGTAATAACACCATCGTCATCATCATCATCATTAAAATGCTAATACGTAATCATTTGTGCTGTAAAATTTCTGAATGATTTCTTGCAGCAGAAACGGTCGTTTACAATGCTGGTAAAAAAAATTACCGTGGCGTTTTCCAACGTCTTTTTGGTCATCCCTGCCCGTAAGTGGCCACCGCTTCTCCGCGGCGCCCTGGAAAGCGTTCGAGGCCCCCCTCCCCCTCCGACAATCCTTCTGCATGAACCAATGAACTATACAGATCAAGTACGTTATTTCACAACCAAACATTTTATTAATAGATGAGTTCGTGTAACTTCCCAACATCAAACTAAGTGCGCATTGCAATTTATCAGTTGTGTTAAATTTCTCAGTGAACCGCGTGTTCAAATACATTGTACTTACTGTAATTTATTATGTGTTGACTCACATGCCAACATAAGCTGTGAATGTGCCCCGCCGTGAACAGTTATGTGAATATATGTGGTGTCACCCACGTGCTATCACCACGTCTATTGAGCTACGAAGCTGCTTCTGCAGCATTTAATGCAACTTATTCGGTTTCTAGTAATCAAACAGGTAATTTCAAGCAGCTGCCGCACCAGGAAACCTCGTGACACGTGTCCCTCGCATGTGCACTCACCAGTCTCACTGATACAGCACGTGGTTGTATTAAGTTTTATGTTTCTACTCAGCATTATTCTATCAAGCCACATCTATCAAGATTTTGAAATTGTATGCTATGTGCAATCAGCACAGTTTCCAAGTGTGAATGCCAATGGATATTGTGTTCAGTCATGTTTCTAATATTAGTATATCATTAATGTAATTATTTTTTTGTCTTAATTATATGCTTTTCTCTTTAATCACTTCATGCCTACTGAATTTCTCAAGATAAATAGTGACCTCTCTGTGGATACAGACTTTTCACAGGAAAGCGTCCATGTCGCATTAAACACGGTGGTCCTCCGAGTTATTATAAAGTATACGAAATGTAAGGTGGAAGAGGCTGCCTGCTATTCTTCCGACATATCTGAAAGTCCACGTGCCCTCCTCAGTCAGCCTCAACAGGCAACGACTGGCTTGCAAATTTATGAAATGCTCCACATATGGTTATGAAAAGACATAGGAAGTATTAGGAATAATATTGCTGTAGCATTCTTGTCAAAAATAAAAGAATTATGCGGTATGGATATGTGATAGCATAAGAATATTTACTTAACATGTTTAAAAAACAAAGTTTTTCAACCCCAAGAAAAATACTCGGGGATCGGGTATTCTGACCGCACACTCCACATCGTTGGTCAGAAATTTCATCCTCGCACGCAGCGAAACACTAGAGCGCTTAAATATTCTGGGGCAGCTTCTGCATGGCCAATCATCTAATTACAGTGCATTTACGAAAACGTAGTTCAGACATGTTCTTACACGAGATTATAGACGTACGATTCGAATATCGTACAATGTTTCTCACGTGCTAAAAATCCAAAAAGTCGGTAACATTTTTACTATTCAGTCTCCGAAATATGACAGACCAATATTTATATGCTACTAATTATTAAAACTCTCTTGTCTTCTAATTACTCTATAGGAAATTGATATCATTTTTGTATAGTTTGACTCATGATACCTAAAATGGAAAAATAGTTTATACAATTAGTTTATAATGTTAAGCTTATTGCATTATACCTATATTAAAAACGAGTGACGTTAGAAGCGAGTTTTCAAATTGATCAAATGCAGTAAAGCAACGTTATAAACGAGTTGCACAGTCTATTTTTTGTATAATATCATTTTAAATTTATTAGAGAATGTGCGACGTCTCGGCAGTGGCTTAACGTTTGGACCCGTAAGGTCCGCAGTGCGGGTGGCCCAGGTAAAGAGGGCCTAGTTTTAGGGGACATTTTAGTACTTAAGGTGCTAACACTACTTGTGATTGCGACCCACTTTTATCAAGGTGCTCGGACAAATATTTCGGGGTGGTCCCGCACTCATGTCGTTACGCTACTCGTCTCGGGTATTTGACACCTGTGCGAGAAAACGTGGTCGACTGTTCTGTTACGCTACCTCTCTTCGATTCTCTCGCTACGATTAGCTGAATTGTGTAATAACACCATCGTCTCATCATCATCATTAAAATGCTAATACGAATCATTTGTGCTGTAAATTCCTGAATGATTTCTTGCAGCAGAAACGGTCGTTACAATGCTGGTAAACAAAATTACCGTGGGCGTTTCCAACGTCTTTTTGGTCATCCCTGCCCGTAAGTGGCCACCGCCTCTCCGCGGCGCCCTGGAAAGCGTCTCGAGGCCCCCCTCCCCTCCCCCTTCCCCTTCCCCTGCCCCTACCCCCTCCCCCTGCCCCCTCCCCCTGTCCCCTCCCCTCCCGCGCCCTCTGCGAGTGCATTTTTGCGGCAAGGCGGATTTGAAAGCAGCCTCCAGCAACAGGGCGAAGCAGGTTTTCGAATCGAGCTGCAGCAGCAGCAGCCCAAGAAAAATTCAACGGTTCGTTGGGAGTATAAATCCCTTTTCTTGCGTTCGTTTCTTCCTGTAACGACCAACTGCCGAAGAAAGACTCGTGCGTGTCAAGATGTGCCTTGGATTGATAGGGCAGTCGTCAAGTGTGCTACTAATGTCGTTGGTTGTGAATGTGGACTGTGAATACAGAATGCAGCTATGCGTGTCATTCTTAAACTGGTGAGATACCTCAAACAATTACTTATTTATGAAATTTATCTGACTAATACCATTGTTTAACTGAATTAAATTATTAATCAATCATATAACATTTTATTTATGTCAACGAATGACTAATTACCTTCGTACGCTTCAACTAAAATAACATGAAATGAATAATCATGAAAAACCGTCATAAATTATTGGATTAGAATAAATAAAAAAATAGACTACCGCATTCTCAGTCCATAAGAAAACTGCTATGTAGACCGCTACTTCATTATATGGAAGTTGAAGAATATTTGCCAATTGATTAGTTAGAAACCTTCTTTACGAATTGAACCGCATTAAAAAAATCCAAAAACGTGTCAATGAAAATTACTAATATTTTGAAAATCATTAAAATATAATAGTTAAGAAACTTAAACAAATAGGAATAACAAGGAGGGAAGGCTCGAAACGTCCCCGTTAGGAAACCCTTTGCAGCCCGGAGAAGCTTACTAGATCACGCAGCACATTCGTCCAGTAGCTATTACCCATTATTTACCCATTTTACCTAAGGGCGCTAAAATTGCACCAGGTGGCGAACGTACAGGATACCCAACGAACTTTTAATAGAAGTCAATTGACAGGTACTGCCTCATATTTTCGATATTTTCGACATATTCATTTAATGTTGAATGAATTATGCCTTTTATTACGTGGCGAGAACTCAGCCTATAAGGCCTGCTCTTCCGTCTGACCACGCACATTCACTACCCACTTTCTCCAACTTAGAAGAGAAGAGGTATTCTTGGCGAGAAACAGGGCGATTTTCAATTTAGCTAAGGGCGTTCAATGCGAGGCTTCAGGAATCACTTAAACCTCCGAAAACGCTAACCGTTACACCATCGCGCGCGCACTTTTCCATAATAATCCCATTCCTCTACTAAAACCCAAAGAAAACATGTATTGAAATTAAAAAACACATCAATAGGATTTGAACTATCGAGAGTTAATTTATTTAATCAAAAACATCTTGATTTTCTAATCACGATGTAAGAGTGAAATAAATGAATCAATACCCTACGTTCAGGCTAGCAGAAAAAAAGATAATTCTCTGTTAAATGAAACATCGTCAGAGAGAGCGATAAATATAATCTAAAGAGAGGTTCATATATCTAAGAGAAGATTGAAATATAGACTTGTTAATTATTTCACATTAGTGCTATATACAATAAATAAGAGAATCATTGACTAAAAATATACGAAAACAAGCAAGGAATTTGCAATTCAAACATATCCCTGTGACTTGGCCAAAAATATTTACATAAGCAGAATACAAAAAAAAATAATCTTGAAATAATTAATCGTACTAATATATAAAAGACAGAAGGGGTTGAACCTTACAGCCGCCGATAATCTCCGAACCTACGAACTAATACTGATGAAAACGTTTGTGATAGCTTCTTTTAAATGCCTACGCGAACTGATTTATAGTATTAAACCTATATATATATATATATATATATATATATATATATATAATATATATTATATATAACCTATATATATATATATGAAACGAAGAACGTTTCTTATGAATAACAAAGTTATCAATAATTAAATTAAAATAAGTATGAATTGATCAGAGCAGTAACGCCGCGCTGCCGCTGGTCACCAACGGTCAAATCGGGGTAACGCGAGGCGAGCGACGGTTGGACAGTGTGCACAGAGAGGCCTGGTGAAAAACACGACGGGCAGTGCTGCCATCAAAAAAATAGTATGTGTGTTAAGAACAGTTGGATGAATGTGGATTTAAGTGAAAGACTAGATTGATGAATTAATAATCAGATGATTATGAGAGTGGAAGGGCGCACCAGGAACCGAAATCAAAACATTTAATACAGGAATTCGTGTGCCAACCGACCACGTGTTATATTTCTGCCCGCGTGTAATGCAGCAGCGGGCCGTACTTGCAGGACAGGTTCGCGCGAGCATTGAGAGGGATTGCTGAACTGAACTGCCAGACGGGGCGTCAATCGCCGCGTCGTTCGTGTGGTGCCTGTGAGACCATTGCTTGTCCGGCTGGGGGGGCAGGGCTCCGGCGAATCCATCGGCCCCCGTGCTGGGGGCCAGCGGAGGTGATCCCGAGGAGAGCGATATCCCGAACGGACTGCGGGCGACCGAAGGTTTGCCGAAAGACGCCGCCGCCGTTGCCACGGCGGCCCCGCTCGTCTGCACCAGCAGGTGGTTCTTAAAAGCATCAAGGTAGCGTTATTTGACTTATTATCAAAGCCTTGCGCATTGCGTTTG
>BOPP01000089.1:799284-873227 GCA_017312745.1 Gryllus bimaculatus
GCCCCCTCCCCTTGTCCCCTCCCCCTCCGCGCCCTTGCGAGTGCATTGTGCGGCAAGGCGGATTTGAAAGCAGTCTCCAGCAACAGGGCGAGCAGGTTTTCGAATCGAGCTGCAGCAGCAGCAGCCCAAGAAAAATTCAACGGTTCGTTGGGAGTATAAATCCTTTTTCTTGCGTTCTTTCTCCTGTAACGACCAACTGCCGAAGAAGGACTCGTGCGTCAAGATGGTGCCTTGGATTGATAGGGCAGTCGTCAAGTGTGCTAAATGTCGTTGGTTGTGAATGTGGACTGTGAATACAGAATGTGCAGTGCAGATGTCGTTATTTAAACTGGTTAGGAATACCTCAAACAATTACTTAATTATGAAGTTTATCTGACTAATACCATTTGTTTAACTGAATTAATTTATTTCTAATCATATAACATTTTATTTATGTCAACGAATGACTAATTACCTTCGTACGCTTCAACTAAAATAACATGAAATGAATAATCATGAAAAACCGTCATAAATTATTGGAATATGAATAAATAAAAAAATAGACTACCGCATTCTCAGTCCATAAGAAAAACTGCTATGTAGACCGCACACTTCATTGATATGGAAGTTGAAGCGTTTTGTAAATAATCTTTGTAAAGAGTGTTTCAATTATTAAAATATTTAAATGCACAAAATAATTTCCTATGATCATCTTCCAATGCAGCGCCAAACCCCTGGAAGCTCATTCACGAAAATGTATCTGTCCTTTGTATAATTTACTTTTCTGGATATTTTCGCCTATCTTTACTTCACAGACTCAAGAGTGCATCCATGACAATAGTTTAGCTGTGCGCCACCATTGGATAACGCCTGATATCTGTTTTTATCAATGCGCAGAATTGCGTATTTAGTGGACTGTTTGTTTATTTTCGTCAGTTGTCAAATTCGAAATAAATCTGAGTTTTTCTCCGCTTTATGAATAAACGTAACTTGGGTGTTGATTTTAATTGCGTGTAGACGTGAGTGCATTAAGTGTTCAGGAGTCGAAATATATGGAAGAGATTATTTTCTGACGGATGTGGTTAATATTATCGTAAAAAGGTTCTAATGTACACACGTTAGGTTGTAGTAAATCATTCAACACAAATATTAGAGACTTTTTGCAAGACGGGAATCCATTGTTGTAGTACCTAAACATTATTATCAATAGGAAGTAACGTATCTTCAGAAAAATGAGTTTTTGCAAATTGTGCAACCGAAAGCATTCGTTAAAACTAGGATCTAATGGGAACTGAATATACCTCTAATAGGATATGAATGATTTTACTGAACATCTGTGAATCTCTGAGTCACTTATTTTTCCTTTTATACGCTTTACAAAATAGTAAAACGTAAAACATGAAATTTGATTGTGTCTTACGAATATATTGCACATGTCTATCTCCAAAGATAACTACAGATACAATACAATTGTACTCGCAGTACAATTCTTCCCAGAATTGTCATGTTACGGATTTCAAATCAACGAATCGCATAATCTGTCTGTTTTGTATTTGCAAGTTGGGCAAGCAACAGTGAGAGCAAAAACGTGAATGATTTTCGTGTTGACAATAACAATGCTGAAACTGACGGATGGATGCATTTTTGTAGAGAAATATTTTAATATAGTGGAGAGTATAAGCGTACCTTTGGGTGTTGAAGAATAATTTAACTGATGTAAGTTCGGCAAGAATATAATTTACAGTAAAAAGACATTGTAATTGAAGTAAAAGAGTTTTGTTAAATTGGTATTTGCCGAATTGAATTTGTGACAATGCAGGTTTCCAAGATTGTTATTTAAGAAAATTTTTGTCAAGCCGCGATCCACTGTGATCTCATATTTTTTGAGATATTATAACTGTCGAAGTGGTTAATGGGTTTCCGTGAGGATACTAAATCATTATTATCAAGCATTCTTAAATACGTATTTGAATTCAACTAAAGTTACATTAATTATTTTCAGATATCGATTGACGAAGCATGATGAATTTCAAACATATTTTTATAAATACGTGAGTAGAAAAAATATGAAAAGAGTAAGTTTTATAATGTAGCAATTGATTGAAAGTATTGATAAAATATATAAAATCCCACAAAAATAATGTATGTGAGAAAATTTTTTTTTGTTTATATATGTTTATTATTTTCAGTTATAAATTGAAAGAACAAGAAAAGAAATCTAATAGGAATAATATTTTAAACGTTTTTAGTAAAAAAGTGTTTTTGTTGGAACGGAAGACCGGGTATTTCCAAATTGGAGCAAGGAAGAGAAAGGAGGGGTATGGCAGAGGGGATATTCAATACAATACCTAGAAGTAGGCTCCGCAATATGATGGGAATAGATGGAATTCCTCTTTCTATTTAATAAAAAATTGTTATGATAAATACCCAAGCAACGCAGGCTTCTTAGCTAGTAAGCAATGAAGTCTATAAGCATTATTCAAATATAGATTGTTTGCTAGAAAATATCAGTCTAAGATTTTCGTGTGAAGTCACTATTCTTCGTAATATATCGAACACGCATTGCGCTTACATTTCGCGCTTCAATTGGTGCACGACCACACCTCTTTCTGGATGTTGAGTGGAAATTGCGGAGTCTGCAGTTGTCCATGTTCGTAGGAAAGCCTGGCTTCCCACAGCAGGGTGAGCCACAACTAACATTTTGGCAAGCCTGGATTATTCATACGAAACAGTTCTCCCAAGTTCCTCGCTTGAGTATCGTCTGACGACATAGGAGACTTTGTTCTAAAACAACATGCATATCGCCCAAAACTAACATTCCTTTGTGGTCTTAGAAACGAAAGTGATCGCAAATACCCTGGACCCCCACCTCCCTTGCCCTCTCTTCTAACGGCAAAGCGCCTTCCTGTTACATCGCCGAAACGCGTATGCAAATGCATGCAGACGGGGTCGTGAGCTGAAGTAGGCGTTCGCGGGCGGAAATTGTACTACAGCCGAACATTCGCCACTCACGTAGCCCTAAACAAGGCTGACTGCGTCGGGGTACATGAGAGATCGATGCCCTCCAAGCAAATTCGGGGCGTGAATAGCTAACATCGCGCTCTTCCGACGGAAATCCTTGGTCGTCGAAAAGCAATGAAGCATTTTTGAACGTCAACATTCTGGTGCTCCAAGTATAAATTCATTTTTACCCAAACGAAATGTGGCTCAAAAACATTTAAGAGATAGTTTTTTTTAAATGCATCATTTTCGTTAAGTGTAAAGAAATTCAAATACATATTGGTACACAATTTACTTGTAAGGAAATTTTCTTTGAGTTTAAATCACATTTATTATTGTAATGTAAACTACCAACGTTTTGACTTTAATTCAGCCATCGTCGGGGCATTTAATGCGGACCTCTTGTAACTATCCACATTGTACTTACAATAGTTACAGCAGAAGTTATTAACGAGGGTTAAAATCAAGCCCGTTTTTAGTGTCATTTTCATTTTAGTACAATGTTGATTTATAGGTTTTCATCATAAGGGTTGTGTGCTATTTCTTTTTCTTTAGACAGGAATGTATTTGTCTTTCAATAAGAGATAAATTATTGAAAAAAGAATCACGATTAGACGCTTGTTAACGATTAGTTAATACTTAGGTCGAGAAAACTTATGCTGTGACCCAACGTCTAAATTTAGAACCAGAACAACAACTTAATCTCAACTGCATATAATGTACAAACGAAGTCTTACGCTGGGGCTGTTATTTATATCTTCCCGACAAAGGACGAAGTAATTATCATTGATGTGCATGAAGTGTTATCACTAAAGGCCTATGTGTGTAAACTACCAAACATTATTCAAGGAATTAATATATGTTTTGTGTCACCTATCGCCAACAATAGGATCTACATATTCTTCAGCTCAAAGAAACTTGCTGATTTTATTACAGATAGCCACAAGTCACTCACTATCAATCGCATTGAAGTGTCAGATTCCTACTCTGTAAATACATCGGAGATATAACATCCAATGTTTCCCCCTTTATCCCACATGAAGACATTAACAATTCTCTTACCGAAGTTAATGCTCAAACATTATCTAATATTACTTTTGTAAGAGCCCGTATGTCTGATGACAGAGTTAGTTTGTCTCATATTTTGAGTTTCAGAAAGGTGGTTTTTATTCACCGTAATGGTTTTTATTCACCCTAATGAAGTTCATAAATTACCTCCATGTTAATTAAGTTAACTGTGTATGTGACATTCTTCGACTTCACAAGAGCCTTAATTCTGTTGCACACTCACCCACGTTGCAAACATTATTAAATCAAGGTATCTAGTGCAAAATGTTTAGAATAATTATAAGAATTTATTCAGACCGTTGGGCGACAGTGGATACAGAAAAAGGGGGGAAAGTTTAAACACATCAAAAGAGTCCGCCAAGAATACCCAATCTCTTAACGGTTATTTAACTGCCTGCTAGGAAATTAAAACCTAATTAAGGATTAAATATTGTGGGAGCAGAAATTTAATATTTGCAAATGACTTAATAGATTTTGCGAAATCAGCCGTAAAACTGGAGACAAAGTTGAAAGAACTGTCACAATAATGTCAAAAAACTAGTCTAATAATGAACGCCAAGAAAACAAAAATAATGACGAACGGTCCATGTTCTCTCATAAAAATAAAAGATTTAAACATTGAATATGTCAATGAATACTTATTTCTAGGACAATCAGTGTCGTTTTAAGACAGACAAGTCAAATAAATAAAAACTAGAATCTCAAAGGCTAGGAAGAAATTTAGGAGCTTAAAATGTATTCTGAAAATAAAGCATAAAGGACAAGAGAGCTATATTCGATTCCTATATACTGCCAGTTCTACTATAAGAAGCTCAAGCATGTTCTCTAAACGCAAAAAAATATATAAAAAATTGTCAAAAAAATACAAAGAATAATGCTAGGGGTCGCTTATAGACAAAATAAGAAATGAAGATCCTCGCAAGAGAAAGAAATTAAAAGATGTATGCAGAGAGGCAAAGAATATCAAATGGAGATAGACAGGTCACATAAAGCGTATGGATCTGAAGAGGTCCGAAGAGGTGGTAACATTGAGCTACTACATGGGATACAAAAATTGGGAAAAGGAAAGTGGAACGTCAGAAAAATCGATTGTGCTATGAAATAAGAGCTGTAGCTGGCGATCTGTGGTCAAGAAATACGAGAAATAGAAGTTTTTGAAAATGACTTACACATAATGAAGGTAATAGGTACGACAATTGTAGCGGGTTCAGCGGACAACAGTGGTCAGGAGTGCTGTCAACAGTGAACAAACAGCGAACAAAATGGATAATAAGTAGACAGAGGACAGTGATGGCGTCGTCGGTGGAGAGTTAACAACAAGTGGAACAATAATATGGTAAATGCTAATAATATGGACAGTGAACAACAACAATACAGACAATGGGTAACAGTGGGTAACAGTCGTTAATAATATGGATAGTGGGCAAAAAGCTTTATTAAAACGTTCTCTAGAGTTAGCTCATCAAATTCGTGCCCTTAAAATCTTGCAAAGTTTCTCCGTCGGAAATATCATTCTTTCGCGTGTTCGATCAGATCACTTTAAATTAGTGTGAACTTCTCAGATTTAAATGCTAAATAACATTCCCCATTGTGTGTTTGCCACACACATACTGACCACACCCTCATGGAATGTCCCCAATATAATTCCATCAGATAAAGTATTTTGGAACTAAGTATTAAAATTCCACTTTAACAAACTATGCAATTCAACATCAGGTGATAAACGTCTGTACGAAATGGGCATTTTAGATTTAATTTAACCTTTTTGCGTTTATTTGTTGCGAAGTTTGTGTTCTTATGTCTATACATCCATTCGATTAATTCGATTCATCCTAATATATCTTTGTAATACAATTTCTAAATACTGTTGTATCTATTGATTGTTGATTCAACGTATGTAAATAGATTTCTGTTTCTGAGTAAGATCTTAATTGATGAAAAGGTTCTATCATAATTGCGTTAATTATGTAACTAATAGAGTTGCTAATAACCTCTGTTGCAATGCGTTGTTGATGTAACTTGAGCGAAAAAATACTACTATGAATAAATACTAATTAAATATTAGAAATTACTCAAAACTTTAAATAGAAACTTTTTCATATATAGGTTTATCTAAAATTCTTAAGGAATACACCATGACATAATCAATATTTGGAAATCATTACCCAAACTCTAGAGTAGGTAAACCATTACATCAACTTTACAAAGTAATATTATTTACAATAATAACAATAATAATAATAATAGATATTATTAGGCTTGTTATTGTTTATCGCTGTTAAATATTTTTCTAATAAATTAATCGGTGCTAGGATCACGTATTTTCAAATGTCCTGCGAGAAGTGGATGCCTGACGTACGCCTACTCGCTCCCCCCCCCCTCCGAACGAAGGAATGCAGAGCTGATAACCTTCTCCCGCGCGTTCGTCTTCGGGGCCGGACTGTCTCGCCATCACGTGTTGAGCGCGTGGAGATTATTGGAGAAGGTACACGTCGCAGCTGGCGCCGGGAGCCCGGCCTTCGCGACGGTGTCCGCGCACCCGCTCATATTGCGATGGCGACGCGGCGGTGCCAGGCGAAGGTAGAAAGGACCGGCGGGGGGGGCGGTCTCGGAGGTGGGAGACGACGGCAGCTGAGCCTCGACGCTGAGAAAGGAGGATCAGAGGCACAGATGGGGGCACCTCTGGGGACAACGATGTCAGCAGTCGAAGAATGGAAGATGGCAGCTTCAATTGCGCTTGCTTGTGTTTTGGTTAGTAGTACAACACCCATGTAAAGTACTGCGTACTACAATATTAGTTCAGAATAAATATATTAGGGCATCAATGTCACATCTTCCTCAACATTTTCAATTTATAATTTTGAAAGTGATAACACAATAATTGTATCCTACATTATTTCAGTAGTACAGATACCTTTTGTAGGTCTCACACGCTACCAATCATTATAAATGAGGTCTCTAAGGAAAGAGAAATTAACGGAGATGTGACATTTTTTTTATTTTATATTCTGTAAAACATTGGAAGTTACCTTTATACAATGTTCAAACGAATAAACACGTATTGCTAACAACTTTCCCTCTTAATTCGGAAATGGATAGGGAAGAGAATGGGGTTTAATATGCGACAGTTCTCGTATAGGTACGCTAGCATACTTATAATAGCTTTATTAGTATTACTATTAATAATAATAATAATAATAATAATAATAATAATAATAATAATAATAATAATAATGTTTTATAATAATGTTTTATAACCGAATAAATTAAGAGCACGATCCACATCACATTTACGATAACAATTTTATTCTTTCGTAAAACAGGCTTCGAATCCAAATACCAAATGCATTAAATACGCGGCTCCCGATTAGCCATAACATGTACACATTTGTTTTTGTATTAATCCGTCTCGGTTGGCAAAGCATGGAGCAAACCGGTTGGCAAACCGGAACGAAAATCCCACAAACAAAACGAGGGGTTACAAAGCGATTGGTAGTGGCGCCAAGCCCCGGGCTGCGGCCGCGGAACCTCAGCTCCGTTTTTAATCTACTTCATTATCGAAATAAACCATCTCGCTGCTCGTATTCCGCTTTACTGGACTGGAAAATTCTGTGCTACTGCGTTCTCACACAGTTTCTTAAAAAAGGATTTGTGTGTGAAACCTCTCAAGCAAGTCGAAGATCGTGACAAAAACGAGAAAACTTCAAAATGGAATAGGAAATGTGTAGAAGGTGAAGTAGAAAATAAATAGAGAGGTAGAGTGAGAGGAATAAGAAGAGACTAAGATATAGAAAAAGAGTTAGAGAGCAGGAAGCAAGAGGGAGATGAAAATGAGACAGGGGAAATAAAAAAAGAAAGAAAAACCTTTGATTGAAAAGGGAGGCCAGGACATCGAGGAAGGATTACTTGGTAGTGAGTAAGAACTTGACAAAACAGAGGAAGAAGAAGAAAAAGAAAAAGAAGAAGGAGAAGAAGAAAGATAAAAAGAATCGAAGAGTAAAAAATTGCAGCGAAAAGGACATACTCATGTACTCGACAAACATTCATGAGGATACGTCTAATTTTTACTTTTTGGTAATACGGTTATTAATTGCAAATAATTTCTGACAATATTTTATACACGAAGAATTTGGATATAAAACACAAATATATAAGCTAAGATTAAGATTTTATCGCAGAAAGGAACACTTTTGTTCATAAACACCAGCCTTCATGTCATACCTCACGCCTAAAGTACGTAGCATGCCAAAAATTAAACGGTGCGAACCGAAACGTATCTTCACATTAATCTCGGGTTAGGTAAAATTGGGATATCGTTATTGATTTGAAAGAAACATTATAATTTAGGAGTTAGTTATTTGAAATGATAATTATAATAGGGTATTCATAAAGAGAGGATTAACAAGGTCCAATGACACCCGGGGTGTGTGGGTATGGTCCCATCCTACTCCTCACACACCAACTTCACCCGGCTGTAATAGTGCATTCGGAATATATATTTCCCCCAATTCCCCGGAGTAAATCATATAAAGCCATCAGAAATTGTTACGTAAAATTATAACAATTATTATACGCAAATTATAAATTGCTAAAAAGTCAGCTACCCTGTTCAAAATTCCTTCGTTCAACTGCTTTAACCGCGGCATATGTCGTTCTTTTTTAGCATCTTTAAAAAAATCAGTAAAATTGGCTGTTTCTATTTTATTTTTGGACATCCATGGGCAACAATGTGCTTAGGATGCTGAATCTATTTACGCAAATGATATTAAATAGCATTTCCTGAATATCATACAACTGTCTAAAATACCTTTTCATAAAGAAGTACAAATAGATATATCGCCACATACATAAACAATGTGTAATAGGGGCTTTGTTCTGAAGTACAAGAACACACACCTGCTCGTTCAGGAGAAAAGTCTATGGCTTATATCACAATCTCCATTTCAGAAGCTGTCGAAAGACCTAATGAATAGAATAAAAACCATATCTTTGGATTTCCCAGAAGATAATTATTCTCGAATGAATGTTATCAGGCTTTTCAACTTTATCAGATATACGAAGCTTCGGCTTCCAAGAATATTAGGTTACAATTTCACTATAGATTGAAGAAGAAAATCCCTCCCCTCAGACATTCTGAGGAACTTGCACAAATACACAATAAATAAGGAAAACTAGCGTTGTAATCATCAAAAAATCTCCCTTGTTTAACCTAATGAGCCTCAGACAAAACGTATGCTACGAGTATACACCCACTACAAACATGAAGCACTAAAACGTAAATGTACGAATGAACTGCTGTAACACTAATCATTCAGTTACATAGAAGAAAAGTGCATTGAAGTCAAAAAAGTAGTAAAAAGTGCACTAGTTACACATGATCCATCAGTTGCGTCCGTGGAATCTAAAATAAGCAAACATTTCAATAAGATCCGGAAGACTCAGCGATTGCATTATGAATCAGGTATGTGAAGGTAATATAAGCACCTTTAAGCACCACAATTTTTTCTGTTTATATATGTCACCTTTTGGGATAATTAACAGCATCTTAATTAAATTTAAAACTTCTTTAAGTTCAAATAGCTATATCACAAAACGTGATTGTTATATTTGTTTACTGATTTACGAAAACATTATAATGTGAAGGTAAAAACAGGTTTTATGGTCATTACCAGATTAACTGCTTTTTGTAGCATGACCATGGAACTAGGGTTAGCTATATATAAAAAGGATGATCCTCTTACAGGCTCATTTTACGAAAATACGGCCTGACATGATTTTAGTAACGTAAGGATTGGTGGGTTACTCATATTTACAATGTCAAGTTCAAGTCAGTATATTTTACAATGAAACTTTATTCTACAAAATTAAAAACATCAGTACTTGATTGAAAACTTGCAAGAAAATTAGTTCAATCAGTTAGACATTGAAAACTAATGAAAGTTTCTTTGTCTACAATTGTTGGTCCTAAAAGTTTGTTCGTGTACATATTTTCCTCGCATACTGCGTCGATGCATCTCGACTGCCTCCTCACAGCAAACATGACAATTCCAGCTTTCACCATTTTTCTCGGCATGAATTGTTTTCTCCACTATTTACATCTTCTGTTGGGTTTTCTTCACGGAAACATGTCTTCTTGTCACAATTATCTTTATTCTTTTCGCCGGCTGATCCACTTTATTTTTTTGATATTCAAGGATTGTTGAACCGTTGCAAATTATTCTGGTGGTCCGTGAGTTTGGGTCAATACTACAATATATCAACTTTACATTGCTGACGTTTCGGCCATATACGTGGCCTTCATCAGAGCTACAAAACAGATACAACATATTATATATACAAGAATATGTGTAATGCACATTTCATTGCAGCTAAATACAATTTTAGTTTGTTAACATATACTGGTTACCTGTAGGGGTATCAATATAGTACATCGTACGTTTTATAAATTACGGTTTTTTATAGTTTCAGATCGCATAACTCATATTGGATTGCATTCTCTCCTAAACATTATACACGTGTTGTGCATCCAGCTCTACTAGCAAGTTGAAGCTATGTCAACTAGAGTTGTCAACATGTCGACAATGAACATACGAAAGTGTTCTTTGTTACATGTCCACCATACTAGAGTAAACATCGAAAATATCATTTGCATAGAAAACACACACACACATAACAAATTAATTTAACAATAGTGTTAGCACAGTTTTAATTTTTTTAATTTTATTTTTACAAGTATAATTGTATAAATCACGAATTTTCCTGCGCAAAGGTGTATGCCAAAATGCCATCTGATTGCAAATTAGATAAATATAGTGTATTTTATTC
Source organism: Gryllus bimaculatus (assembly GCA_017312745.1). Taxonomy (NCBI): domain Eukaryota; kingdom Metazoa; phylum Arthropoda; class Insecta; order Orthoptera; family Gryllidae; genus Gryllus; species Gryllus bimaculatus. Next base: position 810,157 of record BOPP01000089.1, read on the forward strand.
CGGTTAAACTAGCGCTTCTTTAAAGAAGACAATATTATATTGTCCCTGAATTACGCAGCGGGAAACAATACCAGACGATTCTGATGTCTCATATGTATGGCAGTCTACGTCATATGTATGGCATTTTCTACGACCAATCAATTTTCTCTAAAACGGCCAATTAAAGTGCTCCTGACAATTAATAATCATTGGTATGACATTAATAATCAAATTTATAAGAGAAGGTAATTTATAATGTTCTTGAAAACTCGTTAAAAGAAAGTTACGAGCTTCGAGAAGGCTTTTGAAAGATTATTGACAATAAAATACCATTTTATGAACGGTTTAGTACATCATTAGTCGTTTAAACTCGAACGACTTAAAAGTTTTGCGTAGTTTTGTAAATGAGAAAAACGTATTGATGAAACTCAAAATACTTTGACGTAGAACACAGTCTTTATATTTTGTGTATCTAGGAATATCACATATTTCTTAAATATTTTGTCACACGGGACGACATTTCATAGAATGATCTGAAGCTTATTTCCTTCTCAAACGCAAATTTTCAGTTTTCAGAGATCATTTCAAAGCTTAAGCAAAGCTTCTGCAGGAAAAGTCAGCCGGACACAATTTCACTTCTAGAGCTCTCTTAATCGGCTTATGTGTGGGCACACGTGCCAACTTTCTCTATACGGAATGTAACATTTTTAAGGATTTAGCCATACCCCTCTGTGCGTAAATCCGATGTAATATTGCATAATATACCTTGCGATACAGTGAACTAAGGCCAAAAATAATCAAAAGAAGTGTTTTGAAATATATTTTTTATAGAATGACGTTCACAAATCAACTTACAATTACTGTAGAGAAAACATATCGTAGCAAAGGGTATTCAAAATATGTATAAAAACAAAAGCAAATAAATAAATAATGTTAGATTTAAATGCAAATAGTTCAAGCTGAAAATACTAAACAACCACTTAATATGTTTTCTTCGTATCTCACTAGATATATTAGATGAAATTATTTACAAAAATATACCCTTTCTAATAACTCCACATTATTTCTCTGTATAAGAATCATCATTTTATTTGACTTCATTTTACATAACACATTTGAATTAATAATGAAATAAGAAGCGTTGAGAAAATAAGAAATCGTTTCAAGCACATGTTCTTGCAAATGTAATAATGTATAGTATATGTGTTTAATGTAATTGCTTCGATTTAAGACAATTTAAAAATAATTCAAAGAGCAAAAAGCATTTAAAGATTGCGAAATTACGTACTTTAAAAGTATAAAATTAATTTTGTACCATTTATTGAGTTATTTTTATTTAAAGATTTGTTTTGACCCTTAATCATGCGTAACTCTGGCCAGCCCTTCTGAATTTACAGCTAGTTTAAATATTTGATAAGTAATTGGCTTCAGAAAAAATTATGAAAAACCAAAGTCACGATTCCTTCGAGGTATTTCTAGTTTTATTTTAAAGAATACATTAACATGCGTTATGTTGTTTATTTAATTTTAATGGTTTCCTGACCTTAATGAAATAGGCATTAAAATATATTTTTTAACAGTTTATTTATTTTTTGACGCTGTGACCCTACTTGGCTGTGTTTTTTTTATTCTTGGGTTTTTAACAAACCTGAACCCCAGACTTTTGAAAAAGACCAAACTATGATCGAAATGTCAAGAAAAGAAATAATTTATAAACAATATGTTAGTGTTTTGATGTTTCAGTTCTTTTGTGAAGAAATGTGGCGAGATTATGCCTTCCAAAAATCATCTAATTCGTTTTCTAAAAAAAAATATGGAGACCACTCACATTTCTCCTACCACCTAGAAAAACAACGTCAGCAATGAGGAGAAGCTCTGAAAGCAACCCATCCATTGTTTCATTATTACTTCATTGTAATTTTTAATACAATGATAGTATGGATTTTAGCCACTCTCCCATATTCTCATGCGATTTTAAAAACCAACAGTAAGTTTTAGAATCTTCCAAGAACTAATATCAGATAATATCCGGCATGTAAGTGGGAATCTTGTGTATCCGCCCGGCACCCACAATCATGTCCCTTCCGGACCATCGTTTGGGGCAAACCAGGCGTCTTTCAACACGACCGGCCTGCTGATGGAGAACTGACAATTTTGTGTATGTTGGCTGGGCTATCCGGGACAAGCCTCGTCGATGTCATGGTGGCTGTTGGCTGGGCTATCCGGGACAAGTCGCGCCGGCTTGTCCCGGATAGCCCAGCCAACATAAACTCCGGCCGCGGAAGCCTACGCAACCAATTTTTTGTATCCTTTTAATGTAAATTAAAACTTTTGAATTAATTATGTAAAGTAATAATGTAAAATAATACTTTTAAAACTGTTGAAAGTGTTACAGATGGCATGCTAAATTAGTACATCATTGTTAGCAATATGTAACTATACTTGGAATTTTTTTCTTGACGTCAGGGCCTGTCTTCCCGATGGAATAAGTCGTGGCAATTTGCGTCCTTCTCAGTCATTCCGCTAGATGTCGCATGATTGCTAGCATTTCTTGGTACGATCGCGACCATGCGACATCTAACGGCACGACCGAGAAAGACGCAAAATGCGGTGAGATATTTTATCATGATGACAGACCCTCACGCACCAGGAAATAATAACCCAAGTATAGGAAAAGTTTTGTCAATGTCCTTGGGTTTGGAACTACGAAATCCGTCTGTTCTGGCGGGTTATGTGAGAGTCTTCGCTGCCTCCGATGCATAATCATGAGGCAAATCCGCGTTTTCCGCTGACTACGCCCTCTGTTCTCTTTCTTTTTTCCGCTTTCGAGTGCCGAGTGGCAGTTGTCTGACGGATAATCCAAACCATTGGCCCACGGAGAAGCACGAGGGAAAATCCCCATGCACGCTATCGGGCTAACGAAGATTTTTTCTAATTTTTCAAGGAGTCCACACGTAATTGCTCTTGTCCGCTGCCCTGTTTTCCCAGAAGGGAGGAACAAAAGAGGACCCTTCCAATGTCAGAGTGGAATTGCGCTCGGAGTAGGAACTTTTTACGAGTCCGTCCTTAATTAGTATTTTCTTTCAAACGACACACACGTTCCGAGTATTTTTTTACATCTCTGAAAAATCCAATGTATTCTTGTAACTGTTGGGATATTTGTTCACACTACAGATTGTTGGGGTTTCCGTTACCTTTCACAGATGAAAAATAACTGTAAATAAAATTATATAGCTAATTGAAAACTCAAATCAGATGTTTTATAGCTAAAAGAACAAAATAATGTTTATTCACCAATTTTTTATTCTACGTTATTAAAAACCGTTTAATCCTATTTCATTCTTTCTTCATATGTCTTAAAACAAAAGTGATTTGTAAGAACGCTGAAATGCCAGCACCAAGTTCGCCATTCGCGACTGAACCAAGGGCTTACACGCAGCCTCAAGGAATTGTCAGAAATGTATCATTAAAGAACTTTGCACTTGCAATTTTTAATTCAACATCTAATGGAATACAAAGAAGCGTCAATTGGCAATCTTCTAAGGTAAGTGACGATGCAGTTCTAATTTCTTTGCAGTGGTTTAAGCACTTTTACTTTTTTCCTAAATTCCCAAAACGAATTCCAAACTTACTAAGTTTTAATGTAGACTTACATTGTGTTGTAGACATTACATGATGGGAAAAATAGTTCGTTTCTATTATTTGAGAAAAACGAGAAAGACCAATGAGAGGAACGGAAAGAGGGAAAAACAGAGGGAGAAGGAGATAGCGAGAGACAGTGGTCACTGAGTGAGAGAAAGAAGTGCAGATATTGAAGACGATATAATTGAAATGTCTTTGCCGTCGGTCATGACCAGATGCCTTGTGGGCATTGGGTAGAAATCCGATTGTAGGGAAATATTCCATTCTGACTTGAGAATCAAATCAATACAATTTCCTCTTTCAACATTCTTTTTAGTGTTTGATCACGTACTCACAGAAATAAATTATAGCCGCTATCAACTCAGCACGGTCAGAGAGATATTTTCCAACATTGGTTGAAACAATAAAAGAAAGAGGAGAAATTGGAAGATACAAGACTGGAGTGAGGCATTGGGGGAAAGCGGCTTCAGAAGGTAGGGGGAAGAAAAGAGGAGAGAGGAAGAGACCGAAAGAAAGAGGGAGGAAGAGAGAGAAAAAGAGATAGGGAGGAAGAGAGAGAGAAAAAGAGAGACAGAGAGAGAGAAAAAGAGAGACAGAGAGAGAGAGAGAGAGAAAAAAAGAGAGATAGAGAGACAGAGAGAGAGAGAGACAGAGAGAGAGAGCGAGTCGTCTCGGCAACATGCGAAACGGCATCGTCAAAGCACTTTATGGCTACGCGCGACGTAAAGAATCGACTTCTCCTTCGACAGCGCTCCAGTAGCCGTGCTCTGCTCCCCTACTTCTGAGTTTTAGTTTTGTAAACAATACGAATGTTCAACTACATTACAACGTCTATGATTACCACGAAAACCTAGTTTGTTCATTCAGCTTTAAAAATCTGGCCTAAATTAACACAGAAATAAAAAAAGCACCCAATTAACGTATTTCGACTGCTTTAATATTTCTCGCTTAATTTTTCTTTCTGAGCAAATATATTCGTTTTTTTATTGTAAATAATAAACAATTAACATCTTAATTGAGTGTTTATACGCATCTGCAATGCAAATTATGCTCTAGAAAGCACTATTTCAAACTAACTTTTGAGTACCTATTGCAGATCAACCATTCGGAACATCAAAGTAGCGTATTAGACAAAATACGTCTACAATTGTCTTAAAAGTTTATTTGCGAATTTTCAACGTTTCCTCTCCCTCTCCCCCTTTCCCTCTCTCCCCATCTCCCTCTCTCCCCATCTCCCTTCTCCGCAAGTCCCTCTCTCGCATCGTCCCTCTCTCGCAATCTCCCTCTCTCGCAATCGTCCCTCTCTCGCAATGTCCCTCTCTCGCAACTGCTTTTCCATCTCCTCTGCGCAATCTCCCTCTCTCGCAACCTTCGACTTTCCTCTCTCGCAATGTCCCTCTCTCGCAATTCCCTCCCCACCCTCTCGCTATCTCCTCCATCTCTCCTCTATCTCTCTCCTATCGCTCTCTATCTCTCTCTACTCTCTCTATCTCTCTCTATCTCTCTCTATCTCTCTCTATCTCTCTTCATCTCTCTCTATATCTCTCTCTATCTCTCTCTATCTCATCTCTAAATCTCTCTCTATCTCTCTCTATCTCTCTCGTATCTCTCTCTATCTCTCATCTATCTCTTCTCTATCTCTCTCTATCTCTCTCTATCTCTCTCTATCTCTCTTCTATCTCTCTCTATCTCTCTCTATCTCTCTCTATCTCTCTCTATCTCTCTCTATCTCTCTTCTATCTCTCTCGTATTCTCTCTCAGTATCTCTCTCTATCTCTCTCGTATCTCTCTCTATCTCTCCTCTATCTTCTCTCCATCTCTCCTATCTCTCTCTATTCTCTCTCTACTCTCTCTATCTCTCTCTATCTCTCGTCTATCTCTCTCTATCTCTCTCTATCTCTTCTAGTCTCTCTCTTATCATCTCTCTATCTCTCTCTATCTCTCTCTCTATCTCTCTCTCAATTCTCTCTCTCTCTATCTCTCTCTCTCTCTTATCTCTCTCTATCTCTCTCTATCTCTCTCTATCTCTCTCTAATTCTCTCTCATATCCTCTCTCTATCTCTCTCTATTCTTCCTCTTATCTCTCTCTATCTCTCTCTATCTCTCTCTATCTCTCTCTATCTCCTTATCTCTTCCTCTATCTCTCTCTCTATCTTCTCTCACTCTCTCTATCTATCTCTCTCTATCTCTCTCTCTCTATCTCTCTCTCCTATCTCTTCTTCTCTCTCTCTATCTCCTCTCTCTCCTATCTCATATCTCTCTCTCTCTATCTTCTCTCTCTCGATCTCTCTCTCTATCTCTCTTTCTCTATCTCTCTCTCTAGCTATCTCTCTCTCTATCTCTCTCTCTTAATCTCTCTCTGCTCTCGCCTGTCTCTCTCTGTCTCTCTCTGTCTCTCTCAGTCTCCCTCTGTCTCCCTCTGTCATCCCTTGTCTCTCTCTTTCTCTCTCTGTCTTTCTCTGTGTCTCCTCTGTGTCTCTCTGTCTTTCTCTGTGTCTCTCTGTCTCTCTCTGTCTCTCTCTTGTCTCTGTCTCTGTCTCTCTCTGTCTCTGTCTCTGCTCTGCCTCTGCCCGCTGTCTCTGCCTCTGTCTCTGCCTCTGTCTCTGCCTCTGGTCTTCTGCCTCTGACTCTGCTCTGACTCTGCCTTCTACTCTGCCTTGCTCTTGCCTCTTGGACTCTGCCTCTGACTCTTGCCTCTGACTCTGGCCTCTGACGTCTGCCTCTCTCTGCTCTGAACTCTGACCTGACTCTGACTCTGACTACTGACTCTGGCCTCTGACTCTGCCTCTGACTCTTGCCTGACTCTGCCTCTGACTCTGCTCTGACTCGACTCTGACTCTGGACTCTGCCCTCTGACTCTGCCTCTGAACTCTGACTCTGCCTCTGACTAACTGCCTCTGGACTCTGCCTCTGACTCTGCTCTGACTTGCCCTCTGACTCTGCCTCTGACTCTGCCCTCTGACTCTGCCTTCTGACTCTGCCTCTGACTCTGCCTCTGTCTGCTGCCTCTGTCTCTGCCTCTGTCTCTGCCTCTGTGCTCTGCCTCTGTTCTGCCTCTGTCTCTGTCTCTGCCTCTGTCTCTGTCTCTGCCTCTGTCTCTGTCTCTGCCTCTGTCTCTGCCTCTGTCTCTGTCTCTGTCTCTGCCTCTGTCTCTGCCTCTGTCTCTCTCGTCTAACAGGCAGCGATGGTCCATTGTCAACACCGTGAAATCCTGGGATATGACTGCCCGTGGTGGTGCATTGTCGAAGCACAGCTAGGTCGAGAACTCAAATGAACGGTTGCTCTGATCAGTAGTTTTCGGCACAATTCCATCCTCACGCTTGACTTCTCCTCTCCCCTTCCACGCACACATTTATAGGCAATTCAGTTACTCAAATGTTAGTGTACTAGTCATCGGGAAATTACGAGGCTGGGCGGACCGTCTCTCGTGGCGATATCTGAATTGAAAATTCCGCAGGTCGTCGTGTAATTTGGCGACGTATGGCATGTCACTGCAAAGGAGGAACATTTCTACCCCTGAGACACGCCTTCTACTAACATGCCACTTACAGAAGTAATGAATATAAAACTAATGACAGAAAATACGCCCGAAAACAGCGAGTACACTCAATTATCTCGTCAGCACACACTTTTTTTCGGAACTGTCATCGTGCGCCTCACCTGGCCACGCGCCAGTCACGTGCTCATCTCATTTCCCTCCTCGTCTGTGGCGCCCCCGGCCCCCTCAGCCCGCCGCGCCTCATCGAAATCCGATCGGCCGCAAACATCTCGCTCTCCGGGGAGCGGGCCGCTAATCGATTGCGGGAGGCGCCGGGGGCCACGCCGCTCCGCCACGGAGGCGGGGGAGAAAGAGGCGGAGGTCCCAAGGTCACGCAGGAAGCCTTAATTATTGGAAGCGCGGGATTTTTCGCCAGGCGTTTCTGTGCGCTTCCGGAACATCCAGTGAGAATTTGAAACGGTTTTTTTGCACGCTCTCGCAGAGCAGATGAACATACGATCAATGAAGTACTCAATTCCCTGCTCTGACAACGGAACCGAGAACAAGTAGAGTTTAGACGACAATGCTTTCATGTTCCGTATTATTTTATATCCACTCACTCAATGTCTGCGGTAAATTAAGTTGAATTTTAAACAATAAAGTGGTTGGGGCAATTTTCTATATAGTTATGAGGATTTTCCATTACATTGTATTCTCAGCATTCATTTTCAATTTTATTCTTGTCGTTCCCTGCAAAGTCAATCGGGAAAATGTCAGTCATTCCACGTCAAAACGCACATTCACAAAACCACTACTTTTTTAGTAATTCAAACTTTTTTATGAGTTGCAGGGTTGAATAGAACTTATAGATGACACGTATCGACCATACTTGTTGGTGGCAAATTGACCGCCAAATTATTTCAAATTTGGCGACTTGTTTCGAATAAAGAACTTTTGATATTCTTTGATGCTGTTTCAAGGGGAAGGATCATACATTTGAAACTTCGCGCGCAGGAGATTAATTCTGCCCCAAAAAGCGAATTTCTTTGTGGTTGACCAAATACTCACTTCTTTGGTACAAAATTCCTTGTCGTAGATTGTCAACTGTTTCATGTTAGTTCGGAGCGTCACCGAAAGATTGCATAAGCTCCTAGGTAGCCCCAGGTAAAATATACCATTGTCAAATTTCGTGGAACCCAGCGATTTCCACTTCAGACCGTGACAAGCTCTTCAATACTTCTTGATTCTTTCTCCAAGTTACAATCTTTGTCAATTGATTGTCGTGTCTTTTCCAGAACACTCTAGTCTAAAACAAAACTATCGATAGAAGAGGTGATCTTTCGTTGCAGCTTCTGTTAGTTGCTCTCCCACCTTATCTTACGAGTATTTCGCAGCCTCAACACTTATTAATGCCATAAATATGTTGGACAGTGACACTGATGAATAAACGTGCACCATTGATCCTGGTAAAGTAACTGACCGAGTAAGTTCGTCTTCTGTCTTCACACATTGTTTACCGACTTTCTGCTCTCTTCACGAGACAAAAATAAAATTTTAATCCAGGAGTTTTCATTGTCCAGTGTGATTTTTTATACAATTATTCTTTCGTACTTGATGTAATTCAGTACTGTGAATTAATTCCTTAGCTAATTATTTTTGTGTTATACTGCAAAGAAAACAAAAAAATTAATCATCGATTTTTTTCTGGCTGCCAGAAACGCGTCACGAATTTAAATCATTTTTTTCAGTGTAAACTCGTAACACTTTGTAAGTACGTTTACGGCTGTGTCAGCAGACATTTTTTGCATGGGCTTAGTGCCTAGTATAAAAAACAATGAAAGTTTATACTTTCACAACTATATCTTCAATGTGAGCGATGAATAGCATTTCTTCGCTTCATGTCTTATGAAAAGGGACATTGTAACAGAGTAGGGCAGCAATTATGATATTCTCATTAAAAAGTATTCTTCAAACCTGACAGGAACATATTAATTTATCCAGAAAGTTATTTAAGTGATCTTATGATAATGCAGTGAAAAGCATTACCTTTATATTTTAGCAACGCTGAATAATATTTAGAAAGTACTATTGCAACAGTTCTTTATGAAACACTCAATAAACGATATTCCCCGTAAAGTAAAGGAAATATCAATTCAATTAACTGTATCATATACTCTCATTCGTAAAAATATTCCATCCGTTTAAAAATAATTTGAATCCGTTTGAGATTTTTTTTAAATTGTAATTTAAGAATCTATGAAATTGTGTATGTTTCGGCACATAGTAAGATGTGACAGGATATGTGTATTTATTCTTTTTTGAAAGTACACTTGTATCGTCTACTACTGTTTGGCACGTGCTTAAGGGGTGATGCTCTAGCAGACACTGCAGAAAAATAGCAAGCACACATTTCTATTGTTCCTCTGAATCATTTCACTGTCCCACTTAAACTTATCAGAATTACGTATAACTTTTCAGAGATTACATTGATTTTTTCATGTGTTTTTTTAAACTGTCAAAGTTTGAGAGAAATTTTCAAAAAATTAAAATAAAATTGGTCAAAAAATTCAATTAAAAAAATTAAGTAATTTATTACATGCATCAAATGAAAAAGTACCTTTTGTTCTTTAATATCGCAAAATATTAAATTTCTGTTACAACTACAACACGAGTTAAAAATAATTTTCAACAATTTTGAAAATTAATAACTCGAAAAAAAATATTTCGAAAAAAATGAAAGACTATTTTCATGTTTTTTACTCATTCTCTTCTAAGAAAAAAAGCCTTTCAAGAAATGATATATTAAAATAAAATTTTCCTTAAATTTGTAGGATTTAGAGATTTGACGATTACCCATTAAGCAAAAAGAGAGAATCTTTCCAAGAGCACGAATAAACAAATTTATTTTTCCTGTAAAATATTTTCGTTAATCTTCTACAATTCCAGAACAAAATGGGGACACAATTGATCACGAATCTCGAAAGTAATATCATTTGATCTGAGGCTCAGGCGATAGTACCTTACCTCCGCTCGGCTCTTTAATAATCTTAATTACGGTAACTGCTGTTGGGATAATTTCGTATCGATCGTGCACGCAGGAGTTCGGGTAATTTGGTGCATCTCTTTACAACTTTTATCGTCGAATGCATCCCAATGTTGCTGCATTGTGTTATAATTAAGGTAAAATACGGCAAAGAAATTTGCGCATTATTTACTATCGGAATATGAAATGCTAATCAGAAGACACACTTTTGAAAACTCTACCTTCGTCAACGCCATTTTCACTTTCGGAATCTGCATGTCACCCAAGCGTGATTAATACTCTCTTATCGAGAGGCCCGACAATGGCGTCATTGTGCTCTTGACTGTAGGGTCTGTAAGCTGGATACTCGCGAACAACGTCATACACTGACTCATGTACTGTATTTGATCTTGCTTACGAAATTCGTGATATTATTTTTACTTTTTTCTGAAGAATTATTTGTAAGTGTAGGGTTACCTGTATCTCTATTTCTTTCGCGCCATTTGGGATCGGTATTCATTGTTGCTCCCCCTCGGCAATTATCACTATGTTACAGATAATGTGAATACTAAGGGATTCCTTGTTTTCGATTCCTAGAAATCTTGCTTCACAAAGTTTATACGATTCCTAACGACGGAGACAGTGAAATTTTCCTACAGTTAGCGAGATAGAGAGCGCTGTACGCTTTACTGAATTTCAAAAGTGTTAATGCATAACATATATTTTCGTACTTATTTTAAGGCTACAAGAAACACTTCTCGAAGATCTCTGTTCAGCATCTTTTGTGGCTGGTATGGTTTCAGTACTTCACTTCTTACGAAATACAAATAAATTGGATGTGTCTTTGTTTAGATACAGTCGGCTTTCATATTTCAGTAGATCAACATTTACAAAAGGAAAAGGTTTGAAGGTATGGGGAAATTACTCCATTTCTATGTCGGATGGAAAATGCACATGCATAGTCAAATTAAATACTAATGATAATGAAATGACCTGTAACGGTAAAAGCTTACGGCTGCTTAGCATTCATGCCACACACACAATTTTATTCCGAATTCGATCACATCACATTACAGCGAGAGCAATGTGTATAAATTTACCAAATCCTTGTACAGTATTCTAGTAACACTCTTGAGTGTGCGTATGTGCGCATGTGCAGATATGCGCTTCCGTCTCTCGCGGCAGAAGCACTTCCTGTGCACCAATCGAGACGTGTGAGGTGCCATTCGACGCGTCTCGGTCTCCTGATGGAAAACTGGTAGTTTGTTTTCGGATCCGACTAAAAGATTTAAAGAAATTTCTAAAAACGTGTTTTTTTGTTATTTGGCGTAGCAATCTGTGTGATGTCGGGAATTAAATCGATCTATGTAGGTGGAGTTGATTAAACACCACTATATAAACGCATTTTGTAACTTAATGCTCCTTAATTTTCTTTCACGTTGTCAACATTGACGTTGACATCTTTAAGTGAACAATTGAATGAATAAGAAAAACGTGGAGCAGTTTGATATAAATTTAGATTCGAATTATTGCATTTTTAAAAATAAATTTAGAAAAACCTATGACCAGTATAGACTCGGAACTTATTAATCTTGAGGAATTGTGAATATGGAGAAAACATAACTGTGAGTAATGGTAGAGAATGAATGAACTTCTTATGTTCGACTTCGTAGTTTTCCGTTCTTCCCCCCGTACGTGTACAAATACCGAATCAAATGATTGTGGCCCACAACTTATTCTTACTAAACTTAACTAACACCTCATTCACATAAACATACAAAACAGTTGCCTATTAATGTTAGATTCGCATGAAACGCTAGATTTGCATACAAAATAATTAATATATTTTAAAGAACATTTTTGAACAAAGCTATGTATGAAAGAAATGAAGTATGAAAGAAATTTTCAACAAAGGAAACAATTTTAAAAGGTTTACAGTATCGGCGACGTCACGTGCGTTTGTAAAAAAGGTAAAAAAAATATCACTTTCTGCCAATGAACAGGTGGGACGATCATACAGACAGTCAGACGGACTGTCGAACGGAGGACAGACGAATGGAAAGACAGATCGACAGCGAACGGAAAGACAGATCGACAAGACAGAACGGAAAGACAGATTGACGACGAACGGAAAGACAGATTGACAGACGAACGGAAAGACAGATTGACACAGAAGACAGATACGACGAAGACAGATCGACAGACGAATCGGAAGAACAGATCGCAACAGACGAAACGGAAAGAGAGATGGACAGAACGACTGGACAGACAGGTAGACGAGCAAACGGACGGACAGACCGTGGGCAACTGATCAAATGGACGGACAAACAAGTTGACGAACGGACAATTTTAAGAAAAATATTTTGAACATGAGAGGTTCAAAAACTTGTTGACATGACTTGAGACATGTCTTTGAATCGTATTACAAGTAAAAAAATATATTTCTAAAAAATATTGTTGGTATTAATGGTGAAAAATAAAGTTGCGTTACACGCATATGCCTTTGTAACTACTAATTAGCGATTACATAAAACTATTGCTACTAAAGTATGAGCTGCGTGTAATTAAGAGCATTGAATTTCATGGGAGTATAATTTGCAATCTTCAATCATGATAAAATCACTACTTCTCTGAACGTTTTTCGTATTCGCTTTTTCGGTCAACAACAAATGTACCTAAAGTGAGCCTTGCAAATGTTGCCCGACTCCGAATCGCAAAAAGTTTTTCAGTCGGCAATCCCAGCTGATCCCCTTTCATTGGGGTTTAAGGGATCAGGACGTCAACGCATTAAATGCTGTGCGCGCATTAAGGATGGCTGCGGGGAAAACAAGTCTGGACCTGCAGGTTCGACTTGAAAAACAGAGGATCTCCATAAAGACGATGGAAAACACGACATTTTAGCATTCTGATGTTCAAACCGCAAATGAAAACTAAATATTTTTCTCTTGAATAATAATGAAATTTCAAAGAAATCTGTAACACCAATAATAACTCTTAGGCAGTTAAAACACTCAAATTAAGGAACAAAACGGGTTATTACACAAGTTCATTAATTATTGTCATAGAATGAAGACCCTTAATATGGGCATCATTTTATTATAAAATCTATAAAAACAACTCTTAAAATTTTCAAAAAAATATTTACTTAGGAATAAAATTTCAAATTGTAGTTAAATCACTGTCTTTGTCAAATCATTTTTCAAAAACCACATCTTGATACAATTTTTAATGTTTTGGCCTAAATAATATTGTTTTGGCTTTTTCATAATTTTTTTAAAGCAAATTAATATCAGCTTCTTAAGTCATAGTACGTAAAAATAAATTAATAATAGGAAGCGTTGGCTTCATAAAGGGGTTGAAATGAATCAAAAATGTAGGAAGTATTCACATATATCTAAATATAATATAACTGCATAGAGCTTCGTGACTTAAATTATTAAGAGAATTGAAGTACATAATACAAGTTCGAGAACAATACAAAGATTTTATCTTTGCTTAAAATATCTTTTGTTATCGCATTCTACGTCACTGCAAGTTAAACATTGTTCTCTAAATACATTGGCAGGCGAAATCATATTTTCTTTGAATAACAGTATTCATTAAAATTAGAGATAAAAGATTACTTCAAAATCTTAGAAAAAAATACGGTTAGTTCTTCTTTTAAGAAAGATAGAAAAAGTAATTTATTGGTGTAAAGTAAAAGGCGCACTTTAGTCTATGCATATTTTTCGTTGGAAGTGCATATTTTATTCTGTTTTTAGCATATGTGAACACACATTACATGGTTTTAGTGCATGTAAATCCGTATTCTATCCATTGTACTGGGCACTCTCTGAGCAGAATATTTTCGCGGACTCAACCAGACGCACAAGAAGGTCCCACAGATGGCCGTGGTCACGAGTGCAGATGCCGGTGAGATGACCGGTGATAGAAGAAGAGAAGGATAAAGGAAGAGAGGGTGGAACGTCTTGTGGAAAACAAAGGAATGAAACATTTGGATAACATGCAGCGATGGATTGAAAGAGAGTGACACAAAAGTGAAAAGGACTGCATACGAAACTTGTGGTACTGGGAAGTGGCAGAGATTTTATCTTCATATGAACTAATATTATTTCAAAATTTATATTAAAAGTACGTAAACAATCTCTTGCAAATCTCTTCTCAGCTCACTATTCAAACTGAGCCATAATGATCGGCGAACATCCATTTGGGAAATACGTGATGTGTACGGGTTTGGCGTTAGTGTTGTTCAAGGGTGAGCGGACGGACAGAAACACGATTTCGAAAAAAGAATATGTTTTTATTGTTAGAGAGACCCAAAATCTACTTCCATCGAAAAACAGACATCCATTTTTTGAAGCATTACATTATTTTCTCTAAGGCACGTATACACTAGTATATGATAAAGTGAAAGGGAATACATGGAGACATGTGGGGAGACGGTGTGAGGGGAAAGGGGTATGAACTGGTGGGAATCAACAGGACTGAGAACGAATGGAAAGTGAGAACGTGGGATATGAAGGGGGAGAAGTGAACTGGGGAGGAGAGGATGAAAGGCTTTTTGAGGATGTAAGAAGTTAATAAAAGGACTATTGGAGGGTACTTTACTTTATCGTATCATGCACGCGCTGACGTTGAATTCTCGCTCGGTGAATAAGAAGAAAATTCTTTTGCTATGCGAATGTCGAAACGTGGTTTTTAATTCTACGGTCAGAAAATGTGTCTCAATATAATTGTACGTTAAATTACTGCAAGAGTAAATTAAACTTCTATAAACCTAATGTGGAAATGTAAATTGCAATTGTCAACTGAAATGACATAAGTAACCACTTAAATAGAAGGTAGTATCAAATATAATGACTAGAAAAAGAAATTATGACGTATTATTTCTTTCATTAAGAATTTTTTTCGTTTAGACTTACCACTGACGAGGAGTATTTGATAAAGGAGAAATATTCCGAATCTGACCTGTAACAAACAAAAATTATTCAAAACAGACTCATTACAGTATTACTGCATCATTTCCTAAATATATGATCACAGTAAAATATTCCGATTTCAGAAACGTAAAAGTCGAAGTTGTGTATGATAATAGTAAGACGGCAATGATGCTTTTGTCAAATATATCAGCCACAAATCATCAATCATTCAATTTTATACTGAAAAATATATTGAGATGAGCTATGCCATCTCGATGACTTGAATTTTTAATAAATGAGTGTAGAACTAGTAATTGAATAGGTTTTCCTATACATTAATGTATGAAAGAAACCGTAAAAGATAATAGAGGAAGCGTGATTGTTTGACGAAATAACGAATATGCGCCGAAAATATAATCTGACTGCAGGCGGTCATACAAAAAGCTATTATTGCAAGAAGCAACGAGGTCGCGGAGAGTCGCAGAGGTCGATCATGTAGGTAAAGATTGAATTTAATTCAATTGAGTTGAATTGAATTGCCTTATTTTACGTGGCGAGACTCAGGCCATGAGGCCTGCTCCGTCTGACCTCGCTACGCTCCTCTCACGCTCTCACGCTCTCACGCTCTAGCAGAGAAAGGAGGTATTTCTTGGGCGAGAAACAGGCGATTTGAATTTAGCTCAGAGGCGTCATTTAGGTTTGAGGATCTTTCACATGCAAGTAAATCTACTAACATGGGACAGCCGGCTTTACTTCCCCTCCGAAGGAAGGCGTATGGAGGATTTTTTCGCCCTTAAAAATTCACGGCTCGATCGGCGTCTTGAGTAGAGCCAGATCGATCGGGGAATATCCAGTTTGGAAAAAATCGTATGTATGGTTTAGGCGTAATTGGTGTTCACAGACGGTATACAGACAAGATAGACAGACAGACAGAAAAACAGACACTCAGATGAATGGACGTTTTGATTAAAAAATGCATTATTTACAATGCAATGTCATATAAACCTCAATTTTTTAAACGCAATTTCACGGAAGTGTAAGTGCTAAATTCAAAACATCTATTGAAGTTACAAAACATTGAATTTATCTCCTCTAAATATGTGTTTTAAATTTTAAATCAGATTCAGTAATGTACCTTTATGCACGCATTTCTAATTAAAACTTCTTCTACGTCCTTTTACCTTCTCGTACTTTGTAAGAACAGAAAGTTATACAAACGTGCACCGAACAACGGCTAATTTGTGGCATAAAAACCTCTTATTAGCGGGTCCTGATAATGAAAAAGTGCGTAAATCTAGTTGCTAAATATATGAACAAAATTCCTCTAACACGTGGTGTATCCAGAACACATGTTTTGTAGGTATTTTATTCCCAAAATGTCGAGTGACAACAAAACGTCTGTGTATCCTGTCTGTCTACCCGTCCGTCTGTGGTCAAGGCTTGAACCGTTCAGCTGATTTTCTTCATAGTTCATACTCCCCGATCGATATGAATGAACTTGAAGCTCTGGGGGTTTAGAAAGTATATTTTGATTTTTGAGGGTATTTTACATGATGAGAACATTTACGTTTTTTACGTCGGCCCGAGTTTGATCTGTAGCGTAGTGATATGAGTGACAAGTTAACTCTGAGAATGCAAGTTCGGATCTCGGAGGGTAAACCATTTTTAGCTGGTTGAAAACAGTTTTGCAGGTTTATGTAGTAGTATATGATAGCGTATCAGTAAGAAATAATGAAATAAGTAAGTAAGAAATAGTAAGAAATAATGCGAGAAAGTATGTGCTTTTGGAACACCACTTGTTTCAAAAGCGTGAAAACTTCAATCGTTATTATTAATATTAGTATTATTATTATTATTATTATTAACAATACTTAAAAGCTATAAAATAATATATGAAACTTACAATTTTATTCAAATATGTGCTGTAATAGTGAAGGTGTGGAATTCGGATAACAGGTTCACAGATAGCAGCGCATGGATTATTATTAGGCTCTCAAGTTAAATTCTATAGCTGAGGGTTCCATCTAGCATCCATGTATGAATTATATTAGTATCACAATATTATTATACCCAATAAAAAACCACTCTCCTAATAAAAATTAGATAAAGGCAGCGGGAAAAATTAAAAGTATCGAAGGGTCAACAAAGGGTTTAATCAATTTTTGTTTGTTTTTTGTAAAGCAATTTTTGTATCATTTATTCAATTTACATAATTACCATTTTCCGGTTTTGAAATTATTATTTGGTGATGAGCAATTTCATTTAAAGTTTCTAAGATAGAGAACATTATTTGAGAAATCGTAATCGATTCTTGACCACTGAAGAGTCTGAATAAAGAGCCTGGGAAACCGGCCACTAGAATGGTTCCAATAACAATGACAAAAAGGAAATTTAGTTGGGCAGCCCAAATAATTAATAAAAATGTTTCTGAATCAGAGCTGTTAATTCAAAAAACACGAGACACTTCTACAACAGGGTAGAATTTCTCAAATAGCAATTTTCATGTATATTAATTTCCCGATGTGAAATGCGTCAACGAAATTGAAACAGTCACCACAACTCCATTGAGCAGCCTGTCCGCTTGTCACGTGCTTTTTCACGTAAATTATAATTGTATTCATTTTCTCATTTACCATTTGACTTTTGTCACAAAAATATGAAAAAGAGGTAAATGCTAGCGAGCTTGTTTGTTGTTGAAGTGATATGTATTTTTCATTTGTAGTATACACATTCATTATACACAAAACTAATAGCGAAATGAATTATAAGCAAGTACAATTGTAAGTGGAGAAAATAAAAAGAATATGTCACAGGCTCAAAAAGTGTTACATAAGAATTTGTTGACAGGGGTTTATATTGAGACGAAGTTTAGAAGGGGAAATTTATTTATTGAAATTACAGATTATATAAAATGACGTAGGTTAAACTCAGATCATGTTGCAATACAATTATATTTGATTTAATGTTTATATGAAAATAAGTTTGTTTGAAATTTTCTTAACAAGTTAAAATAAATAGTTACTGAAAAAAATTGGGAGGGGAAATTTCTCTCATTTCTCTCCACGTAGATCCACGACTGTTGTTGATGTAGATTTACTGATTCTGTTTAGAAATTCAATCATTTCTTATTTTTACTTACTATCCATATTCCCAATTTTTTCCATATTCACAATTTACGTATGTATACGTATACGTACGTATAAGTAATATAGGGAAAGGTATGTAATGTTGCGAAGAAAAAATCTTACTTTTTTTACAGAAAAACTCGTTTTGTCTCTCCCACATTCCGTAAAAGAGGAATCCTCTTACGAGTAGTTCTGAATTACTTTCCTTCGTAATGACCAAGTTTCTCAAAAACTGCTTCATTTTTCTCGGAAATGTCTTTTTAAATGAGTTCAATTCTCTACAATAATCTATAAGTGTTATTTCGATCAAACTATCTGGGGCTCAAAGAGGAACAAATATCGAAAAAGGATGAATAGTAATCAATCAAGCACTGTCCGTTCGTCCTTAGTATATACCGTTCAGCCTATTTTCACCAAAACTGATATTATCGTTCTGTACGGACTGAACGTACTTGCGAGTTTAAGAGGAATAGTTGGATTTTTGGTTAGTTTACAGGTAGCCTCATTACATCTTCATAAGTTTCTCCGAAACGGCACTAGATTTTTTATTAAACTTAGTCCTCGAATAGTGTGAAAGGCTCTTAGAGAAAGGCCACCACTCATTTTCTTTAAAAAATCTATTTTTTTTAATTTGCAGAACTTCAATGTTTTTGGCACCTTTCTACAAATAAAAAAATTGAATAAAGAAATTTTTCCTTAAAGAAATATATTCTTTGGAGACAGATTTGGAAGTAAAATCATGCAGAACTTTACAAAAATGAGAAATTTTTATAAAACATTTTTTTCTTTAAATTTTATTCTCATATGTATGAAAAACGATTAAATAAGTGGTTGTATTTATAATTCCGGCGTGCTCTGTATTTTTGAAAATTCAATATTTTAATATTTAAACTTACGAAGATTAAGATAAATATTTTGCTTTAAATAAGATCTGTTCAAAAATCAGCTCTTTAAAAAAGGACATGTACAGTTTCTAAAAAAAAGTATTTTCTGAAAAAATCTCAATTTTTTTCAATTTTATTCCACAAATAGAACGCTTAAATTCGATTATAAATACCAACGTTACGCTAAAAGAGACAGTATGATATCATGAAATTCTTGATTACGTCTCTTTTATATGAGTAAGACTTTTCGGGCTTTTATTTAATGTACGACTTTTACTTAATTTGACAGTACCATCATACGCTGCGATGCCATGCAATGCTGTGATATGGCAGTTGGAGAACATTCTGAGAATTTTATTGCTAGATGTCAACATTGATGGGAGGGGGATAAGATAAGGATGCATTATTTACTTAACATATTACTTACTTAACACACTAACATTACTTACTTTTGTTACATTGCCTCTACGCTCAATAAAATGGTTCATACAACTATATTAAGGACGGGAAAATTATATACACGTACATAGTATATTCATAAGATAGACATTATATAATAATACCATTGTTTCGTATTCATTTATAAGGCGATATATTGGCTGGCCTTTAGTTTCGGCCTTCAAATTATATGTGAAATTATGTTTGTATCTCTGTATAATGTGCTGCAAATAATGCGAGCAGTTACAAACAATGCAAGAAAGTATGTGCTGCTATAGCCTTCCTAGTTTCCATTGAAAATACAGTAAGAATAGATATACACTTTTAAAGCATTGCATAAGTCCGGTTACTCCTGAATTTTCGAAAATTGAGAAATGTGGATAAATACTCGTATCTGTCTTTCTACAATAACAATATTGATGATGAAAATGATTTCTTCAAATAAAATTTGTTCTTCACAATCAATTCGTTAGTAAATGTTAAGAAACTGGTTTTGAAGAAATAAGTATTTTTTGTGCAAGTGGAATATAGACAATATTAAAAATAAGAATTTCTCAAATAAGGCTCCAATATTTTTCTTTAAACTTTTAGTACGCATGGAGCTCAATTCTCTAAATTGTTGCAAAACGTTGGCATAGAAGAGTTTGATGATTAAATCTAATCCTTTGCATTCAATGTCCTAAACTAATTTCATGTCCCTTCCCATTGAGTTTGTACCATCTTTATCAAGAATTAACTTGCTTGTTTTTTTTTTAAATGTTTATATTTAAAAAAATTACAATTATCTTCAAAATGGCTTCGCATTTCAGTAAAATGCCTTTAACTTAACTACAAAGATTTTTCCGTGTTGTTCTGGCTTAATATATACGATAGCAGAAGCATTGTCGATGGAGATGGCAAGAAGGCGAGCGAGGGTAAGAGCGGTGTTCTGGTACGAGACGCTGGTGGCGGTGGCTGTTGTGGTTATAGTTGTGGCGGTGGCGATGGGGAAGAGGACGCGAGCGGGGCGGCGGCGGGAGCAGTGGCGGAGCTGATGTGTCGGGGGGAAGGGGTTGCGGTTCTGGAAGCGGTTGTGGGGCCAGGGCTGTGGCTGTCATGGCAGCTGAGGAGGGGCAAGAGGCGGGACGCATGGCGAGGGGCGGGGCCGAGGGCGGCGGTAGGGCTGAGGTTAGGGGCGGGGTGAGGGGCGGGGGTGAGCAGGGGCGGGCAAAAGAGGCAAATGTGGGTTGGGGCGGGGCGTGGCGGGGCGGGGCGCGGGCGGAGCGGAGCGGGGCGGGGGGCGGGGCGAGGGCAGGGGAAGGTGGGGCGGGGCGGGCGCTTGTGGGCGCGGGCTGCGGCTGCATATTTCACGCAGCGGCGCGCAATTAGTGCCAGCGACCGGGCCACGCTGCTGGGGGCGGAGCAGCGCCCACGCGGGGGAGGGAGCACGCGGTTCGACGAGGCACGGCGCTGTCACGAGCAGGGCCCCGCCTCTCTGCCCCTGCACACGCCCACGCACGCACGCACATACACACACACACACACGCACATCTGCCACGAGGAACAAAAGCTACGACGTTACGAGTACTACTCCCAACTTCCCTGAAAGAATGAGCTAAGTATACGAAGTAATCGGGAAAAGAAGTTATGCAAAGAATTGGAAATAAATGGAACATTGTGAATAAGTAATTAACAGTAACAATTCAGTTTGAACCAAATCGCAGACGAAATTAGAGACACAAGACTTTAGGAAGCGAAGAAAACATATATTTAATTGAATTTGTATAGAAAAAATATCAGGAGGAAAGAGAATGATTCAGACAAAAGCAACAGTAAGATAAGAGAATTACACAAAAAATACAAAACAATTCGTAAGAAAGAAAACATTGAAAGAAAATTTAAAGTCAGATAAAGACGAGGTCGAGAATACCACACAAATAATGTAGAATCAAGATCCTCAATAAAGTGGAAACGAATCAGAACGAAAACGGAAGGAAATTGGAGAAAAGGCGCAAATAAAAACAGCATCAACGCGAAAGTGGCCAAAGGTGTGACGTTCCAAAGAAGGCGGGAAGGGCGCCAAGCGGCCGCTGCAGCAGAGGGGCTCTTGGAGCGTTGCGCGCTCGGCGGAGCGTGTGTGCCCGGGGCGCCGGGGCAGGGAGGAAGGGCGGAAGGGCGGAAGGGCGAGGGAGGGCGGGGCACCCAAGGGCGACAGCGCGCGCCGGCGCTTTATTTGCTTGTTTGTCCGCTGGCCGGCCCGCGCGGCGTGGCGAGGCGCGGCGCTCGCACCGTATGAGAGGAACGGGTGCTGTCTCTTGAAAGGGCGAGGGACTTGGCCGGCGCGCGAAAGAATTCGCTCACTGCCCGCCCCACAGCCCGCCTCGCCCATTCACGACGCCCCCTTTGCGACTGGCGAGCGGAATCCTTCGAGGGGAGTGAACGCTCAGGGCGTGATGGCACTCTAGCACCTAAGGGCTACGCTGCTCCCTATTCAACATCTTCCGAACTCTAATCTACTCACCTGCATTTCATGCGGGTCTGAAGTAAGCGAAACAACAAACACGGTTTAGCCACTCTTTTCCTCCTAGGCCTTCCTTACACACCTGGGCCCCACAACGAGTTTTTCGGTCGAAAAATCATCGATTTCTTCCGCAGCTGTCTCTTTATCATGTGAGTATGCAGCAATGCGAGATAGTGAAAAGAGCGAAACAGTTGACAGCAAAAGAAATGGACTTCTCGTGCCGAATTTGGAAACGAGTTTTAACGGATAAAGTTAAGAATAAAGTGATTAAACGAAAAGCGGGGGGGGGTTAAATATAATTGATACCATTAAAGTAAAGAGATGGTAGGGACACATGTAAAGGATGATTGAAGAACATTCACAGGAATGTTAAATAAATTGCAACCAGCTACTTAAGGATGGAGAGGAAGTGCTAGGCTTTCATGGGGAAAAGGTGTAGAAAAAGCCATGGGGAAGGGAGAGTAGAAGACTTACGAATGGAGACAAATGTAGATTGAGAGGCGACAGACGCACTAGTATGTAATATGGCTCGCCATTCCACTAGTGTATTTCATCAAATTGCTAGACTGTATGTCTGAAAAAGATAAATAATTAAAACAAATATGATTGTGAAATAGAAAATTAGTTGTGGTATTTGACATACTTGGAGGTTAAATTTCTTAATTGAAGAATGGAAAACATTTGATAATTGTGTTAATGAGTAGCGGCAAGGTCCTTTCGTTTAGAAACTTATTAAAAGAATAAAATTCCATAAATAAACGTTATTTGGAAATGTATTTTTCTCAAATATAATTTTCTTGATATTTACACAATTCAAATATTTTATTTCTACGAGAGGGTTCCCTTCAGTGTTCCCTTCAGTGTACGGGAAGCCACAGACTGTAAAATATGTTCTGTAAGGTATCTGTAATGCAAGTAACAATCACTCAAACAGAAAAAAAGTGTTTGAAAAGGCCTGCCTCACAATATTTCTTGTTGAATTTTTCTTATAGATTTCTTATCTAAATAACATGATAACAATGTACTCGAATATATTCCTGTTCATTTATTTTACTAACATATGCACACAAACGCACACAAACCTACTGTTCTAAAGACAAATTTGCTCTTCTCGTAAAATTACCGACCTTGTTTACTCTGCATTCCACGCATTTTCATTAACAACGTGCACACAAGACTCCTCTACCTCCGAAGGATGAAATCGAGACAATTAAAGGTTTGTGTAATTCCCCTTAAAAGTAGATAACAAATGTAGTATTAGTATGAAATAGTTTTGAAATATTATACATACAAAAATTGTTAAATGTTTTTATAAGAAATCTGGAACAGGACTAGACAATCTCATTAGAGAATACCAATCATGAAATTATATTTCAATTGTCACTTACTCACAATTACATGGGTTTTTCATCTCACGTTTCTGTTGATGTTCCATATTCCAAAACCATAAGAAAAAGCCTTCAAATTTACAATAAATGGTGACTCAATTACATCACTAAAGGTCTTAAATTGGCCACCAATTCGTTTCTTCTCACACTTTAGGATATCATCTTTCCCTCAAATTATTTTATGTTGAATCATGTTTTACAAACTCTTTTTTTCTACTTATCTTAATATTCAATAACTAATATTATATTTTACTATTTTACTAGCTATACTTTTTACGCCAACTTCATTCGGGTCAAATAAGCTTCTGGAATTATTTTAAAAAATGAAGAGATACTTGATGGATCCACACAAAGATTTAGCACTTATTACGATCAGGCCATTCATAACGCGATTCAATATGTGTATCCGATTCTTGCAAGTCAATAATGTATGTAGTATATTAACTAACAGAGAAACTTTGGCCTATGTATTAAATCAAACAGAGTATCAAGTAAATTAAATTCTACGTGCGATTACTAATTACTTGCGACAAGAAGCGATAAATCCTTGAAAAAGGATTAAAAAAGACATAGAACAGTCGTTTTATACATTTTGTATATGCATAATTGTGTAGCCATCACATGCATCAGTATATACATAATTGTGTATAAGCATAATCTAGTTTTTTACAGTGCGTAAAAGCATCTCAAACACCTCCAAACAAGCTTCGCAAGTCTCTTTTTCCGTAATTAGATACCTCAATTTTTAAACAAATGAAAACTTGTCAAGGGGCTAGAGTTCACCGTTTCCGACTTATGCATAATTAAACGAGCGTGAGAACTTTTCATATCACTAAGTAAAAAAACATCGTGAAATATAATATTTATAGTTGTGAAAAAACTGCAACATATATTTCTAGAGACACCTCATTTGAAAATATTCATTAAATTTCAGAGCGAAATATTAGGCAATAACAAGAGAAATAATACGGGTAACGACATACACGATTTGAACGCTATTGCGAAGAGAGAAAATGGCTTCAGCGTCCTCAGCTGTCTTTATTTTCAGCACTCCTTAATTCCAACACTTCAGTTCGATTACTATTAATCGGATTACGTCACTCTTCTGAAGATGCTCCTCGTAAACTCAATTTCAATTTCCAAGAAAAATACGACATAATCAAACAGGTTTCTTTATTAATTATTTGTATCCGATCGGTGAAAAAGCCCAACAGAAATGAAAAACATGAATACATTTATCTACGACGATGCAATAATGTTCGATTGGCGCCCTCATGCGGATGCTATAAGAAGCTTCAGAATGGAATTAGTAATTTTATCGAATTCATAATAGCACTAGTTACATCATGACTTGAGTACAACTTTTTCGTGGGCAAAAGAAAATCGTTCTTTGAAGGTAAACGTTATTATTATTAAATTCATTTGAAATAAACTATTTCTTATAATAAATATTAAATGTGAGATTTCACTAAGTCCTCTTCAACACAAATCATTTATTATAAATATTAACTGTAACACTTGAACAATATTTTAAATTAACAACAGTAGAAGCCAATCAGATATTTAGATGTTAGTTTAAATGTTAATATTTCCTTTTAATTTTAACATTGAACGTATCATGGAAGAAAATTCCCTTGTGGGTTTGTAGCACATTTTAGCCAAGTTTTCAAAATATGTCAAAACAACTTTTTATGGCTAATCATCTTTATTTTCTTCTCGTTACACTAAGTTGTAAAGTTTGCATAAGTACAGTATGGTTATAGGCATCTTCCGATTTTTCCGGAAAAGGGGAAGATATTATGTTTCTCGCTGAGTTCTGTATATCTGACGGAATAATATCCAAGTTCTCTTCAGGCATAATAAAATTAAAGTATGGGTACTACAACAGCACATACTATCTCTTGTTAATGGAAACAAGTACGTCATATTGAAGAATTGCAAATTTTGGACTACTAGTACCTCAGCCTGTACTTGAAAACGTCCAATTCAAAAACTGGGCCTGTGATGCATATCTGCATTTATTGCGATAGTCAGAAGCAGCAATAATTACTTAATTTAATGAAACAAACAGAAATTCATTTGACTGATAACAGTATTCCCAGCGAATTATACAGAAGAGAACAACTCACTGTTGCCAGCGCAGCGTTGTCAAAACAATGCGCATACGCTTGAAAAATAATAACGTTCTTTGCACAAACGCTTATTTTCATCTGCATTCGGTTTAAAACGTTTTTATCGGTTAGTCGTAGCACATTTGATAAATATCTCTAGTTCTAATCAACTAATTAAATTACAAATTTTCTACGGTTTGTATTATTAAGTTAATTTATTATCACCTTTTTACATGTTGACACCGCCTGAAATAAAACGTTTTGGTAATAAGTTCATTAGATCGCCAACGGTGAAGTACCTCCAAAAAATACTTTAAATAATAGTAAAATCTCTGTTCTTTAAGACAGTAAAAACAATTTGCCCTTACCGGCCAAATTTTTTAATGAAAGGATAATAAATATTAAATTTCGAATGTACAGTTCAGCTTAGCAGTACGAATCAGCAGTTTTGTAACAACTGCTACAAATTTTTCAAAGAAAATTTCATTTAGCACGAGGTTTTACTGTTCTTTTGTAATCTAAAAATAATATTTCTGCTCTACAATTAGGAAACCGAAAAATTAGGAAAATATCAAAAAATCTACTTTGAGCGGCGATAGATGGCAGCTGGCGAGAGTATGTGGCAAGTCCGAGTAGCTAGCCGAGACTAAAGGAAATAGAAAACTAATTGGGGAAAGTCTGGTCTATTATGAAGCCTAACTAGTTCCATATTATCCTAATAGGTTTCAAATAATTTGTAAAAATTAATGTGTAAATGCATAACAAAATGTTGAATGTAAGAAACGAAAAAAGCAATATTAAACAATACATAAATTCTGACTTACGAAGCATCCAACTGTGTGGAATCGTTCACGAAACGCAGTAAAATTGCAGTGGACAATTAATTTTGTCGCCAATTTAAACAAAATACTAATGTTTTAAAAATTGAACAAGTTCATTGAACTATTTGAAGATCTGTTTTTATAAACACTTTCCCTTAAGAAAAAATTGTATATTCACAATTTTATGTATATTCACAAAATTTCGCAAAAATTACTCAAATTTTGGAAAAACTGAACATGATCTTATTTAATAATATATCTAACAGGAACATATTTTATTAAGGGAAAAATCTCAATATTTAATGATTTCCTTCTTAAGCGCAAGAAAGTAAAACTAACAAATATCATTCTTTTTCACCCATCGTGAATTTATAGTAACAATGAAAACAAATTAAACAATCGCAATCACATTGTAAGAAACAAACCCAATGCGCGTATTGCAACATGACTTCGATACATGCAGATGATTGGCCAACGCCTCGTTATAAAAGCAACACTCGTTTCATTATGATTTTCACATAGCAAATATCATTAATAACAATAATGAATAGAATAGTTTCTAAAATTATTTTGAGTATTCGTCTTTAAAAAATACTCTATTAAATTTTATTTTTATTTCATTGATATCGGTTTAAAATCAGAGCAAGGGGAATAGGTAGATACTTTGGAAATCAGGATTTTCTATTTTTGTTTTGTTTTAAGGAGGTTAAAAGATTGGAAAAAATTGGAAATCCCGGTAGCATGGAGTATGCGCCCGTCCGCCATCGCCCGCGGGTAACGACTTGAAGCGCCGTCGCCCCAGGGGGCGTCGTTCGTTACCAGCCGGCCGTGATTAGCGCTGCGTAGGTTGGGGTGGCGTCATTCGTATCGAGTTTCGGGACGCCTCCGCCGGCCCGAGGCCAGTGTCCGACCCACCGCCCCTCGCCCGCAGCGCCCCGGGCGCAAGAACGCGAGCGATGTGGCCAAGGACGTGCTCGGGTCGATGGCCACCCCCGGCGGCCGCGCCGCCCTCGGGGGCTGGAAAATGCTCCTTGGGGCACTCCGCGCCCGGCGCGCCACTTCCACATACAGTCCACTACGAACAGACTGATTCGTATTTACGGGGCTGTCAACTATTATGGTCCTTAGTGCTTGAAGTGAAGTGCGTGTTTTTATCAAGGGAGGTGGCGGCTTCCCCCGCTAGGTGGTGCATGCTGAATAACTGAGTTTTCTCCATTCATGTATATCCCAATTACGGAGCACCGCACGAGACTCTATTAGGCTCCCGGCTGATCATCCGACACGTGTGATAGTTTGGCGCAAGAGGGTGAACGTGTAAGTAAGAGATGAGGATATGAAGGAAGAGGAAGGAAAGGTGCGTGTCGTGGTGGCTTTTTTATCCTATGTTCGCTTGGTAGTGATCCGATAAACCACAGAAAGCCGCCGATTAAACCAGCTGGTCACTAGAATTTTTCTCCAGGCAGCTACTGAATTTCACCTAACTATCTTGCTAGTGTCGAAAGTACTGCGACAGTCGTGCTGGTATCCAAGGACCTTCCGCTTCTGAGGTTCCAGTGTCCTCCCAGTCAGAAGCTGTGCAGTGACTTCAATTGGTGCCATGAACCACCTGAGCCGGTCAACTCTGGATATGATATAGCCAACTCCGAAACAGTGAACATTCGGTTATAGTGAATTGAAATCACTGTTCCCGACCGATGTCGGCGGTGGCGCGGCGATGGTGTAATGTGGACGGCGATGGTGAACGGTTCATATCGGACTGTTATACCCATTGTCATTGTGCTTACGCGGGCGCCAGCAGTTTGCGGCCACGCGACTGTAGGTGGCGTTAGTAGTTTGGCGGCGGCGATGGTGTAACGGTTATCGGACTGTTATATCCAAGTTCGCGGGATCAAACCCGAACGAAGCCGTGTATTTTTAAGGGCGAAAAAGTTCTTCATACGTCTTTCTTCGGAGAAGAAGTAAAGCCGGCTGTCCCATGCTAATAGATTTACTGCATGTAAAAAATATCTACAAGCCTAAATGAAGTCTCTGAGCTATATTCCAATCGACTGTTTCGTCGCCCGAGTTAAACCTCATGGTAAGATGGAAGAGTGGATAAGCACTAGAAAATTTTCTTGCAGTGATCATTCAACATCTGTTATAGTATATGCAATAACATAGTATATACAATATCCCGTGATAAAATCGTCTCAGTTCTACGAATACAACTACACTGACATGTAAAAGATAAATGTGTAATTTTATTGAATGTAACGGTAAATGAAAGGAGTTGAGGGAACGCTTTAAAGAAATTGCTCACATGGGTAGTTCTGTTCAGCAGGGAGACTGCACCAAAGCGGACTACAAGTTGAAAACTAGTGGTGCACCAGAATGGCACACAGAATCTCGTACTAATTAGTAGTCTAATTTCTTTGCATTGAGAAAATCTTATTTTTGTTATTTTCTCTATTACACGCAATATTGAACAAAAACTTCTAACATTTTCAAAAAACGTGCAGGATCTTATTGAAATAACTAATTATGAAAAGAAAGGTTTATTCGAAGGAAAAATCTCTACCGTCAATTTTGTAGTTGTAGGAAGACGTAGAATTTTGCAATTTTCAAAAATTCAGAGTTAACAGTGAAACTCGGACCTACGCAACATTCGTTAAGTGCATTTCATGCTATTCTTAGAATAAAATTATGGAATAAAATTGGAACCTTGTTTTAGATCATGTTGGAAATGTTCCAGTCACTTCCAGTGAAGTACCCGTAAAAATAATGAATGTTTTTCAAAATTGCGGAGCTTTCAATGAGACCACATCGACAGGTTTTTATTTTGTTTAAAATGGACAAACGGACAGATGGATGGACGTTTTGAAAAAAAAATTTTTGGTATCAAGGTCCAACAATTTCTTAAATCTGACTACATAACGTTTTAGAGAGAGTTATCTTAAATCTGACTACATTTTAGAACAAGATTTATTCCTTTTGTCTGTGTCAGGTCCCCACAATTTTCTGTAACAAACACGCCGATTTGTCCCAGAAGTACACAATTTTATAGAGCGTAGGCTTCCGCGGTCGGAGTCAGTGTTTACTAGGCTGTCCGGGTGACGCCGTGTCCAGGGTGAAGGTGCCAACATTTCGGTCGCCATTATGCGACCTTCCTCAGCATTACGCCCTGAGGAAGGTCGCAGAATGGCGACCGAAACGTCTGCACCTTCGCCATGGACGCGGCGTCACCTGGACAGCCTAGTAAACACAATACATAACTTTCTCTACAGTACGTATATTACTAGTGTAGTAGTAGAAAGTAATGAGTAAAATCCTGTCTCATTAGTACACCGTGAAAGCGGGTAGAGGATCTTCCATAATAGAACACGGCAAGTGTGATGAAGGTAAAAAAATGAAAAGACTATTGCAACTGTGTCTGCAGCATGGAAAGGTATTAAGGCAGAAGTCACGTATTTAATATGGGAACTACATCTGTGTAAAGACGTAGGCTTACTTGAAGCCTCCTTACCTTGCGTGCCCTGATATCTAATGTGGTATACGTCGATATGGTGTATGGATACAGCAGTGTCACAAACTCATCTTTCGTAAAACATATATATTACCAGTGTTGGAACTGTGAGCATCAATTAAAGTCTTTAAATATCAATCTAATTACATTTGAGTTAAACACTAGTGACCCTTGAACATCTGTTAATCGCTACGAGCTTGTACCATTGTCACAAATCAATATTTTAAAATCTGTCAACGTTTATGAAATGTACATTTGGGATTAGTATATTGGTTTTCCAAGGTTTTCCTTGGTTTTAACCAAGACATGTTTAAGTCATTCGTTCAGAAATCTTAAACACCATTGGCAAGTCCCTGGAGAGATTAGCTATTAAAGCTCCTCTGCGCGTGAAACGAGTGGGGAAAGCTCGGGGCGTCGCTCTCGCTGTTGGGAACTCTTTTGTCTTTGCCCCCAGCTGAGACTCCATTGGTGAAAATAAGTTTTAAACGGCATTATTTCAACTCAAGCTAAATGGCTTACAATCTTTCCATTCAAATTGTTTTCAATCATAAAATTTTATGACTGAAATTAACAACGTTAGGGAAAATTCAATTTTTAATCAAGAAACTTGTGAATCACGAGATGTTTTGTAAAAGGCAACAATAAACTAATAAATAAATTAAAAAGTAATGTGACATGCTTGCAGAAAGGTAGGTTGCGTTTTGCATACTAATTTGGATTGAGGACTTCAATCTGTTTACAAATAGTATATAAAATTCTTCGGAAAATGTATATTACTTCAGAGCATAAATACTTCGAGAAAAGTTCTTTGTGGGTTTTCATATTCAATACTTAGCCTTCAAGCATTATATTTACATTTCTCTTTGGGAGTATTAATTAATCTTACAGGTTTTGACAACCTACAACACGTTTCTTGTTGGTGCGTTAATGGAGAAAGTTTCCAAGCTTCGCAGTTTACAGAATGAATTGACTTCCGCAACAACACGAAACCGTCATAAAAAAATGTTTACTTGTATTTCATTCTCACGTTAACACGTATATTTTCTGAGATACATAAACGTGAGAAAGGTTAAGTGTAATAAGTACAAAACTAGCACTCAATTCTAGGTAGTTTTTTTTTTGTTTGCGAGAGTATATAATATTTAGAAGTCTTTAAGGCACACACATTTTAATCGTCAGCTACGTTTTTATTATAATGTCATGGCATATTTTATGTTTATATAATATTGTCTTATACAAATAAAAATATATGCCAACTTCACATTCCCTGTAAAGGACGCATTCACCCTTAATAAGATCCTAAAGCCTAAAATAAAAAGAAAATAAAAAATATCCTTGTTGCACAGTTCTTTAGGAAAACTATGTTAAGGGAGTGACGACGGATCCACATTACTCGGATTGAACATTCATGGTCATAACTTGTATGTACCTTAAGAGTTTTCATTCTTGAATTGTGTATTAACGTACTTGCGAAGAGTGTCATAAGCCGGGATGGCGTATAATATTTCGATACTACAAAGATAATGACATTCAATTTAATAATTTTGATGACAATCTTGTGTTTATATCAATTGACTAGTGATTCAAGACGCGTCAACTGTGAAGGCCATTGGACCCGTAAGTGCAGTGCATATTTTATCGCGGCAGGGGACTGGCCTTTTACCGCTGGCTGGCGAGATCCCGGCTGCGCAGAAGAAGAAAATGGTAAACAGGCTACATTTGCATGTTTGTCTACATTTACATGGCCTGACGCCTTCAGGCTTGTATTTGCGAGAAATGTAAGAACTGGAATGGTGACATGATGCCAGGAGAAAGATATAGCTTTGGTCAGCACGCATTACAGCAGCGGATAAACACAGAACTCGTGACGCATACGGCCCGGAGTGATAGAAGCTTTTAAAATGTTCTGAAATACGAGCACCGTAGCCTTCGATTACACTCTGATTGTGATATTACTTAGACATGTTGGGTCTTTACTGCAAATGTTGGTTTTATTGTAAGTCCGTTGTTTCTTACATGCGCTATCCATCTTATGCGTATATGAGCTATTCCATTATTAAAATTTTATCAATGGTCAATAAATATATTTTATTAATGGTCAACCAGTTTCAATATCTAACTCTTTAATGTGTAATGAAGATAAACAAGTGTTTCATTCGCCTGTTTGTTGTTCGTCGAAACTGTTCCATTGGTTTGAAATTGCCATTTTCATGTTTCAGAGCACGTGTCTGACCTGAGTGAAAGAGGCGAACGCGAAAATACTCCCAACGCATTACAACCCTGCCCAGTCTTTGCATGGGAATGGGATGTGCGTGTGTGTGTGTGTGTGTGTGTGCAGGAAGGGGAGGGAATCGATCGGCGACCGCGGCCGCGGCCGCTTCGCTGCCCTCCCTCCGCTGGGGCTCCGAGACCACTGCCCAGGGGATCTCTGAGCCCCCCGCCCGTCTCCAACCCGCCTCGCCCCGCCTCGCCCCGTGCACGTGTCGCCAATACGAATGGCCCAAGTGTTCTTAATGAGCCACACATCATTATGTTTAGTGCGCTATATATCTTCACTGTGCCATACATTACGTTAACCTTTCAATGGAAAGCTTAAATAATCTTTGTAATGGCAATCTTTGTAAGAATGATTGCACCTGTCGAATAGCAACGAATACTATAACAATATTATCAGCATTTAAAAATCTATATTATATTTAACATACATGCCGTGATATCGTTTTGGAAAATCACATTCAACATTTGATCGGTTTCATTAATAAACTTATTTTCTACTTTTTCGTGTATACTTTATTTTGTTAATTATTGATCAAAATATCAATACAATGAGACAATTTCGAAACTATAAAATTCCCCTTCGTACATTTTGAAATGTATTTGTATTTAATTCTTCAAGTTTTAATCACCCTGAAACTATAATAGTTACAATTTTGTTGACAATTTGTCACAGCTGTCTCCTACATCTTAGCGCATGAGCCTGGTCTTCTTTTCATAAATTCTAAGACGTAACTTCTTGCTGATAAGTATACTTGAAGGACATAATTCCTTGTCAATATTCATTCACAGCCTAGATTATTTCGCTCATTCCTCAGCATGGGGTTTCGCCAGCATAACAATTACATTCTGAAGACATAGCTTTGACATATACAGATACGGCAGACATTTTAAGATGGAGGCCACGGTAACTTGCTTTCTACGAACTCGCGACACTGTGTCCACTGAAGGAACTGGCAAGAGATTCAAAAGAAGTGTTGTACGATCTGTACGTAGAGACGGTACATCAGAAAATATCTGGCCCATGACAGTCTTGGAGAAGTCACTTGACAGTTATTTACCCAAATGTGGCTATATTCATTCTCATTTTCTCTACTTAAGCAAATAAATTAAATTGAAATTAAAACTAAACATTTTGATTTGAAAGTATTATGATTTCGAAATTTGTTCCCTTAAAAAACTTAAAGATGCAATAATGTCATTAACTTTATGTTAAGAATAGGAGTTTAACAATGATTAATGTCTCTTAAAAAAGCTCTCCGCTCCTAAGTGAAAACTGTTAATGTATAGAAACTTGTTAATTTATGTCACGTTGTTGCTACTCCCTAGAAATAACTTAATGACTTAATAAAACTACATCAAAATACTTGTAAAACAAAAAAAATACTCGACTTTCAAACAATTTCCGTCTCTGAGCAAAAATATTTATATAAGGCATAATTTAAGGAGAAAAAAAATGAAATAGTGAAAAGAAGTAAACAATTTAAGTAGTAAAATATAAATTATACGTCAAATCAAAAGATTAGTGTTAACTCTGACAGTGACAAAGTAAAGTGTTACTTATTTTGTGTGAAAATAGCTTGTACATTTTCTTATTTTTGTGTTCTGTATAAATAGCGTATTTATAAGCTAGATCCCGAATAGGGTATTCAGGAATTCTACCATTGTGTAACCCACCGGACAATAGAAGACCCTGGCCCTCTACGGAATTGTAACGGGCTATAATAATAATAATAATAATAATAATAATAATAATAATAATAATAATAATCTAGGTTGTTTAGTAGAAAATATCTGGCAAACCTATTTGCATGCGAAGCTAAAATTCCCGCCTCGCACGCTCCACCCTGTGTTTGAACATCATTACCTCTTTGCTCTGCTGTTTTCTTCAGGGTATTAAAGTTTTTTATATAAATCTCTATTGAAAGGTCTATACTTTATGTAATATCTGAAAATTAAAAAGAATTTCACAAATGAAAAACGAATAAAATACATAATAATTTTCGATTTTTATCAATTTACATGTATTTTTCATCAATGCAAATTGCATGCAACAGAAGAGCGCATTTTACACAAACATTAAACCATACTAATAAAATCAAAATATATTAACAATGATCGGATTCAGTTCGTCAGATTTGCATGAATGGAAATCAAAAGATGAATCAATACATGGCGTTGTGAACTACATTTACATGATATTCGGAGACATTGTGTGAAAGTATTTCCCACTTGCCGTTCCTTGGCCCAGCGCCTATCTGCTGATCACCGACGTGATCCGCAACTGTAGAGACCCACAGCGGGGAACCTGGACCCGTATGTTTGCGTTTCAGAAGCACTGGCCTACAACGTCTTACGGTTCTAGGCGTTCTTGCTATTTCTCTTCTCGGACCTTGCTGACACGAACATTAGCTTTTGTCGATTACGGATCTACTCAGACTTCCTCCCCCCAGGACAGTGGTCTTAAACGTCAGACGTAAGGAGCAACCCAATGAACACCGAGTTGGGGATGGTTGCATTATTTCGTAAGAACTATCTAATGCAGGGCTGCTCAGCCAAGTGCTCCGAGGAGGAGCCTCCGTTTGCTCCCTGCTCTTTCTAGGCAGAGGGAGCAGATTACGTCATCTGTTATCGATCGGCGGCAAGCCGCACAGTGGGTCGCGTCTTCTTTCCTCTGGGTATTTTCCATTGCTCGGACTGAAAACGCTTCACTGCTCTGGGAATGAATATTAAAATAGAGAATCAGTAAAATATTTTGTAACTTTTACTAGTTATATATACATATTTATGATTTGAAAAAAAACCATTTTCAATGCAGCACGGAAAGAAAACTTTCTTTTTGCATATTGCACCCGCTATGCTAACTTTTTAGTTGCAAAAGAAGGATCAATCACATAAGAAATTTAGCAGCATGATTAACAATATAATGACGTTGCAAATTAAACTTCATGTGATTAAGTTCTTTTTGGAAACTAAACACAGATAGCTGCCGCAATCTGCGAGAAATACTTTTGTTTCCATGCTGCATTGAAAATTGTCGATGTGGACACTTCGGTTGGCGAAGTACTGGCGTCGACTTCTATGTTTCCGCGACTGGAGTTATCGGAACACTGTGATAGAGGTTATCGCAAGCAGAGGAACGCTACACCTCCGGTGACTTGCTGTCGGTAACTAGCACTGCTCCGCGCTCCCGAAATTGCTCTGCTTGAGCAGCCCTGTTTTAACATATGACTTCTCTTCACCTGGCGCTACCAATATCGAGTACCACAAAATCAAATATCCCACCATTTAGAACTATTTAATTGCTAATTAGTGACGCAAAAAATTGCTACTTTTTTGGCTAATTAAGGGCGAGCTAAGTTACGAATAAGCTAGCATCACCACAATCTGTTGACACAAGATTTCATTGCTAATTAATTACACAAAAATGAATTTAAAACTCTTCAAACTTCCGAGTATTTAATGAAGAACTAGTACTTAAGAGAAGCCGGCACCACCATAATCGGTTACTACAAACACGAATATGCCATCTGGTAGGATGATTTAATTGCTACTTTATCAGGCAAAATAAATTTAATGGCTCTTCACACTACCGGGTAGTTAATGATGA
Organism: Gryllus bimaculatus; assembly: GCA_017312745.1. Lineage (NCBI taxonomy): Eukaryota > Metazoa > Arthropoda > Insecta > Orthoptera > Gryllidae > Gryllus > Gryllus bimaculatus. The sequence continues at coordinate 845,850 of BOPP01000089.1, forward strand.
AAGTTTTGATTATTTGCGTAATTTGTTCGCAATTAAATCTTTCTACATGTTGGCATATCGCTCATGAGACAGCAACAAGTTGCATCCTACATAATTTATACAATTGATATTTTGACACCCATAAATTTCTAGTGTACGAGTGCACATTCTTACAAAATGTTCATATTCCAAAAATAATAATTACCTGCTTAATGTTATAAAAATATTGTGCCAATAATTTGTAATATTTCAACTTAAATTTTACTATATTTCCTGATGAAATAATGGGAATACTTGTGCACGTTTGTAAACCGAGATATATCAGGAGATAAATTTATAAACAAATGAAATGCGATGTAATCGCTCCATACAAGATGGGACGGCGAGCTTCTTACGAAGATACGGCTTGAAATCAAACGCCGATGTACAATTTCCACGGAAATAAATGAATAGGTCTGCATTTGCAAGCTCAATCAACATGTGTTATCTTCGGTGCGAGCATAGAACCCGTTCCGTCTTCCCTGACTTCAAAGCTGATATCTTGGGTGACGATTGACGATACGTTCACATTTGACCGTAAAATAGTTAATTCCCAATCGCGCAGCAAACACATGGTTATCGTTTCAAGTGCTGAAATTTAAATATTTCCTGGAAAAGTATTGCAAGTAACAGTGGCTATTCAACACATCATAAGAATTATCTTCAATTGTGCTACGGTGAAACAATGGATAGCATTATGGGAGATATTGGAGGTTCTTTCACACAGGTTGCTGTTGATTGATGAAATTACAGACGTAAAAGTTTGTTTTATTGTAAATTTAGTGGCAAAAGGCGAGAAACAGACTCTTCTGTGAAGTTTTGCTTGATATACCGAAAGAACTTGACAAGACAAATCACGAAACTATTGCAAGCTTCGTGAATGATGGACTAAAAGTGTTACCAGTGAAAAGATGGAATGTACTGGGGTTCTATAAAGAATGAATACATTATTAAAGCAGATACTACATTAAAAGTGTTCATCCTAACATGGTTCACTTGTCGTTGCTTGGCTTATTGATAGCAGCGTGTTGCCGTTGAGATTAGAAGTAAATTCACAGATGTGAACAAATTCATATTTTTTCAAACAAAATCGGAAATGTTTCATTTTTTTAATTAATCTGACTGGCGGCTGTGTACTTTTCTTTCATTTGCTGATCTAACTGGAAACTAGTAATGTACATAGTAACCATAGCAGCACCGCGCAATTCGTCAAATATTGACTGAATTTTTTTATTATAATCTAATATATAAACTTCAATGTTTTTTCGTAGATTATGCGCAACGGTACTGTTCCTTCGGATGCGATAAAACTTTATCAGCTTATTGCTTGCACTGACGCGAATATTACAGACATGGTTTAGAATATAGGCTGTTCCACATACACGCGTATTGGTGATGATTTAATGCGTTTATGCTGACTCAAGCGTCTCTGAACACAAGCTCGTCGCACCCTCCAAAAGCAACCCGCCACACCCCCAAGTATTAAGCGTCTCTTTGCTGCATACTCTGCCCCTGCCATTGAGAAATATTGGTCAGAATAGTTAGTTGAATGTTTTCTCCAACAAGTAAACCAAATTTCAAGTTAGTGTTATATATGGATGCTTGCCCAAACCTGAGACAGAACGTTTTAACGATAGTATACTTGACAACCATGTTCTAACCAGGACTTATAACATACCCATACTCGCGAGAAAGTCTTTCATCAATTATTTTTTTGCAGAGCGTAGCGTAAAATGTGATTAACAATCATGTGTATTACACTTCACACGCTACTGATCACGTGATTAACAATCACGTTAATAGTAGCGTGTGAAGTGTAAAACAGTGATTGCGAAACATTCTCGAGTCCACTAGTGGTTGATAAAAAATGTTTGTATCGTGTTCATGGAAAATAATTACAGGAAAGGTCAAAGAGGGCTTCGAGCTTTGCCGTAGAAGCCCTCTGATGTAATAATTAATTGTATAGTTAATCATAAAAGAGTGATTGAAGTGTAAATATTATAAATGATTAAGTATTACGAGATTATTGCCAAATTGGCAATTTCCTTTAATATAATAAACAGATTTAAAACCACCGCAAACTTCTTTATGACTTATTACTACTCTTAACAAACAATAGTAACACAAATGAACAGTAGTTGTACTGATTTTAAAGAGAAATAGTGGGACTACAACAGCCGAAATGAGTCACCGAAAATTAGACCTGAGCTATTTTTTAAGCGTTCTTTGAAACATATGAGTAGAAATTTAAGAAATGAGGGGAGTCGTTTTTTACAAAATATTTCTTTAAATATTGTCTATATTTTACCCAAAACTACTCATACTTTTGAATAATTGTACACCATCTTATTTTAAGATCTGTCTTGGAACAACTAATTTTATTAATTGAAAAATGATTGATGTTCAATATTGTTATGGTAAGACGACGCTGAAAAAAAGTTTTAACTTTTGTAAGTTTCTAAAAATCTGAGATTTCAACGAAAACGAGACCCGAATAATTTTGACACTAACCGAGATCAAAGTTTGAACAAACAACTTGGAGCAATTTTTAAAAAGTTTGAGTATGCTGAGGCTATATGTAAAGTTCTCCCAAAAGCAAAATGTCCGTTTCAAACTAACAGGATTTTGAGTTCGTGTAGAGAAATATCAGTTTTGAAGAAAATCGTCCTAGAGAACAATTTTCGCCTTAGAGTTGACGACATACATTTTTGCTTTAATCAATTTTTTTGGTTTCAATGACCTACAAAACATGGATTCTGACTGCACAATGTGTTAAAGAAAGTAATTTACTACCTATCGCTCATAAAAGTCGCAAACAACAAGAACTAAATTTTACAGGAAAGCTAAAAATCTGGTTAAGCGTTTAGAATTTCAAGTTATATTTTGAATTAAACTGATCTATTTACTTTTTCAACTATATCCATCCTTTATTATTTAAATGAATATTCTTTGATAATTATTGTTTTCAGTTATGTAGCATACAACATTTCGCTTCAATATTACACATTATTGGTTTACATTTTGTTTCTAAAACTTTAATCAGGAAAATATTATTTTTGATTATGACATTTTGTAGAAGGGTATATTTTGAGAGAACGAATCTATTGCTGTCAAAATCTCAATTTCCTAAATTAAGTGGGTTATGACCATTTGCAGTTTCATGAGCGATTTATAGGAGCAATATTTACTTACTTTCTAGCTACACGCGCCCTGCAATAAAAGATATTTGTCGAACAATAGCAGTCATGCGATTTCAATCATTTTTTTCCTCTTACGAATAAAGGCAAGGAAGTAACAAGAGATTTGCAAGTGATCCAGTGGTGCTACAACAGCACATACATCTCGCATTATAGAAAACAGCTACGTAATACTGAAATATTGCATTTTCTGCACTACTGACACTTCAGCTATTACTTGAAAACGTCCAATACAATCACGAAGTGGGCAACGCACTGTCACCAGCGCAGCGTTGTCACAATTACGTGCAATAGCGTGGCGAATAATATACATTCTTGGCAAAACCGCTTATTACCATCTGTATTCAGATTTCATATTGTTTATCGATTAATCATAGTACATCATAACCACTTAATAAATATCTTTATCACTAATAAATTAATTAAATTACTAATATTTTCGATTCGTAATATTAAGTTAATTTATTACCGTCTTTTTAGATATTTATACCGCCTGAATCACAGCGCAGGAAAACAAAACTTTAAGGAAGAATATTCGTTAGATCGCCTACGGTGAAATACCCTCAAAAACGTATTACTATCAAAGTATAAATTCTGTTCTTCAAGGCGGAAAGAAACAATTTTTAATTAGACGATCTATTTTTTTTATAAAAATTTAAATTAATACAGGCTTACATGGAAAAACTTTCCTTTCGCGGGCATAGGATCAAGTTATTACCCCATACTCACATCATAGTACATCTCTCACTGCTCGTTTTGAGGTATAGTTTGGAAACACAGCTGCGAAATACATCGCAAATGGAAGAGTTACGCTTTACAAATCATGCTATTGTCAGCACTGTCTCTCGTAGGCCACGAGAGAAAATTGTGAAGAAAATATGGATTCCAAATTGGTTTTCAGTCATTTCTGGAAAAACAAAGTCAACAAAATAACAGCTCTATCTTATCACCACCATATCGACGTTCAACAACAATGAGCTTGTCAAATGTTTACTGCGGTATTGTCGCACAAATTCCAATTACGCTTTGCGGTTTGCTCAAAAGAAATACATCAATATATTGAGAATTAAATTGTAGAAAAGTTATAGTACCAGAAAATAGAAATATAATTAATTCAATTCAGTTTTTCAATAGTAATTTATAATTAAAATTAAATTAATTATTTTTCATATAATTTATTCAATATTTGTCGTGGACTGTAGTTCGTGTGACACCTGTTTACTTTCCATTAATTTCAATCCAAACTTACGAAAAAACTACTCATCTTTTCAACAAAATGTACACGATCTTCTATAAAGAGCTACTTGTGTAAAACACATTTTGTCTGAGCCAAAATCCTTTATCAACCATTATGTAGCTTTGGAATTATAATTTGCAATTTTCGAAAAAAAGAGCATTACCCGAAAATGGGACTATAATTAGAGAAAATTTAAAGAAACAATTTAAAGAAACAAATTTAAAGGAACGGTTTTTGAGAAAAAAATGTGTAAATTTCAAGTGCAAATAATGTGAAAACTACCAACTGGATTGATCCACATTTTCGTTACCAGGGTTCGGAAATAAGAGTTTCTGTGTTGAAAATTTACAGTTTTCCTGCGCGTGATGACAATACTTTCTCTTTTCGCGTTAGTAAGTGCGAGAAAGTAAAACTTCGAGTCCGTTTTGTCTAACATTATTAATAAGCAAATTTTAGGTTCAATAGAAAAATGTGAAGTAGTTATATTTGAGATCCTCCTCAGGTAACTTAAGTACCTAGACATTACTATCAACCACCTGAAAAATATATGATAAATTCAGAATTAAAAAGCTTGGAGTTTTCGCTTTGCAATGCAAACAATATAAGGAATAATGATAAGAAGGAAATAGGAAGTCCAAGGAATTAGCTTATAGGTCACGTCGTTAGACCATTCGTACGAGAATGCCGCAAGCTCTGGAGACCCTTATTAAATAGATGAACTTTGAAGTATCTAATGCGTCCAGAAACTATCGGCCAAGTTAGTTTCTAGAATGCATAGAAATAAATAACAGACCTAATTTAGAACGTATGTTCTCACATATTTGTTAGGGTTTCTTAAAATTACAAAACTACTAGAACCCGCAAAAGTGATGCAATAAGCAATAATTTTTTTTCACGCTAATTCGATCTCACATACACATTCACATAACCCTTACACCACTAGTCTCACAACTAAACTCGACCTTCCCGACTCCTTAAACGTACTAAACTTTCCACATTAAAATCAAGGTACATATTCAGAAAACTTCCATTTGTATTCTATTTATATTTCATTCGAAATTAGAACAGTTTATATGAAGTTTTTAATAATGTCCATCGTTAAAAAAGGTAAACGAGTGGTGCAACAGAATGGCAAAGACTTTCTCGTTTAGTTTTTTATTTTCTTTGGACTGACTTAACTATACTGACTAGCCACATATTTTTGCATGTTTCCATCTATTCCCGACAAAAGTATATTTTTTTAAAAAAATCATAATTTTTCGGTTTTCTATTAGCAGAACTAAAATATTATGTAATAAATTTTATAAGAGTAAAATCTCGTCCTAAATGGCAATTTTCATTTAAAAATTGTATTCTTTTTTAAGCAAATGGTTTTAAGCGTTTTGGAGAAAGCAAAATTTAAACATTTTTTCACAGAAAACTAATAAGTTTTCAAAAACCTCCGTAGGAAGTTATTTCAAGAATTTCCAATTTCAAATGCAATAACGGTTACAAATTGCAGGAGATGTGCATATTAGAGGCGTGAGATATATTTCTAAAAAATACATTTGTGTAATTTTGGAAAAAAAGAAAAGAATACAGCAAAATTTGTTTTATGCCAACTTGAAAAGTGCAATCAGCACTAACCGTTCGAAAAGCTTGATGAAAATATTTGGAACCATCTTGGATAAAATGGCGAGTGTTTCTCAAAAGGCGGAATTTTAAAATCATTTTCATAAAAAACTTACGGTTTCCAGAAACTGTGTATGACATTATTGAAAGCAGACGTACTCATAAACACATTAATGTAAACAAACTGCCGCTAATGAAAACATTAACAACGTGAGAGTCGAAACAGTACATTATTGTAACTTTTTAAAAACCAAGAGAATAGAGAAATGTGGCATTTATGTCGTCTTAAAGAGTGTATTTAGCACTATTCCTACCGAAAATGTAAAGAGAAACTTCTAAGCCGTTTTTGAGAAAATCGTGTTTTTGTAATTTCTTTTAAATTGGAAATATTGCACTCAATATTGCTCTAAAACTGCTGAACTATTTCAAAAAATATGCATGACCACCTAGAAAGAATTGATTATGAGCAAGTTTCATTTGAAGGGGAAATCTCTAACTTTAATTTTGTAGTTGTAAGAAGACGCCGGAGTAATTCAACCTTTTGCAATTTTCGAAAATTTAAAATCAACCCTTGTAGAGTGCAGTAGGGGTTCAATTGGATTTTTTAAAATCGAAATCATTGTTCAAATGTTTTACATTGCTTCGCTTTTGTCTGCATTATCTGACGAGACCCTTTACTTAAGACCAGCAACGCTTGAATAACTAACAAATTTGAAAATTTTTGTTCTCACTGACGACTTGTCATCGAGTGTACGATGCATGAGACATTTGCCAATGTGTTCGTAAGTCCCTCGGGTGCACTTTCGTCCGTAGTGGTCTGCAGCAGCAAAAATACTGCTGAACAAAACCACATAAAGTGGTTTTCCCCCCAAGAGTCCAAACTATCCCAAAAAGCACGCACACTGTTTAAGAACAACAAATAAAATACTTGCATGCAACATTGCAATAAATTAAAAAATGTTAACAAAAACACTTTTCACGAATACTGTATTAACAGAGTATTTATAAAGATTCACACTAATGAAACATTTCGAACTCTATCCCGGCTTCTAAAAGTATTCTTCGTCAAATAGTAATGTAACCAAACGTGTTGGCAAAGCTTCAATGGTATGTTGCACAAATAAACAATAATTATATTTTTATAATTCGTTATACCATTATGTAGTGAGGGAAAGAATTGGAATCGCCTGATCAATGCGATCTTGAATTTCGGTTCTAAAATCTATGTTTAAGTTTCTTTTGTGTTGCAACTTCGCACACAAGATAGGATTACGTTCTATTAGTTATGTGCAAAATGGCGTCTGACATTATACTTCGAAGAGGGGCAATATGAATGTATTACTCTTAAATTAATGATACACCTGTGTTGGCACCTACCGTGATGCTAGTGTTCAATTGAATGAAACTATAACTAAAAATATAAAATACTGTTGTTAGCATCCTAGACAATCATATTGGTGTGTTGGCTTCCCCATTTCTTGATGCGGGAGAACGTAAGACTTCAGTGTATTTTCCGGTAGAGTGAAAAGTTAACACCAACAGCACTTTTAGTATTCATCACAATATCTACATTATGTTCTCATAACACCTATAAAAGAAAATTTTCGGTAATGCGCTAATTCCTGCAAGTGTTAATTTAAACAATGGAGATATATTTGATACGCTTCGCAACTGGGCTCTGTTACAATTACTTGAAAAACACAATACATAATATGCGTTCAATACTTTGATGTGCAGACCTAATAGCGCGCGAATGAGATAATAGAATCCGTCACCTACCCTTTCGTGCATTGCTGTAAAAGCTTTTTAAGCTTCCAATGAAGTTTAATGTACTTTTATTAAAAAACAAAGTCACTATTAAGCGATTCAGCCCAAGTATAATTGTGCTTAAAAAATCTGTTCTTGACAATTTAGTTCATTACGTAGATTACTAAATCATAAAGAGACACGAAAGCTCTCTAATGCGCAAGATAATAAAATTTCAATTATTCTGTGTAAATTGGACGTTACAGTGGTTAAAGATGAATATAAAATGATTTTTATTGAGATTCAATAGCAGTCAAACAACTGACCATTCAGAAGTGCAAATTCGCAAAGGACGATTTCCATTATAAAATCAAATAACAGCATTCATTTAACACGCGTATGGATCCTTTGATATATTCTCTCTCTTTAGTTGATTGCGACAGATATATTTTTACAAGCGTTCTCGCTTGTTATCACTGCCTTAGTTGTTAAGGGCTGAGGTATTGTAATATAATTAAATCGATTAAAATTGAGGAAAACAAATGTGATACATATTATTTGACAACTTTTCTTAAGATTCGTTTACCACCTTCGCCTTTATATTGCGGGGAAAATAATATATAAGAAAAAATAATTAAACAAAGTAAGAAGATAACGAAAATAAATTGATAGTAGCATCCATAAGATTCCTGCATTCATTGCTTGAAATTTGGAAGTCTAGATTACATTAGCCTTGCATGCATACGTTTAATTACAACTGCAAATATTTTAACTCTTGGGTCCCTGAAAGAGTGGAAATTAATATTTTCAGCTTTACAGAATCTTCTGTACTTGCGAAAGTCTTCAATATTTTCAAAATTTATTTTAACTTTATCGCGTTCAGTCTTTATTACGACTTTACCTTCCGTTTTATTTTTCATATCATTTATTAACTTCGGAAAATTGAACATTTGATTGGTGAGATTATGAACGTAAATTGGAGGAATTATAATGTTCTCTTCTTCGTTGTTCACCGAATCATCTGCTGTTGTCCCAAGAGTATAGAATGGATTCGAAACTTTCATGTTATATTGGGATTGTAGTTCAAAAATTTCTGCGGGATTCTGTTTTTTTAGAAACATTTGGATCATCATTGACAGGTCTTTGGAACAATTTTGAGGAGCGCACATCGGTAAGTAACGTATCTCTATTGCATTGTACGTGGTTGTTGAACATGTTGCACTGATTGTGGAGACGATGTAGCCAGTTCGTTACACATACTTGTTTGAAGATTTGTTAATTGTCTGATATTCCCAGAAAGCTAGCTTTATTTCAAACAGGTTTTAAATAAGTTCTAAAAGATTAATGTGTAAATGTATAACAAAAAATCGAATGTAAGAAACGAAGAAATATGAAATATACAAATTTTAACTTACGAAGCAACCAAAAGTTGAAAATTATGTCCACGAAGCGCAGTAAATTTGGGCCGGCCATTATTTTTGTCTCCAAATTTGCCCCAAAAATATTAATTTTCCAAAGAAATTGAGCATGACCTTATTTGACAATCTGTTTTTGGTAAACACGTTTCATCAAGAAAGAGATTTGAATTTTTGTAATAATACAATTACTATTATTGTAGTTGTGGGAAGATGTCGAAGACGAAGGCCAGTCAATTGAGGAGTTATTATGTTTCTCGGAAAATGACACAAAAAATACTCATATTTTCAAATAATTCAACATGACGTTATTTCAAGATCAGTTTTTACGAACACATTTCCTTAAGAAAAAATGTGTATCTTCACAATTGTAGTTGTAAAAAGAAGTTCAACATTTTTTTTTACATTTTCTAAAAATCAGGCATTTCAACGAGCATCCTTCTCTTAATCGCCTTTCAGACTATCCAACAACAGAATTTAGTCAAAATCGATGAGATCATTTTTTTAAAATTTTGGAATTGCCCCAGGGGCATCATGTAAAATATCTCCCGGAATTTAAATATCAATTTCAAATTCAAGGGGCCGCGACATCTGTCACATTGGTTGAGGAATATCAATTTTGGATGAATTCAGTTGAACGACAAAACCGCTAGCGTTGTTGACGGACAGACGGACAGGCAGACAGACAGACAGACAGACAGACACGTTTTGCCGACAATAAATTTTTCGGTATCAAGGACCCAAAAATCAATGATTCTGGCTACACCACATCTTAGATAATTTCGTTCTTCTAAATTTAGCGACTGAAGTTATCCACATGATCGTTAGAGCCCTGTAAGAAGAGTTATTTTGCCGAAAATTCGCCATTTTTTCGCGCAGTTTTACATAACTTTCTCTCTTTCGCGGTAGCGAGAAAGTTAATTGTCAATAAATAATAATTGCGTGAAAACCAAACTTAATGTAAACACTGTTTATTTTCATGCAATAAAAACGAACATCTCCGACAATGATTCTGAAGACCGTTGATACATCAACGTAGCACGAGTTTCACTCGATTCCTGGCCCTTGAATTACGTTGCTAGTATCTCGCTGCGTTCTGTGGTATCGTGAGTCTCTATTAGAGTGACGGAAATCGGATTCCTGCTGCGACACCGTCACTCGCAGAGGCCCATTCCCCAAGTAAAGGGTTCGTTAGGCCCTGAGCTACATCTCGTCTGGGCCTCTGTGGGAGCAGGTTCTCGAAGCTTGTTACAATCACTATCGCCGTTCCAATACGAATTTGATGTTGGAAGATGTGATTGAGTATCACAGAAATAATAAAAAACAAATTTTTACTGGATGCTTATTAAAGTTAATCTCTCATTAAAAAGTTATTTAAAGAAAAAAGTTTGTATTATAAAAAATTCTCTTCGGTGAAAGGGTAACTGAACTACCTGTACAAACTAGTGTAGAAAGCTCTACAAGTATCACTGAATTAAATTTATAGCTATTAATAAATCCAAATAAAGACAAATTAAATATTTTTACTCTGTTTTAACGCATTGAACCTCTTTAACATATTATCTTCAATGTTAATATTCCACCCTTCTGTTTCATACGCTTCCTCCATTTGGTATATTGATTATTCTAATAACGTTAAGAAAATACAAATTTTACTAAAAAAATTCTTACGAAAAATTCTAAAAGCCAATTTTTTTATATCAAACAAAGATATTCATTGAGAGCTTCAAATTGACTGAATCTCTTGACAATTTGAATTCTATCTATTCAAATTTTTCAATTGATATTTATATCTAAATTAACTCTCAATTTCTTTAAATAATTACCACTTTCTCCCGCATTGCAACACTAGAATCAAATTACACCAGGTCCATGTCACTAAGCTCTTGCTATTCGTTCACACTTCCCCTAGTAATTTTTCGTCGCCCCTAAATTTAATTTCTATACCTTTAAATCCAACATCTATTTTTAATGCTATTTCTTCTACCTTACAGTAAACGCTTAAAATAACTAAATGCTTTACTTTTCATCCTTTCCACCAACACTCTTTCACCAACATACTTCAGACCAATCATTCGGGGTCCTGCTAGCAGCTTCCAGCCCTTCTTCTGACCACACTGTTCTTCAAATGTCACCAACTCTTCCGATGACTGCAGCAAGGTCTATCTTTCGGAGAACAGTCCTCGGTGGTGATGAGCTACGTCAGGAGCCTATGTAAGAAACACCTCCCCAATAAACTGATGTTTGTCCGGGTTCATCCCTTTTCTGATTGTTCCCTGTCATCCTTCTTAGAACTTTAGAAGAATAGGGAACTACCCGAATGGCACACTGCCTTCAACCGTCCTTCCACTTCCCCACACGTGGTGACAGACCCATTCACCCACTACGAACAGATTTCTCAGGCAGAGAAGGAACGCGTGCACCTTCCGAGGCTATAGAAGGAAGGCAGCGGGAACACTCAATGCCGGAGTCCAGCTCTAATAGCCATGTTATTTCCCGTAATGACCTTCGTCCATCACATTTATACAGATAATGGTAAACTTAACAAGCTAAAAGAACATCACTGTCAACGGTTTGTCATCTACGACATCCCCATACACAATCATGTTTAGGCCGAAACTATATGACTATATATTTATTTGTAACGCTATCACTACTGGATGACCTTTCCAGTTCCGCTTCTCTTGGGCATATGTGTAGCGCGCTAATTAAAAGGGAGCAACATACGGGAAGGTTTATAGGAGTCATACAGTATTGAATTTGTTTTTCGAAATGAGTTAAATACAAAAGTTAATTATATATTGTGTCGTTATGGGATTGGTGCAACCCCATCACGCCACCGTTTTCGTAATGTGTGAACACCCATAGGCAGCGAGAAGCAGGCGCGGAAAGCAAAGGTTCTTTAAACGCGCGGCCCCCCTTGCGTAATCCGTTGCCCGTATACTAGACGGTGGCGAACTAGCGAGCAACGTTTTTCTTGTGGAGTTGAGAGAGGGGAGCAACCCCAACCAGGCGGCGGGCGATTATACGCGAAACCCGCAAGCGGGGAGTTCTCTTTTGTTGCCCACACCACTCGTTCGATAAGCAGCTCTTCTCTTTGGCGTTTCCTATCGCCGAGCCAGCAGCACTTTGGTCACCGCTCGCCGAGCCAACACTTTTCGTTAACATTAGTTTAGATATGGTTTGCCGCTGCAACGCGACTACTAGAATAGGAAGATATTCGGCGTCGAACAGACGTTCTAGTCAGTCGTCCCGTGAGATAGTGCAGATTAATAGTGTTTATTCAATTAACAACACGGTAAGCTAAAAAGTTGCCCGTTGTGAGAGAAGCACTGAAATCTGGTTTAGCAAACGTAGAAGTAGCAACGAGCGAGGAACTTGCCACGAGTATCGGCTTAAAGTGCAAGACATTTTCGCAAGTGGGCGTAGTCAGAGGCGCCGTAGCAGACGAGCTGGCTGGAAGATAACGACGGACCCCAGGCGCACGAGGAAGAAGACGGAACGACTAGGAAGAAGAACGCGAAAAGACGCAAGAACGACAACGTAGCGACAGAGGTGAATCCCGTCTCTCTTACGAGCGCAAAAGCTGGGACGAGCCGACGTCGACGCAGAGGGACCCAGCTGCACGACCATCAAGGCAAAAGTGGGAAGTCCACGAGGTAAACAAAGAGCCGCGAAATAGGTCAATTTCACGTCGGCAGGGAAAAACTAGTATAGGAAAGTGTTAAGAAATTGAGGAGACGGGTGGCAATGAATTGCAGTATCATAGTAGGAGACATTTTGACGCACTATTGCCTGCATAAAATGTTATACTTAGGACATTTATTATTCTGTTATTTTCGGACACAGTTAAATTGTAAATGAGAGTAGTGAACTTGCACACATTTTTTTCTTTGCATGTAATATTTTGAAGCAGGAGACTGCAAATTGAAATTTTGGTTTCATGTGCAATGTAAACAGAATAGCATAGATTTAGAGACATTTAATTTTCCAAGGGAATTCCCAGTGGAAATTAGGGTAATCATTTCGGAGTCTCAATTTTGATGTAAATAAAGTGTTCATTCAGATGTGTGTGTGTGTGTGTGTGTGTGTGTGTTGTAAAGGTTTCCATTTGTGTTCTGCTCATGCTTTGTAAAGGTGTGGTTCTATATTATTTGGGTTTTTGTCATGAAATTATGACACTAAAAGTTTATGAGTAAATTATACGCTCATGCGTGTGCAATCTTTGTAATTTAGTGTGTCGAGGGTTCAAACCTTTCTTGCACCCTGAAGATCCTGTTCTCTAGATTTTTTTAAAGCTCGCTTCACGAGCAAAATCTTGATAACACGCTTACGGCTCATGCGTGCTGCTGTTGAAGGTGGTAAGTTTGGGCATAGGTGGGTTAGTTATATTATATTGCGTGAGTTATATCAAAAGTGTTGGAAAACTTTTTTTTTCTTTTCCAAATTATTTTCTTTCCTGGATCACTAATATGTTAATAAAATGCTATATTAATTTGAAAGGAATAACAAAACTAAAAACTCGAAATATAAGCATTAATCATTGCTGGCATAGTTTAAAATGTTACTTAAATTACCGTGTCTTGAGAAATTAAAAACTTTCCGAATAGTAGCTATATAAATAATAAGAGCCTGGATATCCTACGATTAACAAAGTATCATTAAATCACGAATGTCGATGATTATTCATGACGATGTCAGTCAATAAAATACCTTAAATTCACTCAAAAAATTAAACATTAGGAACTGTTTTCAACGCTACAGCGATACAATTAAATGTTGCAGATAAAGCATGCACAATCTAGAGACAAAGTATTCTAAAGAAGTGTAGTATGACGTTTTGTCATTTTAATTACTATTGTTCTACCAGTATACCAGAGAGTTAAGAAGTATATTTGTTTATAAGTGATAAAACTTTCAGCTTGAAAAGCGTTGCTTTCTTGCGTATAATTCATCACTTGAAAAACAATAGCATGATACGCCCACTGTCACGTGAGACGAAAATAACAATTCCCGAGCACGTATCCTACACAGTTCCATTCCGTGCTTCGATACCTCTCTGAAGGCGCGCCTAGAACGGTAGCTTAGAACATCGGCTACATTATTGGAAATGCAAACAGAAACCTTCGGCACTATATCGCAGTTACACATATCCGGTTCCGGCATTCTCCCTTGCAGTGCGCCGTTGCAAAGGTACCCACGCGAACTAATGAACTTGGGCAACGTTCCAAATGCGGTCCGCTAGCGCCAATGATCGCGGAAACGCGCGAGTGGTAAGTGTGTGCCCGACCCGCACAAGGGCAGGCGAAGCACTGAGGGACAATTCCACACGGGGTTTGGGTGCAGCTGAATGGCTCGCCGGGGTCCATAAATGAGACAACAGGAGGTGTAAACCGGCGCAGGTTTTCCACCGCGTAGATTGAAACCAAGAAGGTTCCAATGGGAGTTGTGTTGGAAAAGAGGAACGCGGAATGTTGTGAGGTAAAATTTTGCATCTCCTTCCTACTCTCGTTAGGGTTACTTCGCCACCTATCATGATTCATTAAAAACAATTCCTACCTGAGACATCATAGATAGACAACCATATTCCCCATACCTGTTACATAAATATTATACACATTTTATTAAAAAATGAACTACATAAAACACTTTATAAAAGATATAATACTTATCCGTTTTGGAGGTAATAAATGAAGGAAATTAATATTTTATTTTCTGCTCCCACATGGCATGTTGTTAGGGAAATATGTTTTGAAGAAATTCTATGAAGAGCAGAATTCTTGTAAGGTATCATCGAAAACCGACGAAGGTGTATTAAATGCGCTCAAATATATATTACCCTAAGAATCCTGCTTCTAAATCTAGAAGATGTTGATTGATTATCATTGACCAAATCTTTATTTGGACAACTTGTGCTACAATTGAGCAAAAGTTCTCGTATTATTTGTAACGATATTGTAATAATACTGCTTGTATTTTCAGTTAGACAGAAGGCCGCTTTCGAAACAAACTTTTCCGATTCTATTGTCCCCCAAAACATTCCGTGAAAATCTGAACATCGATTTTTTGCAGCATAACAATAACACGAAAAAGTCAAAAATATGTCTTCTACGTCCCTGAATACACGCTACAACGATTTAGGCAGTGTGCAAGAGCTATTCCAAATGCGCAATGCGATGGCGTCGGCGTCTTGCTGGGGGGGGGGAGGGGACAGCGGAGCGCAGGTGGTTGTATGGAGCTGAAGGTAGAGCGCTCTGGGGTGGGGTGGGGTCATGGCAACGGGCGAGCGGTGTGCATAGGAGCGCAAACAGGCGATGGCGGCGCTGCTAACAAGCGGCCATCCACTCGCCCTTGCTCTCGCCCTCGACCAGTCACGAGAGGCACGCACAGTGGCAAACTACCAGCAATATACACGGAAAACTCGATTCGACTTTCGCTTTCGAGGGACATACATTATTATCCATATTTGCCTTTTGATTCCTTTCATGTGTTTGTGCCAATTCCCTCAGTGGGCGTCTACAAATAAGAATCATAAATTTATTATCATAGTCTTTCCCGAACAATTATTACATTCTGAGTGATAATCTACATTGTTATCATAGGACACGTATCATTTAGCCTAAGCTCCCTACGCTGTTATTAAACAACGGAAACCTTGATGTCTTAACTAAGTCCGAAAATTCAACCACTTTGCGTCATCTCGGGTGGAGTTTCAAGTTAGTGTCATTTATCAAGAGTTAATAATTGAGTAGTTGTTCGTAAGGAAACAAGTATCAATAATGCAGAAAGCAGGACAATTAAAATAAAATCATACAAGATGGAATTCAGTCATATCTCAAAGCTAAACAATATTGCAAATATCGCAGAAAATCACTTACAGATTTCCACAATAGTATTATTTTTACAAACATACCACAGAATGCATTTCAATATTTTCTAATAAAATCTATTTTTAAAAGAACTAACGAAACTTTTAAAAAATGGCTAATTATTTTATAACTCTCCAAACACTCTTAGAATAAATGTCTAAAGTTCTTTTAAATTGTAGCGGTGAAAGTAAATTGACTTAGGCGATGTATGTTTTACGACTTTGAATCTGAGAGGAGAAAGGAACAAAATCCATTGCGTCAGGATTTTTTAATGAATTTTTGTTGATATTTTTTAAAAATTATATATCACGTACAATCTATTATTACGAAATAAATGTGCTCAAACAACCATATTTCATATGCAATAATTTTTGACTGAAAAAATGGTAAATAAAATAGGAGTATTGACTTAAATTCATAGTTTGAGCAATACCGTCATGATAGAAATGAAAATATAATTTTCATACATGAGAAATTTACTATAATGAATAATTTGATTCATTTCTGGAGAGAGACAAAATATCAAGAAAAATACACTTTCTGAAAACAGGAACATTGTGGAAATAATCTGAGGATCAGAAAGCGCTCCCACATGATCACTATCCGAATTTAAAGAGAAAGGAGACGTTTGGCCCTATTGTCTCACACAATGTTACACTGTGCAGCAATATTCGCAGTATACTGCAACGACGGGAAACGGTACAAGCAGCAGAGCTGGTCAGACGCAAGCATCGCTTACGCTTACTCATAGTACGGACTCGATATATCATTTATGTCAATGCGGAGGATTCCAATGCAAAGGTGCGTGCCTAGTATCGACATGTTGAATTGCCACGTACATCGTGCTGCATTGTCCAATTCATGGGTCACACATGCTATTCACTCGGCTCAAATACTTCAAGCTTTCTACTCAGCATAAAGTTTCTGCACCGAAAAAAATTGAGAAGAGGATTTAAGCGAATGGATCAATGCCAAAAACAGATAAGCTAAGATCTTTGCCTTGACCTGACAAAAGAAAATCCACTGAACAATAAATTCGCATTAAATAAAAAACACTATTTTCATGTTGTTTATCCCATAACAACCTCCAATGCTTGAGGGAGATTTTCTTTCCCAGGGTAATGAACCAACCCTTCTTTCAACCCTAAGAGACAAATGGGAATAGGATCTAGGAATAAATATCGCGTGGTTCGTGTCCCGTTTTGTAGGTTATTGCTTCGCCTGCACTCTTCTGAAAGCGGTTACGGAATAATCGGAGCACCAGTCTTCGATCCCGAAAGGTCCCACTAACTGGTATTAAACACATCAGTCAAATCTTTGGCACCTTTTGGAATCGAAACCGCAAACTCCTTACCTCCGCTTTAGCTACCCCCGAAAGATTTCTTAAGCTCGCTGCTATTGGCGTTCATCAAAACAACTAAGCATTTAAATAATTTATTGTCGACTGTGAATACATATATACATGTATAAAAATGGATATTGGTATACATAGGAGCTGACACCGTGTGACCGACCCGCATGAAAGCTGGCACATCTAATTGTTTTTTTACCCAGAAAGATTATGTGCTATTAATTTTGTAGTAACTCCACTAGATGGTGCTGCAGAACAAAATGATCGTTTCGATTGCGTAGCAATCATCCTCAGAGCTAAAATTAGTATTTCTGAAATAAGTTATATTAATATACAAATTATAAACAATTAGGAATACGTTAATACAAATATTATGTACAGGATAAACACAATGTTTGCCAGATGCGTAAGCAAACTGGGTCGTACATACCTTGCAGCTTCCGGGCCGAAAAAAAAGTTCTGCGGATTTTTCAAGGTGTGTCTTGTTTAACAACAGCCGGTCGGCAGCGCGTGAGGGGGGGGGTGCGTGTGAAGGGTCGTAAGACGCGGGAGTGCCGGTGGAGGTTTGAGAAGCAGTCGAGTTTTAGCCCTGAGTATGATTGCTACGCGATCGAAACGATCATTAGCGAAATAAATTGTTGATACGAGACGGCATCTTTTATTTATCACACTTTAATATTAGAAAGTATCCACCTCACCAGTGATCTAATAACATCTCGAATTTTCTAGCATCTGGCATTTTCGAATACCACGATATATAATAGTGATCTGTAGATAATGATGACCACGCTGTTTTAAAGGAGACAGTGTGGAGGAGTTTCAAAGACTCCTGTCTTAGTAGTTTCCATCAACGGCTCAAGTTTCAAAGTCTCCCCCTTCGTTTTAGTCTTCCTTAATTTGTCCTAATGTAATATTTGTACCATATTGATACTTTGTTTCCTATATTTTAAATTGTTTGAAATATATAGTGTAATACCTAATAATCAAACAGTACTTTAACATACTTCGGCGATGCAGAGCGTTAAAAGGAATGCGCTTAAAGGACAGATTAAAATTCAAATATTTTTTATAAAGGCTAGACTAATTAAACTGCTGATCCGATCGAATATCATATTTCGTATTAATTAAATAAAATCACGGGGAACTGACGGGAAACGTTGCAACAGTACTGACCTCATTTGTCACGTGACACAACTACTTTACTTCGTGTGACCAGTGTTTCCTTATAGCTCGCAAGTAAACATTTTTGCCTTTTGAAACCTCTTAAACATACTTGAGAGGAAGGTTTTTCAAGTCAGAAAAAGAAGTGAAACATGTGACGTACAAGTGACAGTGCTCAGAGTCAAAGAGATTTATTCTCTTTTAATTTTACCTGCATTCATACTTTTTCAGAGTCACAGCACTTGTGTTGTACCTCTGGGAAAATGTAGATAAGTATAGTTCATGTATTGTGTGGACTGACGTCTTCTCGCAGTCATATTACGTTACAGGTGTAATCTCTTATATGAATCGCTTATGTATATATGTTGTGAGTTAATCAATTAAATTATATGTTGCTGTAACATTTGACTTGAGTATTGAAGAGTTAAGTACAGCGGTCTGACTCACCCATTATACCCATTATACCGTTTCTAAAGGTAGAACAATTTATTTATTAGTTAACTGATTCATTTTGTTGTGACTAGTCAAAGCAACGACGCGTGTTAGATTTTAGACGCGGAATTATTTTCTTTTTCACACTTTTTACATCCTTATATTGAATTGTTCGGTTTACTGTCAAGAAGAATTTGAATGGCTGTATTTCCCATGATTTGCTCTTCGAGGGAAGTTTCAAAGCAAATAAGGAGTGTCAGAGTGTTGGGCTATGAACGTCTTGACAATAAACAAAATTAACTAGGCTATGAGTTAACTGAGAGTATAGATCTCTAAATTGAGCAAACCCATAATAGAACCCTTATTGTTGAACAAAAGTGTTTAACATTAGTTATAAATTAAGAGAGATAAGCAAATCCACATAATTTAATGTCTTCTAGTCACTTCGCGATGTAAATGCAGAATTTAGAGGAGGCCGTGTATACGTGTAATATTATAAAGTGAAAAAATTAGTAAAAATATTCACTCACACCTACCACCAGTTCAAAATATTCACCAGGCATTGAATTTTCGAGAGATTGTGAAGAAAGCTATGTACTATATATATATATTATATATATATATATATATATATATATAATAATTGATTAAAATGGAAAATATTAGCTGCCCTGGTTTTAGGGGGTTAATACATCACTACCAAATATAGATTCGAAATGTAATACTGATCCAACTGAACTACAAATATCTCCAATTACTTTCATAGAACAACCAGTTCTAACAATTAAACAAAACAATTTATCATTAGAGCAACAAATAGTGTTCCTTCAAAACCAATCCCAAACTGCATCAAGAACAACACGTTCAACAAGAATTAGTCAGCAAATACTAAAAATCAAGAACTCTCAACAGACACCAGCACCCAAACTCAAAATAAAAGTTCTGAAAGAGACGAGTGAATGAAAAATAAAATAAAGGGAGTAAACTCAAGGGATGAAGAGCAGTGCTTCAAATCTTGAAGCGGTTCATTCAAGGCTCCTTATCTTCATGTACACTCATTGTTGAGAACCTGCTCCTTCGGTTTGTTCTGTCCAGGAGTTTAAGGTGGCAGCGTACAGAACTTTGAGAACACTATTTCCTTTAAATCAAGCAGCTGAGGTCGTTCAAGACATCAACTGATGTCACAGCTGAAACTCTAACCAAGAGGTCCTAATGTTTGGGTCCCGACGGTGGCAGGACTTTGAACAATCGCGGTCAGGATGACAATTCCAGTGGCCGGCTACTCCAATCGGTAGTTTCACATGGTCTCTCACACCAGCATCAGGCGAGTGCTGGAGCAGAACCCTAACAAACGGGCCTCGAATCACTCGCTATCTTTCCTTCCTCTTCCTAGTCCCGCCCTCGTCCATCAATTACACACACACACGTGCATGCACCTCGCTACCACACACACACACCGGGAGACCGGTCGGGAGCTTAGATTTTGTCCCAGTGGTGGTGGTGACCTGCTGGAGGGGGGGAGGTACCCGTGAGGTACCCGAGGAGAATCTCGCTAGCTGACGTGAAGATCGGTTTCAGTTATGTCCATTCAGTGGGGAAAAACACCACCACTTTCCACGATAAAAAGCACATGTTACATGCACCGGACTTCGTGGTTGACGTGCCGGGAAACACAAAACATTTTTTTAATTTTTAATAATAAAAAAATCAAGGAAATGAATGGTAGATGTCATGATCATGATTGGTACTCCTCCCTCTTTTATAAAACAGTAGAACCCCGGTAATCCGAACAAATTGGGGGTGTAGCCTGGTTAGATTCGGAAATGTTCGGATTATCGCAAAAAAATTACCATACATATACAAATACATTTATAGGATTACCAGACAATGCAACGTAGCGTGTGATGTGAAAAAATAGCAAAAATAGCAAAAAAATAGCAGAAATAGCAAAAAATAGCGATCACCTCATCACACCGTGTCACCGAGCAGATTCAGTTCCTTAAGGCAAAAGAAGATTACCGATTTAGCAAGTGTCTCTAAGTGAAAATTACTACTACATAAACATGTGAATATCGTAGTTACCAGCGCAATAAACTTGTCATTTCGACAACTTATTTTTCAATAATTAATTGTTCAGTGTTACAGTAATTATAAAATCCGCTTTTTACCCTACAAATATGCATTTTGTTTATTTTTCCTCCATACTGGCATTTAATCTGATTATCCAAAATTTTGGATATTCGGGGTTTGGATTAGCGATGTTCTACTGTATTCATCTTCATTTGTAATTGGATAAAAATCCAGAGAAAATTTTTCCGAAGGGTTAAATTTTACCTTTCATACCCGCAAACATTCAGTAGACGGTTATTGAACCTCTGTGAACCCCAATTTTGGTTCACTGCATCCGATACGTTGAAATAAAAGAATTTCCCCACAATTGATTTTGTTACTTCAGAGGATCAGTAATATAACCAAATATCTCCAATCCCAGATTTTACTATTTTCATTTAGCCTTAAAATATAAGCATCATAAACCGATATGGGATCGTAGGCTTCCGCGGCCGGAGTCAATACATTCTTGGCTATCCAGGATGAGCCGCGTCTCGGTCAATGTTACTCACGTTTCGGCCACCTTGCTGTAGCCTTCTTCACAGTTATACTGCTGTTTATAGCTCTGAAGTAACAGTATAGCTATGAAGAAGGCCACAACAAAATGGCCGAAACGTCAGTAACATTGACCGAGACGCGGCTCATCCTGGATAGCCAAGAATGTATTGACTCCGAAAAATGTATTGACATCCTGGATAGCCAAAAATGCATCATAAACCGATATTAATGTTTGAGATGAATAGATTTTCATACAACTTCATAAGAGACCCTTCTCCAGAGTTTGCGCTTTCTCCACCCTTGATTTAACGTTGTTCACACACTCAAAGTATCTTAGTAGTCTTTACATCCTTGAATGGCTTTCATATGGAGTGCTAGGCTCATCTGCATTCAATTTCTCATTAAACTAGTTTTCTTGTACTCTCAAAGACCGTTCCACATCATTTACGACGTCTGACGCACGATGTTGATTTTATCTTAAAATCCGTGTCTGTTAAGTCTTGAGGGTCGATAACTGTATAATAAACGAGCTGAAACTTGTTCAGCAGTGAAACGTTCCACCAGCCTCAAAATAACTCACGAACTACTCCGTCTGTAACCTCCTTGATTATGGGAATTCACGGACTTGAGGCGAAGTATTTTTCTTGGAATTTGATCTATGTTCACTACATTCAATGTGGAGATTTCACTACAACCGAATCATTTAGTGTTTATTTGTAATGCGTAAAACAATTTAATTATTATTTGAATGATTGGGTGATTGGTGTCAACTGCCAAAGTAAATTGTCACTAAATTTATACGTCTAGTGGGTGTTTTTGTCGCAAGATATGGCAGTAATCTTCCTCCCCTCCCCCCTCCCACTGAATGGACAGACTCGGCGCAGATCTTCGTCGGCTTGCAGGGCCGAAATATGGATCGGTGACACTGATTCACTAGAACCGGAGTTCATTACACTAGAGTTTGCTAAATCCAAAGTCGACGTTATTAACTTTTTTTAAAGTATGAATTTGCCGTGAAATATTAACTGGACTACTATGAGATGAAGTAATAAAGATATGCATTAAATTAATTAGGGGTTTCGAGAACAGATAGTAATAAAAATAAACTGAAATAATCACTGAGCCTGAAGATCATTTAGAACCAGCCTTCCTCATTTGTTATTGCATGAAAAAGCAATTTTTGAACTCAAGGGCATTCCGGTTTTCTATAATGTCTTGTGATAGATGTACACAGGATCATGACGCGTAGGATATTAGGATAGTTAATTTTTACAAGATAATGAATCATTGCCACAAACAAAACAGTTATTAATTCTCACTTTTGCCATCTGGAATGTGAATATTTTGTTACAGTCGTGGCAACTCTTTGTCATGTGGTATAGTTGTCTCCAGCCCTCAAATTAATTTAAACCTATTTGTGCAAGTAGAAAATTCGATCACCAAAAACTAGGAGTTTCCTTGGCGGTGCCTGCTGAAATATACGAAAGGGAAGTTTAACGAGAGAGCTGAAAGAAATGTACCGAATTCTACATTACAAACATATTATCCACTCTTTGTAACAACGTCTAGAACATTACTAAAGAGTGATCAAGGTAGACAAGATACAGTTCAAGGGACCATCACAACTCGGTCCAATTCACCCATTACTTCTTTAATTCAGTATATTTAACACAATTCAACTAATTTTCTTACAGAAAATGTAAAACAGCAAATATACATTTTTGTATAATTTAACTCCCTCTTTATACAGAACAGCTAATGGTAGATTGAATTGAGTTCGTGCGAATCAAACATCTCAAAAAAACATCAGCAAATTACATCATTCGTACATTTTGGTGAATGCATCGGTTAATCACGTCTTTGGTGCTTTATCATAATGACGAACGCCGCATGTCCAGATGAGATTCATTCATCCGCGCAGCCAGAACCCTGGGCTCTACAGACTCCTCGTCCAGAATGTTTTTGAATCAGTCTGCGACTGATTGAGCGACAGCACTCTCATTCCGCCTGAGAGCTCTGCAGCGCTGTACTGTATCCTGCAGAGATCTGTGCGCGGCAACGACCAATCAATTTATTCGTGAAGAAAACAAAAAACAGTTGCGGAACCAGTATTTCTCTGTTTGCATGGAGAGAGAGGGTCAACAGACGTGGTTTTCTTATAAAGATATTTTTCATTTATGTTTAATTTAAAATGTATTAGTATTTGTTGATTTATAGTTATTTATATCGTATTCAAGTGAGATATGAACTAATTTTTTCTTACAGTGCACTAATGTAACAGTTTCTTTACATCCTACAGAAATTTTCTTTAACCATACCTCTTTCATTTAGCCATTTTTTCAATTTTATTTATAACACAAATACATGCATGCGCATGTTAGCACTCAAGATCACTTCACTAAGCACACGGCCACTAGAACCTTACACGGCTGCGCACGGCTCCATATGGGCCTTCATAGCCTCTCGTGGCTTCTCACGTCCCCGCGCGACCCTACATGGTCTCCTGCGGTTTCCCACGGTCTCTCATGGTTCCACACGGCCCCTCACGGCCCCTCACGCCCTCGCGGCCCTCAAGGCCCTCACGCCCCTCGCGGCCCTCGCGGCCCCTCGCGGCCTCCTCGCGGCCTCGCGGCCCCTCGCGGCCACACGGCCCTCACGCCGCTCAACGGCCCCACACGGCCCACACGTCTCGCGCCGGCCCGCGCGGCCCCGCACGGCGCCGCAGACCCGCACGCCCCCGCACGGCCACCGCACGGCCTCGGCACGGCCTCGCAAGCCCCGCACGGCCCGCGCGTCCCCGCAATGGCCGCAAAACGACCTAACATAGCCTCGCACCGCCCGAACGGCCCCGCAGGCTCCACACGCCCACCAGGGCCCCGCACGGCCCGACGCGGCACCTCACAGCATCGCACGGAATTGCTCGACTCGCTGTACACAAGGCGCGCCCGCTTTTTAATCCGCTTCATTAACAGAATCGACGATGGAAATAATTCCGAGCTCTGGCTCCGCGATGGAAAACTGAAATAACCTCGTTTCGGCGGCGGCGGCGCTGCGTCGGGGCCCGGACGAATCGTCTGCTGCGCGAGTGGGAGGGAGGATGGACGGATGAAGCAGATTTTCGCGCTTGTTTTAGCGCCCTCCGCTCTCAAAATGGAACGCGCACTCAGCACATAAGCTCAGGAATTAGTGATGATGCTATGTAATACACTGTGCGTGGCGGAAACCATACTACAGTTGATCGCTTGGTTGAGATAAGCAACGAATATTATTAGTTTCCAGAACTGGCGGAACAAATTATTTTTAGAGAGCAACAACTTTAAGGGAAAACATTTAATTCACAGAGTATCTGACTTTTACAATCGTTGGTTAACGTAACTGACTTTAAAAGTGATTTATGAACTGTCCCACATCCGCATCAGATGTGTCTCGACTTAAGAGCACGGTGTCAGAAACATTTTCAGAGATAATTTCGATTATCCAGACTGAACATTCATCACCGATAGGTCGGTGTTTTGGGCGTGGCACCTTTATGTTTCTTTGTGCCGTAAGTGTTGTGCATGTTGTATTTGAGGGGGATGCGGTATTCCTCCCTCACTGGAACGTGAGATCCGACGCCGACATTCGACGCCGCCTACAGACTTTCCTTCTCCAGGGATCTCCTCCCCCGCAGGCCCAAGCCGGACCAGTTCTAAACCCCGAACTGGTTTCCCGCCATGAGTGGTCATGAAGTGAGAGGATGTGTGCGTATGTTTGTGGTATAAGGAGAGGTAGAGACAAGAAAATATAGCACGCGATACGAGCTCCGTTTATCAGGGATGCGTCGCCATTCGCTTTGTAATGGCCGGAGAAACTACATGTAACTACCAATCAGAACAGTCCGTCATTAGCATTCTCTTTCAATCAGTTGCTGAACTGAACCCAGATATTTAGGTACTACTAAAAGATCGCGCACTGCCGGGTTGCGAACAGTACAACCACTAGTTTCAACAATGGAAGCAGTTGTTACCTCGATTTAATTCAGCCCAAATCATTACCATGATCTTCACCATCCACAAAAAGATGAATATAGATCCTCGCCCATTTTTTCTATAGGCTACTGTAGCTAAATCTAAATCCGGTGTCTATTCAACTCCATCACATACGGTTTTTTTAAAAAAACGTGAATGATATTTCTAACCGAGCGGTAAGGCTATGTTACCTATATGTTTTTAGAATCACTGAAACTGAATTTGAAGTTCAATCAACTTCGTTACATCAAATATTCAGATAACCTCAAACAATTTTAAAAAGCCGGTGTCTGCTTGGATCTGGCGCCAACCTATATAGGCAACCTGCCATACAACAATGTGATACGTGTTGTCCCGTCAGGAGCCAGAGAAATCTTCTTTAGCAATTATTTCGTGTAATTTATCTTAGTTAAAAAATATAATGTGATCTAGTTAAATAGAGTTCAGATTTGGTTTCAGTGATCCCAAAAACATATAGGTAAAAAGGTCTGACTACCCAGTTAGAAATATCCATTTTATTTTTTAAAGTTATGTCAAAAACCTAACGTGATGGAGTAATATTGAGACGATGTGGATTTAACGACCGCAAAAATATATATAAAACATAGTTTGATCCAATTTATAAACTCAATTTTTTGTGGCTGTGTTATCAATGGAAGTTCTCAGTGCATAATAATAAACAGCACAAGTTAAATATACCCGTAGAACTATATAATTTATTTAGACAGATAACAAAACGTCAAAAAATCTTTGAAAACGGTGATTAGAATCGATTTTAAATTGAGAAGAATATGATTAATATGCAAAGACAAGTCAGATATAAACAATTTAAACTTACTTTATAAACATTTTGTAAACGATTAATATACCTATGTTTTGATCAAATAATATTTTTAAAAACTCTGTTAAAGATAAAATTCCTTCATGTGATAATTATTCTTTGTTCAAATAAATAAGCTCTAAAAGCTCCTTGTAACATAAAACCGAGGTTAAGAAAATCAAGAATTAATCAAGAATTAACGGTGTAACAAATGTTAGTCGAAAACATGTGTGAGTATGTATATGTGTGTTTGTGTCTGTGTCTGCACGCGCGCGTGCGCGTGCGCAGACAGTGGTGAGCGGAATCCTCGAAGTCACAAAAACTTTAATGACCTCCTTTTTCATTTTATTTATCCTAGTTGTTTCGAACAGTGCCCAAACCAAACTCATCCCTGCAAATCCGTTTTCGCTGTAGGAATCCCCACATATTACACGATAAATGACAAAATAGCGTTGCGAGGTTCACATGTTCCTGCAAACTCCATTACACAAGTATTTTATTTCCGAGAAACCGAGAGCAGAATAATAGTTTATTTCATATTGTTTCTCATTTACTCTACCGGTTGAAAGAGCGGAAGAGATAACGTCAATCGAAAAAAACACGTTGAAAACATTGTGAAATGCCATTGGAAAGCACTTACTCCCGTGTCCTAATTGTGTTTCCACATGTCGATACCACAGCGCACTATGAGATGATAGAGCTGCCGTGAATATGGGGAGCGGGATCACGAAGACTTCCTGGAAACCAATCGTGGGACGCCGCTGGCTTCCGCTCGCCGACAGATTGGGAATCAGCTCCGGGCCCGCGCGCGCGCACCGCCCGCGCATTACACGCGGAGCGGGGAAAGGCGAAGCGGGGAAGGGCGAAGCGCGGAGTGACGGCGCGGGGAAGGGCGGAGCGGGGAAGG
>BOPP01000089.1:878152-900961 GCA_017312745.1 Gryllus bimaculatus
GCACTGCCGACCAGCAGTTTCCACACTCAACCAAATAAACGAGCAAACGTTTTCCATAACAAGTTCTAATGTAATATACAACACTTGCTCAGGGTGTCAACTGATGACACTGCAGTGCCTCTGACCAGCAAGCCATAGGGTTCGAGTCCCGACAGTGACAGGAGTTTTGACACGAACTTCTCAGCTAGATCGAACTCTGCTGCTGTCTCAACGAGAATTCTAGCGGCCGGCTGCTCTGATCGGTAATTATCTGTTGTTTCCTAGATCAAGACTCTGCGAATTCTGCAGCAGACCCTACCAAACTGGCTACACACCGCGCGCGATCTTTCCTTCCTCTTCCACGTCCTTTCCTGGCCTCTTTCTCTGGGGCGGTGCCCTGCTGGTGAGAGATACCTGGTTGGGGAAAATCACCGCAATCCGAAGTAGGTCGAGGCTGGTTCTCACCATCCAGTGGGGGAAAATCACAGCCACCTTTCGAGGAAAAAACATGCAGGTGACTGTGGCAGTTGATACGCTCTGAATCACTAATCAATAAAAAACATAGTGCAATACAGGCATATGAAATAAAATATTTCCTGAGTAATATTTTAATTCAAAAAACAAATAAGACTATATTAGCTCTAAACACATACTCTATGAGAAAGTCGTAGTATTTTAGTAGGTTTAAAATATTTATATTAGTTTCATTACCGAATAATTATTTCATACTTCAGAACTGTGGTCAGAAATAACGATTCGAGTTGCTAACAAATTTTCTTTAAGCCGCATAGTTTTCAGCTACGCAGTGACCATCATCGATGAAAAACTACATGAACGTTTGTTTTTTTGGTAATTAATAAAAAATATTACGAAGTTAAAGTAAAGAACTTATATGAATCACATTTATTATTTTAGTAAATGATTACCTGCCGAACGGTATTAAATCATTAAAACGAGTTAAATCAACTGGCAGTAAAATCCATTACTATTATTAGAATATTTTATTAATTAGAATATTTCTGGATTAGCTTAAATCACTATAATTGAAACTCGCACAGCTACCACTGAAACTCGTCTGCGTGAACTTTGACGATTTTTTTCTTATCATTAATGTGCAGAATAAATAATTTGCTCAACAATACTCTCTTCAAATACACACAAAAATCTTAGGAACTAGTTCAAATATCCTCCCAAAAAATTACTCTGTCTATTGAATTATATTTGCCAAGATATTATATTTATTTTACAGGTTCACTCTATATTTGCAGACGGAGCGATGCGATTTCTTTCCATGAGACCGCCGTCGACTGAATGAGAATCGAGCGTCTACAGTAAATACTGGTCGATTAAATATAATGTAGAAGGCGGTGAGCGAGATACAGGCCCGCTTATTGCAGGGAACAGCGTAGAACAGAGTAGAAGCGGACATGAACATAACTATTGTATCATAGATATGCGCAAAGGCGAAATAAAAATATTTTCCGTGCATTTTATGAATAGCTTGTATTGCCAGACCGAACTCTCGCATATGGAAGTGGATTTGATTTTTTCGCTGACTTCACAGTAACTACAAAAACAAAGCACGCTCTTTTTCCCAGATTGTCCCGGCTGGCGTCAGAATTATGGGTCAGATACTGTTAGACATCTTCTTGTACTATTCATGCAGTCTCGGATATGTGTTCGAGCTCTCACTTGAAAACAATAGTTTCTAATACTGCCACCTTCAAATGTATTATGAACGGGTAATACTTGTCATAGAAAACCTTGGCTCATTTATTTTGCCGAAGACATTACCAGTTCCTTGAAAGTACTTGTGTAAGTCGTAAGGTGAATTGGTTAACATAAATGGGCATGAGTGTAAGTAGTGGTACAGACATTTTACGTTTCGTTGGCAAATGCAATGTGAATTCACGGTTTTACATTTAAAGAAGCACAAGTCGTAGCATACGTGCCAATTCTATTTATTATCGGTTCTAGTTCACTTTAATACATTGAAATTCCTGCAGACGCTCGTAAGCAAAACGTATTAGTTCACAAAAACAAATGTATGTGATAGAACATTCATAATTTAAGAACATTACATTTGGACATAACGAAGTCAATTTTTGAATTAATGACACATCACTGACTGTTAATCCCGCCCTATAAATGACTTATATATCATTAACGCCGTAGATATGCACAATTACGTTGTACAATCATTTAGTATAATATTTTATTATACGCAAATTGAATAAGTCATGTAAATGTTAAACTATGTTATTAAATTAAATAGTTAACTAGAACTACTGGATACTCTTAAACATCCTCGACATGTTTCATGGGATTGTTTAAATGTACCTTGGATTTCCAAGGCTCAGAATTAAAAACACAATAAAATTTTACTGTAACAGCAAATGATAGTAAAGGAAATGAGAAAATAACCTACGGAGTATTCCAAAGATAATCTCATAAAAATAAATAAGAGTACTCTCTTAATTCCACAAGCTAATCTTTAAATATTACATGCTTTCCTTTCGTCAGAAAAACAGAAACCTTGACGGCTTTTGCCTTTTGCAGCGTCCAGCGCCTTATGTAGCCCTCACAGAAGATACAAACTACAACTTCCAGCAAAACTTCATCTACTTCTAGTTCGTCTTTTCGCGCAGGTCCGTGCAGCGTGCTAACAGCAAAGTACCGGCAGAGGAGCCGTCCTCTGGCTAAAGCGAAGTGCGGCCAGCGGGCGCTCTCTTTAGGAAGCGGAGGAGGCAAAGCGGCGCTACAGAAGACGAAAGCAAAGAGGTCAGCGGCGCTGAAAAGGTGCCGACCTCAGCGCCGGCCGCCCTCGTCGCCCATGCAGCGCACGCTCTGCGCACAGAGATTTTCGTTGAAAGCCGGAGAACTCAAGGTCGAGCGCGCAGCTAAATGCGACGCTTGGGAAGGTCACTCCTCACTGGAGATCTGTCGTTACTGCGCCTCAAATACCTTGACTCACACGGTGACTGCGGAAACATCTAATTGATTTTTTGGCTCACTTTTTGTTCAAAATGTTTTATCTGTTAAGTATACGTGTACTTTAAGCTTATTAAAAAATTTAAAGTTTCGCACCTCCAGTAGAAAAGTGACACAAGTGCGAAATCGTTATTTTTCAGCTAAAAGCTGATAAGAAATCACCAAGAGGTACTACTACTATTCTGAAGTTGATTTTGAATTAGTTCAATTACTGGCTAGAAGGTGAATATTTGGTACAATCTATAACGACAATTACAGAACTACGAAACTTAAAATTGCAATTTCTGAGAAATCAGAAATTCGCACTTGTGTCACTTTTCTATTGGAGGTGCAATTTCTTATAACAGTTTTCATTCCTCTCTAATTAAGCATTGAAGTACAAAACCATCACAGGATTTAACTAAATTATACATGTTTTCCACCAAACTCCATAACCTGCAAAGAGCTTTTTTCATAACTTTTAAACGCTTCTCCAGTATATTGACATGGAATGATCGCCCAAAAATACTTTTACAGTTATTATGCCACATAATAATATTTATAATGATATTATAATATTTTTATTTCTCGAGAAATTGAATTCTTAGGCTTCTAAATGAAATTATGTGTATAGTTTTCATCTGCAATGGGTATATTATAAAAAAGAAATATAATTATGTATTCTGTCATTGTTAATGTTTAAAGGTAATATTGACACAAGGAATGGCAAAAGTGGAAATTGATTTGTTCCAAATTGATTTGTCGAGTGTATAGCTCTTGACGAATCAATAAAATTTTGATTCAGAAGATATTAAAATGAAATATACATTTATATGGTTTTATGACAAAGTAAACAAAAAAATTATATTTCCAATTATATGAAAAAGTTTTAAAATATACTTTTGTAATGAGCGGCAAAAATACGAAGTATTACTTTCAAAAATAAATATTCTCGTCAGATGTTCCAGAATGTTAATATTTATCTACTACCATTGTAGTATATTTAGCGGAAGGTTAGCCAGCAACAAGACAACGTTCAAGTTAATGGTATTCAGTATTATAAATATTAACGTATTTTTACCTTGCAATGAAGAAATGATGTGCAAAAAATTAGGCTCCATTAACATCACAAACGAGTAATGCTGCACACCGTGTCTACGCTTCGAGATTCTTCAGAAGACTGAAGGCGAAGAAGGCTAACACGTAACAGTGTTGCCACCAGCTACATATGAAAGCTTCTAAGCAACTGCAATTTGCTTGTAGGTACATCAGACATACCCGTTGAGTTCCGTTACAAGAAGTTTACAAGTAGTATTAAGATTAGCTAAAGTATTAATTACATACTATAAGAACTGTAAAATTCTTGCAATTGACTTAGGGGTCATCCATAAATTACGTAACACTAAAACGGGGGAGGGGGTTTGAGGCAGCCTGACGCTGCGTTACAAAGGGATAGGAGGTCATAGTGTTACTGATGCTGACATTTTTTTTAATCTTTCAACATTTGCTGAAATAATTTCATTGATTCAATATTCCACTAACACATTTTCATATTAAAAAAATAAACAAAAGTTAAAGAAGTTGTAATCTGTAAATTGAGACATCGATTTATTGTGTTCATAATCGAATATGTTCTAATTTTTGCGTTTAACTCTCTCTTTTCTGCTCTCTCCCTCTCCCTCTTCCCCTCCTCTCTGCTCGCCCCTTCTCCCTCTCCCCCTCATCTCTCCCTGCCTCCCACCTCGTCTCTCCCTCTCTCCCCCTCCCCCTCCCGCTCCCCCCTCTCCTCTCCTCTCCCTCTCCCTTCTTCTCCCTCCTCTCTCCCTCCTCCCCTCTCTTTCTCCGGTCTCTTCTCTCCCTCTCCCTCTCTCACCCTCTCTCTCCCTCTCTCTCCCTCTCTCTCTCCGTCTCTCTCTTTCTCCCTCTCTATCTCCGTCTCTCTCTTTCTCCCTCTTTCTCTTTCTCCCTCTCTCTCTTTCTCCCTCTCTCTCTTTCTCCCTCTCTCTCTTTCTCACTCTCTCTTTCTCACTCTCTCTTTCTCACTCTCTCTTTCTCACTCTCTCTTTCTCACTCTCTCTCTTTCTCACTCTCTCTCTTTCTCACTCTCTCTCTTTCTCACTCTCTCTTTTTCTCCCTCTCTCTTTCTCCCTCTCTCTTTCTCCCTCTCTCTCTTTCTCCCTCTCCCTCTTTCTCCCTCTCCCTCTTTCTCCCTCTCTCTCTTTCTCCCTCTCTCTCTTTCTCCCTCTCTCTCTTTCTCCCTCTCCCTCCCTCTCTCTTTCTCCCTCTCTCTCTCTTTCTCCCTCTCTCTCTTTCTCCCTCACTCTCTTTCTCTCACTCTCTCTCTCTTCTTCTCTTTTTCTCTCTTTCTCTCTTTCTCTCTCTCTCTCTCTCAATAAATACCTCAATTGTAACAATAAATGACAATATTGTTCGTCAATGATATATTGGTTGAATCTTTCAGATTACGAAGAAAATATTCAAAATCGATCTATAGTATAATCTAGAATTCAATTAGTTGGGGCAGTAGACGTGGACCCCATGCGTCATCTCCACGTCCTAGTTTCATCAATAAATTTATTTCCAAATTGATTGTTATGCGCAGCTCGCACCACTAACTAATTCCCACGTTAATTATAATGCATTTTATTTCATAACACAAATACAATTAATACATCTTGTTTCTGCTTTATAATTGAGTTTTACTTAATGGAATTGGGGGAGGGGTACTTCTGCAAACGTTGTGCACTTGACCACCCTCTAAAAATTACATGTTACAGGTCAACGCGCGTTTATTGAAATCAGTCTTTTCTATATTTCTTAGAACCAAGTTCTTAAATAAATGTTTGCAATGTTTTAAATCAATATAAGCATACAAATATGCTCAGACAAAATAACATTCAACAATCTTCGTAAAATTTCATCATAGTTATAATGAATTCGTAGAGTGAATATATATTCGGAATACTTGCTTGGCCAGTTTTTTCATTAAATCTCATTAATTAATTTCATTTTCATTTAATAAATGTTTACTTACCTTCAATCATACAAGTAGTAAAAATAGTATGTTTTCAGTAAGAATACTTTTATATTTATTTTTTATATTTATCAACATGACACACAATTTAAAATTCTAATTGATGAGAGAATAATGATATTTTTCTTTGATTCGCAAGCCAGTGCACATTTATTTCATCTAGAAATACAAAATTCAATTTTTAAAATATTTAACAAATAATTTTACATATTTACTATTAATTAATAACTGGAAAAATAAGAGAAAAATTAATTAATAACATAGAATTTTTGAGCAATTACAATTGTTTGGATAAGTTAAAAGAATAACAGAAACTAATATTCATATTCTTTAAGATAATTTTATAGTGGTTTCCTGTGGGTAGGAAGAAAAGATGAAGATATATAACGGATCTTTGAGAGAAATTTATGGACTTTCGGAAGAAAAGAATTTAAAGGGAAAGGGGATCATGAAGATCGAGACAAGTGTGGGGAAATAAAGCTCAAAAAAATATAAAGTATTAGAATTCTGGGTAACAAAAAGTTGTTTTTAACAATGCATAAAAGTAAAATAAATAAAACTACCAATTACTGTAGTAAATTGATAATTGTGGACTATATTGGGAAGTGAGGTTAATTAAAGAAAAGAAAAACCATTAAATAAAATATCACAGAAATTCCAAATTAAAGACAATACAATTTAATTCGTTCAATTATAAATTGACTGCAACCAATTGTATGTCAATCGATGAATGATCTGAAATAATAATGATGTAATGATCATTCTTGTTGGTTTTTTATTTATCTTTTCGTTTAACTCAACAGGAAACAAATTCAATGACCAGTTGTTTTTTTACCTTCCTAGATATATATTACCATCCACAACTGCAACTGTGGTGGGAATTTTTCGTTGATGCAGACGTCAATATCAGATGGGCCAGACAAGAATTTTGGTGCTGTTCATCTCTGTGCATAACCATGTCGCATCCATGCAGCATCTCTGTGCAAAGGATGCAAGTAGGATGCTGAAGGTGGGATTGCGCTTGGTTATTTGTGTTGACCGATTCCTTACCGGTAGCTTAAACAGTCTACAGACCGCACACGATCTCTTCCTCGCCATTGTCCCCACCTCTCTCGTCACGTACGGACTCACACATACACGCACTACTTTGCCATCTATGTCGAGTGTCCAGTAAGAAGCTCAGGGTTTCTCGAGGCTGAAGCAGTGGTCCGCTGAGAGACGCACTTGGCGGAAGAAAATTCTATAAACCAACGGTTTAGAGGGCGCTTCAGGGTGAGTGGTACACCGCCCCTCCCGGAATGCAACATACGGTATTACGTATGTTATTTACGGTACGCACTTACGGTATTAATGACTGTTATTTAACAGTTAACGCACTCGGAGACAATTCTCTCTCAATCCATTCACTCTATCATTGCGTTACCATAACCATAACTCTGCCAACTGCCAAAGTCGATGTTTCATATTTTTGCGAATCAATTGTAGTATATATTTTGTTTCGAATCGTAGTTTTCTCCCTCCCAACGTTCAACTCGCCCACGCCTTCCCCCTCGCTGTCGCCCTCGCCCTCGCCCTCGCCCTCGCCCTCGCCCTCGCCATCACCACCACCATCGCTTTGCCTCTTGGCGGAGCGCCTGAGTGACCTCTCGACCGAACGACCGATCAGCGCGCTGCGAACGGCCGACGGGCGCCGCGCCGTCACAGAGCCTTACTTTTATGGGCATCTGGCTGTAAACGAGCAGTCTGGTCCTGACGGCGCCGCCGCGCCCACGCAGCGGAAGTGGCTCAGAGGGAGAGAGAGAGAGAGAGAGAGAGAGAGAGAGAGAGAGAGAGAGAGAGAGAGAGAGAGAGAGCGAAGACTTGGGAGCATTCGCGGACTATTGGAAGGAAAGCATCAACTAAAGATGGATATGAAGTCGAAGAGAATGTGATGTTCTATTTTACTCGTGCCCACATCCAGGACTGGACGCGCTGTTGCAGACTCGGGAAGTCATTTGCGGACCCGGGAATGTAACCTGCCCTTTCTGAACTTGCATACCTCAGTGGGTGAGTGGTGAGCTTTCTCATCTTTCAAGAGCGTGGGTACGTTCCTATATGACCTGCGTGGATTTTCGAAAGGCGGGAAATTCGCAATGGCGTTGAATTACTTGCTTAAGTACTTGAAGAATTGTAGCTAAATGTCCGGCAAAAGTAAATTCTGCGAGTGTTAATTAAATCTACTACTGGATGTTGAATACTGAATAGATCAAATAGTTAATCTATCTACCCATCTCTCCCATATATTATGGTCTTTATCAGGTTACATATTCTTTAGGAAGAACATCTGAATAATGGCAAAAACTGATACTGTTGTTTTGGTGTACTCGGTCGGTTAAAATAGAACACAAAATTTACCAACAACGGAGGGGGCCATCTTGGTGTGAATGAAAAATGTTCCAGCCAATTAAGATAATATTTATTAAGAGACTTATCTAGCAGAAATACATTTTTTAAGTATTTAAATATAACCTAGTTTAAAGAAGGTTTCAACGGTGTTCGGATACCGTTTAACATAAGAGAAATGCCATTTTTACACTGTACTTGGCAGCGCGATGGACAAACGTCTAGAGAATATTAGAAGAACAGCGCCCCAATTCATGAAAATAATTGCATAGCAACTAATCCCGACGATTCACCACTGAAAAATATTGGCTATGCGTCTTTGCCATACAGACTTCCTTTGCGTCCTTTCCGAAATACATTACTGTAAGAATTATTTATTTCGATTTCTTTCGACAAGATCTGAAAAAATGCATTCTTATCGCACCATGTGGGAGAAAAATATTATGATTTTCTTCTTAAAGTTTGAATATCTTATATATTTACGCTATTTTTTAAATATTTAACACTTATTTCAATCAACTTCTTTTGAGACATGTTAAAACACCAGCCCCCTCTATTTTACAGTCCATTTTATGTAATTTTTTTTTGTATTATCTTATTATTAACGTGATAGATTATGAAGAAAATTATATTGAGTTTGGGATTATAATCAGGAAATTAGAATGGGATCTATTTTTCTCTGCAAGACGTTACGGTAAAATAAATTTTATTTAATTTTACTTTTATGTACATTTTTGTTCTGTGTTTTAGGTAATTAAAGTTTTTATAAAACTGGATTCATGATTTGAAAATTTTTGGCAGCAACTCGAAAGCTAAACTCATTTGAAAAGTAAATAAATGAAATGGGCAAAGTGAGCAAAAACATGTAATCTTCATTAGCGACCAAAACAATGTCTGAAAATTAAATTGCGGAGCTTCTCGGTTAGTGACTCTTTTTCTTTATTTAGTCAGCAGAATGGCTCCAAGACGGTAAAGAAAAGAAACAATTCCGCTAGAGCGCAATTTGAGGAGGCGAAGAGCGTAACAAAAGACGCTCTCCTCTCGCAGTCTGGTGCCATTCCCGCGGCCATTGTTTCGCCCTTCGCGAAGGCGACGCTGCGTCGGGCAGGACATGCATGCGAAACGCGGACCCCGCGCTGCGGAGGCGAACTCGCTTCCGGGAATAGATGCGCAAAAGTGGATCTTAAGCGCAGTTGGCTTAGTCTCAGGCTCTTCAGCAGCCTTCCGTAAATAATTGTTACGTAGCTTGTTCCTATATTTTTAGTTTATATATTATTCTTAATAATCTTATTATTAATCTTATTATTAATATTATTATTGTTATTATTATTGCTATTATTATTGTTATTATTATTGTTATTATTATTATTGTTATTATGGGCGTATAGGCCATTACTGGCCACGCTACATGATTAACGTGTGCATTTTTTCTATGATCAGCTTTTCAGCTGTAACCCTCAGTACAACCAGGTTGTTACGCCTGGAAATGTAAAGTATGAGATATAGGATGATGACGAAAGGTGAAGGGACTATCACAATTACGATCATGTCTTCGCAGGACTCGACCATGCCCATGTCCTGCAGTCTCCTCAGCGCAGACCACGGCTGCCGCAACCGTCTGCGTCACGGGGTCGATAATAATAATAATAATATAATAATAATAATAATAATAATAATAATAACAACAAAGTAATCTTCTTCTTCTTCTCCCTCAAGCATTAGACCGGTTGGTCCGTTGCGCCTCCTTGATCTAACCATCTTCTCCTGGGTCTACCGACGCTTCTTCTTCCTTTAGGGATGTACTGAAGCACTTGCTTTGGAATACGGTCGTCTTCTATTCTTTCGAGGTGTTTTTTCCACTGTTCTCTGCATTCTTTAATTTTTCGTTTAAGTTGTAAATTCCTATATTCTTTCGAATGGTCTCGTTTTTTAATCTGTCCATTCTTGTTCCTCCCAGGACTGATCTTAAAAATCTCATCTCGGCCTCTTGAAGTCTACTGTGTATTCTGAAGTTCATAGTCCAGTTTTCGCTTCCGTAAAGTCCGCAAGGCACTGTCATAACTTTATAAAAATTTAGCATTGTGTCTTTACGGACCTTTCCTTTGAGCGCTCTTTTGATGGTGCCGCACATCATATGGAATCTTTCTATCTGCCTTACAATATCAACTTCGCCGAGATATGATACGTCACATCCTTGAAACCTAAAGGTATTAACCTGTTCAATAAATAATAAAGTAATAATAATATTAATGAAATATAATTACAATCATGATTATTATATTATTTGCATGTTTTTATATTAACTTATTTACGCAACTGTCACCTGGTTCTACCTCATAGCTATTAAAGTAAACGTATTTTTATCTTTAAAATGAGTCTTTGGCCTACGAATGTAAAGTTAACGGATGAAGTGGCGATAGGAGCCGGGTCCGGAATTATGAAATGAGTACGCCAAAAACACTTTTGTACGAGTTGCGTACATTATTTTTAGTAAGAATTCATGAAAACCTACAAGTAAACAATCATGGGAGTATTCTCAATATGCGAGAGAGAAGCTATGTTTATTCACGTTGCTCCAAAGGTTTGTTCGCTTTGCAATAATGAGTTGTCTTCTTTACAGCGCGCGTGTGGCAAAGTAATTTTTTCAATCAATAAACAGTGAAGATAATAACCAGTGTCAAAGCGTTTGTTTTGCAGTACTCAAACAATAGAAGGTTTGAGCGTTATAGCTACTGTGCGGCATCTGAGATTGGGAATGTCTTTTTTCCCCTGTCGAACTTTAGGCTCCTCTGCCAAGCTGTTGCTGGGAAGAATGGTAACGAAAATTGGTTTAATTTTTCAGTTATGAACCTTATATTTCAAGAAATTGTAAACGTCATATTGAGATTAGTGCTATAGGAATATGTGAGTCTGTCTTGCCGCTACTGAAGAGTGAAAAGATTTGGCGAGAAAAGTTGTCGTGGAAGCGAAAGATTTCTTTAATGATACGGTAGTGTTATCCATAAAGATGCACTCACTCATAAATTTATTGATTGATTAGTGATTCCTGGCGCGTCAACTGCTGCGGAGATTAATCCCGAAAGTGAATTGCATGTTTTTCTCGCGAGAGGTGGCGGTGTACTTCCCCCGTTTGATGATGGGATGCGGCACCGATCTCCCGTCGGTTACAGGGATTTCCCACCACCAGATATCTCCCACCAGCAAGGCACCGCTCCAACCGGGTATTAGTGCGACCAAAGATACGCAAAGTTTTTTCAAGTGTTTATTCCCTGTTATCTGATTTCGTTACCTCATCGGTAAGTCTTTTAACTATTATGAGTGCTTTATTTTGAAGGGAACATTACAAGCTATTAATGTATAGCAATGTAATTATTTTTATTTCCTTATAAAAATATTATTGGCTTTTGGAATATTAACACGTTGGTGCCTAACTCCGACCTTCAAGGGTTCCTATCGCAAGCTTCCAATTTTTCGACTTGTAATTTAAAAATATTCGAAAACAATATCGGATACCAGGTTTGGTTACTTTCGTCTACTGCTCCGGCATTCGCCTGACGTTGATCAGAGAACCAATGAAAATGGAACCAATGATGAAAATTACCAATCTGAGCAGCCGACCGCTAGAACACTCCTCCAGACAGCGGTTGAATTCGACCTAGCTATGTAATTAGGGTTTAAAAAAATCCAATGACCATCGGGACTCCAACCCTAGGATCTCGCAGACTTAGACATTGCTGTGACCTGAGTTGATGCCATGGGTCGATATCACTCATAAAATTACATGTACTCTGATATGAATACTTATGTGATTAGAAAGAATGTGATGAAAGAATTTGACAAGTGCCAGTACAAGACAATATTGAAGGTATATGAAAATAATACGATTTACCTCTAGAAGTGTATAGGACTGTTGCATTTGCAATATTTTGCGTTAAATGGCTAGTTATTCTGAATATCTAATATTTGTATTGATATTTTTTTAACTTTTTTGTTATTTACTAATAAATATGTTTAGAGGAGAGCAAAATTAGGACTGAAACGAGGAACTGCAAGAGAGTTTGACGAAACCCACTAGAGTGAAAATTATAACATATGCTTATCGCGAACCTAGTTAATGCAACAATAACACTGCTCGGT
Organism: Gryllus bimaculatus; assembly: GCA_017312745.1. NCBI lineage: Eukaryota > Metazoa > Arthropoda > Insecta > Orthoptera > Gryllidae > Gryllus > Gryllus bimaculatus. The sequence goes on from BOPP01000089.1 coordinate 890,655, forward strand.
CTTCCCTCTATTTCGAATATTAGCCAACTGAAAACGCCAATTTTACATAGATTATAATTGCCAATTAGGGTGTTCTATTGATTATACTCGCAGAGGTCAAGTCACTAGGGGTACCTAATTTGAATTCATGAGGGATAATACCCCTCCAGTCCTTCCCTCTATCGATCAACGCCTTGCCCTTTCGTGCACACGTACATACATATATACTAGCACAACACGTGAAGATACTAATATATGAGGAGCAACAGATCTAAAACGTATTAACTCCGTAGCAAATCTAAATGATTTTAAAAGTTGTCTTGTCACAGTTTTCAACATTATATTATAAAAATATATTTATAGAATATACATTATATTTCTATAAAATTTATTTGAGATTGCGATAGTTCCATTCGATATAATATTATATATATATCTATATATATATATATATAATATACATTATTCATTTTTATATTATAAAGTACAGTCTATAAAATACTACACATTTGACATAATTGCTTTTTGACAATTGAGTTTGCTCGGAGCCTTGGTAGAGATGGAAAAGTTCGTCGTTCACTCTCCTGGTGTTATCAGCGCTAAAAGAGATTGAGTTGCAAGACGATTATGACGGTTTTAACCTTTAACCGTGCTGATGAAAAATACGAAACTGTGCTGGTGGCGTCTCAGAGACCCAAGATAGGAAATAATTCGCTGAACGCAAAATGTTTCAACGAAAATTATATTTAATAAAATTCAGTATTTTGATAAGATATATTTCGGTGAAAGTTGAGCAATTAAAAATAAGCATAACAATGCATCAATATTGATGAGCACACAAGAAAAAACAAAATTATTAGAAAGTTTTTTGAATTTTCAAAGTAGAATAATTGAAACATACAAAGTTTGAGTGTTGCAAACAAATAAATTGGGGACATTTAATGTGAAGATATTTGATGTTTCTGTCAGATCCTCGAGAACAATCTTCATACCGTATTTTTCTTCTTTTCTCTGGAACAACTAATTGTGTTCTAACCACGTGTTGATCCGAAACTTATTTCTACTATCCACCAATTATCCCAGGATTTAATTGTCGCTGATTGCCACATTTCAATTGAAAACTGATACTAAAATAAAATCTTTGTAATATACAAAATGTATTTTCTATCCGTATTCTAATAAACGTAATTGCTAAATATTATAGAATTCATAAGAATACATGTACTTAAAAAACTAACTGAACTATGTAGTTTAGAATACATGCAAAATTTGAAATTGACTATAACTCGTCATTGCACAAACGTAACAAGATGGGGGTTTGTAATGTCGCAAATCCCATAATTTAAAAGGAATACACAAGTCACTGGCAAATTATTTTTTTTAAATCTTTAAATTATTTACAAAAATATGTTGGTGTAGGTCTCACAGACCCCAACAGCAGAGTGAAAGGTTAACGTAGGAACTTAACCAATCGCCAGTCGAATTGTCTTTGCAATAAGACAGCTTCCCATTTGTATTACTGCTACTTGTATTTAGTGCACTAACAGGCTCTAAATATCAAGTATTAAATAGCACTTACAATATTTTTCGAATAGAGTACGATCATTTAGAGTATATGAAAATTTAGATTCAAACTAAACTGAAATGAATTGTGGAGTTAATACGTTTTAATCTGTCACTTCAAAGATACGTTCATTTCGCATTTCTCTTGTACATGCAAGACAAACTCTGTACTTTATGTGCTGCCTTATCATGAAGACAAATTACTAAGGTTTAGAATTAAAAGGAACACGTTTTAAGTCAATCAGATTTTATATTTAAATAATATATTTATTTAGTAATAAAGTACTGCCTGTGTGTATAAATCATTAAATTTATCAAATGTAGATACATAATATTAACATAAAATTAACATAAATTTTAATTTCAAATGTGGGCATAAAGTCAGGCTTATGTCGAATGTCTATGTGGTTATGTTTTCTTTACAAAAATATCTTAGCTAATACATATTTTAAAATCTCTTCTTAATCTAATACGCTGAGGAAAATTGATAGTGATTAGTTTATACGATGTCATTCACGAGAAATTATTCAATGTGAGGATAGGGAATTATCCTACAAGAATTCATCATAGAAATTTGAAACGAGAATGGTAGAAGTTCATTGGCACACTGTTTACAACATTTGTGAAGTCGATTCAAACTATGTTAATACTGAGTACAGGAGACCCCCTGAAGCACTCCGCGGAATCTGTCTACTCCGGGCTATGAGGGCAACTGTTCCGCCGGAAATCGTTATCCGGTGTGGGCGCCGATCCATGGTACGTGGTTAAGAGGGAGTGCAGTACACTGGCAAGCGCCTCTCTTTCGAACACATTTCATTGAAGCCAATAATTCCTTTATCGTATGATAAATTATTTCGGAACACATCTAGACGTTTATTTTCCTCCTCGATTCAATTTCGCAGATTCTGAGATATAAATAAATGACCTTGTTTGCTCTGTGTATTCTGGTTAATTGTTAATTAAATTTAATTACTTCCTGTAAACACTTGCTAAATCATTGGTGTTGACGATAATCATATTTAACGAAATAAATAATCAATGCCAAAGAGCAGATGCTTGCTTTCTGCAATATGTAAGTAATTTTAGTAGTTAGATTAATATTTAGTAGTTAGATTAGTTCAAGTAGATGCAAGGATATCAAATTATATGTACGACTTTTATTAATTGTAATGTACCAAAAAATCATATGCTTAGCTTAAAAGTTGTTACTTTTTTTCAGTAATGGTTAAAGATCGCGGACACCCAACACTTTTCCCGTAATATTTTGAAGTGAGTGAAATCCATTTTTAGGATAAAAGTACATTTATATTTTGTGAGTTAATATTGTTAAACCATAATGAAGAGCAACTTCTCTTCTAAATACGATTCAACAAAATTAAATTACAAGGTTAACTTAATTTACAACTTTAACTATAAATAAGTAACTGAATTACAAATACAATTATATTTCACTGGCAGAGCTTCCTGAACCGTAACAGTTCTTTACCCTACATACACCGCATATCTGTAAATATCCCATAGACCTATTCATGCAACAGAGTATTCCACTCCATTCCACTCATTGCGTTTAAAAATTAGTAACAAGTCTATAACTACAAATCTTGCATTCTTACGGGAAAAGATTCATGTTAAAGGTTTCAGACTTCACATTTGGCATTTGATATTAGTTGAGCAATACAAGTATCAAAATACTATTCTAATGGATACGAAATAATTTGTGTTCGTATTTTATGCACTGACGTACCAATCATCCGCTTGCGATAAAGGTTTCTCAACTTATTGCTTACACTTGCGCAAATGATATAGTGTAACTTCTGGAATTGGTATTACAGGCTGTCATTTAAAAACTTCAGAAATCTGCCGCTGCCTACCCATCTACTGAATTCAATAACAAACGGCCAGAAGACTGTACGCAGACTGCGCATGACCGTAAGTTGCACTCTTGACCACCTCAGCCAATCACCAAGTGTGTAAGTATGGTACGCGAATTTAACGTAAAATTTGAAACGCTCAACCATTTTGGCAACGAACTTGAAGAAAGTTCAACGGAAGCAAGATAAGTGTTATACGCGATCATTCCAGATACGTAAATCTGAAGTTCGGAAAGGAGGAAATAAACTTCTTTAAAATGCCAATTTCAAAATGATATCAACGTAAATCAAAGAAGAGTGAATACTTTCAATCTGCATTTAAGAAGGTTTTATTTCATTTTACCTTATTGACAACGTGCGTATATATTAACAGTGATGCAATGCAAGCGTTCCGTGGACGAGAGAAGGCACAGACGTGCAGGAATTCTACGAAGAAGCTACGTGAACGGGACAGTCACCTCACCTCAGTTAACGATCAGACCTCAAGGTATGGAAGTGTAAGTAGTTGACATGCCAACGTCTGTTTCTTCTGCAAGTTAAATGAGTAGTAACATTAAAAGTTGAAACGCATCATCATACGACTATCTTGTTAATTATATAATAAGCTCAGCTACGCAAAGACAAGTTCGTACTGCCAGAATGCGTATTAGAGAAGCTATGACGACGTTAGCCTGGGGCCTGATGTTTTAAGTTATTATAATAATTGTAATTGTGTAAATGAATTTCGAACAGGGAACAAATGAATCATGAACAAATACTATAATTATTTATGTTCATTCAATAACGTCTGAATATTTGAAAACGGTTTAGGTAACTGAGAAAGATAATCTTTTATTTGGAAAAACTAAAACGAAAAATTAAATACAACACCAAGGAACAATATTTTTCACACCTTCAGGATTAATGTATGTGATTTGAAAGAAAGCGATCACGCTGATTTCGAAAATAATTGCACAGATTTTCTACCACGCATGCTTCAAAAGATAAGAATATATTTATTATTTGAAACAAAAAATCCCCTACTAATTTTTGGATTCTCACTCCTGTTGTATTTACTAAAAATGTTTACGAGCGTCCTTCATAGGAGGTAATAACTAGTTAAAAAGGGACTACTCACATTCGTGCAATAATCTTGAAATATCTTGGGAGGATAAATTCGTGTTTCAAATCTTAAACATGATTTGCGCTTTGTCACACTTGTATTCCTGTTAACTCTAAAACCTGCTATAATCTCCCATTATTGCAAGATCCTTACGCACTTGGTATCTCTTACCCATTGTAGGAATATATTAATGAAACTATTCGCCATGTTCATTACTAATATCATCCCAATTCTACGGAAAAATTAATACGGAAGTGAAGAAAATTAACTTTCAGAGACGTTCTAAGCTTCTTATTTTTGTAGCTTGCGAACCATTCTATGACCATTGTTTTATAATTATTTTTGTTATCTTCTTTCTTTGTCCCTAGAACAGCTTGAATATCTCTGTTAAAGAATTTCAAAGCTGATAACACAAATGTCTTGAAATTTTTCTTCCAATATTTCATTCAACATAATATTTATGATCTGCAGACCGATGAAAATTCCTTCCTTCGATTTTGCATTACTCATCCGTGGAATTATTTCACTGCTTTGAAACTATATTTTGAAGAATATATAAACAATTACCATTCGTCTGGATTAAAGAAAACACACAATTCACTCACTAACCCGAAATGGCTCCACACAAAACAAAAAGTTCCTTCAAGAGCAGAATATTGGGCAAAGGTCTCGTGTCTGTTTCTAAACTCTCAATTTTATGGCCAGGCAGCAAGTAGTTTCCATTACTGTAACCTGATCCCTAGCAGTTTATATTCTTGTTCTTTCACAAATTTAATTCCCGTGTCAAATCTTTCCTACTCTACTTAGTACATTTCAGTGTCAGACATTCGTGGTAGGTATTCTGAATTTTTTGAAGTGGTATTCCTCTTTTTTTGGATAAAACACGGCTTCAGTTTCATCACATTTTTCTTCATGAAATATTGACCATCTTTTCGGAGGTACTCATCACATTTTTCTTCATGAAATATTGACCACATTTTCGAAGGTACAGGCACTGGTAATTCTACCATTGTGTGACAGAAGTCCCAAGGAAGAAGAATTATGTGGATAATTGATGGAGGCCGGATATCTTTATCATGAGGAAGTAGAAGTCGTTAAAATGATTAGTTTGTATTCTCCACAACATTGGTACAGAGAATATCACTGATTTGCATTTTCCATACAACCCCAGCTTAAGGATAGTTGTACTGGTGTCACAACTCTAATGAGCATCCCATGATTTATCGTGATCACAAACACAACTGTCAAAGTATAAATATTACGTTAGTTTTGTAATTGCATATATTTTTTTTCCTTTGGTTGGGAGTGAATCTTCTTCAAACGTAACAAAAGTTATCGGGATCATTTCACACTTTCGATGTGAAATGATAATTTGCATTTTAACAAATCGATTCAATTCAATATACCTTGTGATTAATACGAATCACTATATAAAACCCACAGAAATGTAATTAATGTATTTAAAGTACACTCGAACTTCACGCGCACAGCATGTAGAGTTCCGAATGAAACCTACTGACACAGAATCTACCACCCTAACACTAATATACTTGGATAAGGTGAAGGGGATAAAATAATTTCTTTCTATTATTGATACACAGTAGGAAATATCTGGGTGAAGTGACTGGTTTTAAAAATATCCACTAAGACCTACTCGTAATTGAGCGCTACTTCCAGACGCGAAATAAAGACGGTAATCTTCCACTGCAGACGTTAACAAAATAAGCTAAAGTCTAATTTGGTAGACATGTCATAAAAGTGGCATATATGAAGTGAACAAATATGTTAGTTTTAAAAACATTTTATATGCATTGATTCTTCATATTGAAACCAAGAACGTTTCATTAATTAGAACAATTAAAATTGATCAACAATTATAAATTAAAATAAAGTACTGGAGTTGATCAGCGCAGTAACACCGCCGCCGCCGCCGCTACCAACGGTCAAATCGGGGGGAAAAACGGTGAGGCGAGCGAACGGTAGTGGTCGCGGAGCAGCCATCGGAGTTGAAGCAACGGACGGGGCAGTGCTGCGTCCGAGGATTTATTGTCGTTGTTAAGTGGCAATTCGGACTGGTGTGCGCGTTTAGTGTAGAACCAGGTTGATAGGATTAACAACCAGTGATTAGTGGAAGTAAATTGCGCACCAGAACTGATAAAACCAATAAGACAGGAAATCGTGTGGCCGATGGACTTCGTGTCATATTACGCCTGGTATAATATAACAGTGGGCAGTAACTCTCGGACATCGCGCAAATGGAGAAAATGTCGCTGAAAGACTAGAATGCCGACGAAACATCAATCACGCGATCGTGCGTTCCAGTACCGCGTGAGACATTATCGTACGCTGGAGTGGACCCCGGCGAAATTCATCGGCCGTTACGTTGGGGCCAGAGGAGTTGGTCGGCCGAAGGCAGGGCGAATTCCGGGGACTCGGGGCGAACCAGAAGTTTGCCGAAGACACCGCCGCCGTTGTCACGGCGGCCCCGCTCGCCTCCAGAGGAAGCAGGTGGTTTTTAAAACATCAAGGTAGCGTTGACCGTGAACTTATTTTCAAGGCCTGCGCATTGCCAATTGTAAATACTATATGTAAAGTGTGTTCTCTGATTATTAAAATATTAAGATGTGCAAAAGAATTTATAACGATTATCTTCCTATGCTACGCCAAATTCCTGGAGATCCATTCACGAAAATGTACCTGTCCCTTGCATAATTTATTTGTCGTGAAAGTACCGCTTCCCAGGCACGTCACATAATCTTGCAAGCGAAAATTAAATGTATTTTCATTAATAGCAAAATACGGTACCATATGGTATAAATAAACGGTATATTTAAAAACTAACGTGATATGATGTTTTTATTGTGGTATTCGTACCCTACGTATCAAATTGAATACTTTGCATCTACCTTCCTGGAGGTAAAAATCGTGCTCCCGAAAGTATTTTTCTTGCTATTGTTATGCTTTCTTATACTTTGATTTATGTCTTTTCTTATGGTATTCTAATTGATGAACCAAAAGCTCTTTTTTGTAATTCTTTGGGTGTGATAATTGTTTTGTGCTTGTTATGTTGTTTCTTTTTCAGTAAATTTGTTATAATCACGGAACTATTACATTCAAAATTATTGTCTGTTACAACCCAGTAAACTTAATTTGTCCGATTTTGAAAAATGATACATTATTTAAGACTGAAATGGTATATGACTGTTTCTTTACTTTTCCAATTTGAAAAGACGAATAGCAGATCCTCGTTGCAGTTTAAGAATACTTTTAAGTGAGGTTCATTGGTGACATCTAGAGCAAATCGGGGTCAAGCATCGAGCATTTGTTTTTGCTGGTGCTTCAATCATCGGGACCCGAAACCTATTAGTACACTGCAAATCAGAGAGGTGATAAAATGCATAGTGCAATGGGAATGTGCGAATGTCTGTCGCACATAAACGCAAAATGCGGGCGTTGTTGATATTTTATGCGCTCAAGCTCTCCTGAACAGAAACTATGCAACCCGCCGCACCCTTATGTATTAAAGGCGACTTCGCTGCATATTGTGGCTCTGCAATTGTGAATTATCGGTAGGAATTATTACTTGAACGTTATCTCGGACAAATAAATCAAATTTCTTCAAGACAGTTTCATATCGAACGGAGGCTCAAACTTGAGGGATAACGTTTTAACATAAGATACTTGACAACCATCTCAAAACGAGAACAAACCCATACTCACGGGAAAATCTTTCATCTATTAACATTTATGCAGAGCGAAGAAAAAACGATATTAATAATCACGTGACCAGCAACATGAGAAGTGTAATGCATTGAATTAGCTCAGCTTTGCCAGATTCACTAGTAATACATAAAAGAAACAATGTAAACCCTCCAAAAATGTAAACATGTTTTTAAACGTCCAGACAAATAATTTTTAAAATCCTGACCAAAAATAAACTTTCATATTTGTCACACATACTTTTATAATTGTTTATACAATTTATTATCGAACTTTGCACAAAGTAATGACCCCTAGTTTCCACAGCTTCTCACCACCTTACGATATCAAAATATTATCCATATTTGTTTCAGAGAAATTGAATCATCTCTTATTTTAAATTTCATTACGGGTTCTTTTTGGCTTCAAATAGAGAATTTTTTCCTGAAAATTGTATTATTTCTTATGCTCACTATACTTGATGTGGATTGTTTGCTATAACTAGATTGCGTTGACTTTATTTGTATTAATTTGGATCGAGACCAAAGGCTTTGGTCGACTATAAATGGAAGTTAAAAAATTTCCAGAGTCAATTGTAGATTCGAACAGTATCTCACCGGCATTTAGAGTGTCCATAGAGGTTGTAGAGCAGAACTAGCTTTTCTATAATGGGAACCATTTAGAAAGTATTGAATATGATCATAGTTGGAAGGACGCTCTATATTTAAACATAAAATATTAGAGCGAAATACGAAAGGATAAAAGTGAATACGTTTTTGTTTTTGGTTCGAAAACAATTATAATTAATACACAGAGATACAGTAAATTACAGCAATTAGTACTTAAAATTACACAGTAATTAATAAGACCGAAAATATACAAAATTAATTGAGTGAAAATTATTGGTTAAACACGACATATTACAAAGTTTTAAATGCATGAAACTAATAAACGAAACGACATTTGTCACATTATCTTGAATAAAGAAAACAGCATTGTAACTGTGAATCCCATATATAATATATATGCCATAAATAATCCCATGATCCCATAGGAAAATATTTCATTTTAAGTTGTGCTTTATTAGCGTTCTTTAAAACTGTTTTATGTTTCCTGGATGGATATAAGTTTATTAAATCATCATTTTTCAATTTGAGGTTGACATGTGGTGTAAGGTATTTTGACACCCGTGAATAAATAAAGCAGAAGTTCAATTAACTTCGCCTTAAATTTAAATACTGGAACGAATGTTGTAGAAGCTTCTCCTGTACTATTAGCCTTCGAAACGGTTCACGATATAGAAGTGCAGATTATTCGCAACAATGCGGAAGTATGGGAGAAGTAATATGCAGAAGAGATATTGTTTGAAATATGTTAAGTTTTTGAGAAATTTAAATATCTTTGATTTTTGAAATGAAACTATATATTTTTCTCGTCAGCACTAGATACATCATAAAAAGAGGAATACAATTATGTATTACATGAGAGTATTTTGGTAGTAATTTAAGTATAAAGTTACATTTTATTACATGTGATTTTAAATTAAATGAACATTTCCCTTGCAGTCCTCACAACAGTTGCTTTGGGGAAGGTGGCGTCCGCGGGAACGAGACTGTTACGGGGAGACAGGTTTAATTTAAATTCACACGTCAGAAAATCTAATTTATACTCAATTTACTATCAAAATACTAACATATGCTCCATCACTGTAATTCTCTTTTTATGATATATCCATTGATAATAATGAAAATATATAGAGCTATTTAAAAAATCAAAGATGATTAAATTTGTCGAAAACTAAAAATATTTCAGACAATGCCTCTACAGCGTATTACTTGTCCCATGATTCCGCATTGTTGAGCGTAAACCGTACAATTGTATGATTTTTTCTGCATAATTTACAATCTGTTCCTATCGGAACAATAAGCAAATGGTGTCAACAGATGCATTTCCGACGTGAACGTTTTATGACATTGAAAAATTTCATTTACAAAATCGGTATGGCAGATCTAAATGCCTCACAGTCCAATAGAAATTATTTTGCTCACGTTGTAAAATGTCAGACATTGTGAATACGTCAGTCTATCACTTTT
>BOPP01000089.1:902760-913898 GCA_017312745.1 Gryllus bimaculatus
CTAAACAAAAATCAAGATGGAGATCATCGTTGGCGAGCACCGTTAAATAAACAAAATCAAAACATATACATTTTCACTAAGAAAAGAAAATTGCCCAAAAGAAAACTAAGCAACACAAGAACTCCACGAAGCTATCAATCAAATATCTTGGACTGCATTGGATAAACGCCTGACTTGAAAACCGCACATCCAAATCTAAGATGAAAAGAACGCACCTAAAGTCCTCAGAATTGTCATGCTAATAAACAGGACAATCAAAGCTTCCTTGCATAAACAAAATACTGATTTTAAAACTAAAATAAACCAACAGGACCTATGTATTAATTGTGGCTCTTCAGTAAATCGAATCTAGAAATATAAAAGATCGAAGCTAACACTGAAGACAACTATGCAACCCACCATGCGACGTGACAAACAAAGACATATACAGAGACCTCGACATCGTCCCGCTGAGGAATAATCGCCACGAAGAGCATAGCATACCAGAAATATTGTACAACCACCCAATACCTTCAACAAGCCCTAGATAACATGAAGATGTGTATAGACTGAGAAGAGAGTATTTTAGCATCTATTAGTTCATTAGAGACATTAGTGAGGCGTTAGTTCGTCGACTATCGACTTCACTGATATTTCGATTCTCGATTTTGAGTTAACGTACTGTGATTATTTCATTTCTTATGTCATACTTAAGCATAAGCACAGAAGAATGAAATCGTCCTTGCAAGCTTTTAAGTCAATGTCTTACGTGTAATGCGTACGCATTGTGAATCAGTCCGCTTATGGACGCAGTCCTAACTTTTATGTTAACGCCATGCTTATCTTTATGTTTGCATTGCTGAATGGTCCTTTGCATTGCATTGAATGGCCAAGCTCTTCCCCAGCCGGTCCACGCCCAAATCCCGGGCTTCTGCGTCCATCTTCACCCCGGACGCGTGTGGCTGCGCCGCCAAGGAGGCCTCTTCAACGTCGGCCTTAACCCTGCGCTGCGCGAATAACCGGATTGGTGGCTCCTGCTCTCGATTGAATGATAGCGTGGGCTAGCCACCGCCCTGCCCCCGCTCCCGCCGCCGCAACGGCTACCTTGGCCGTCACCGCCGCCGCCACCGCTGCCTCGGAGTTGGTTTGCGCGAGCGCGCGCGTCTGACCCAAACCGCAAACGGAGGGGACAGCGAGCCCCGAACTCTCCGGCGCTAACGAGAAGGCTAACAGGATCGGAATCGCGTAGAGTCGCTGTCCGTCGTCCTCAGCGGAGAGGCGAAGGGTTTGCGGAACGAGAAAGCTCAGCGGTAGCACTTTTGCCGCTGCAGCTCCGATGACAGGGAGGGACTAGGCGATTCGAGCCCTGACGTGATACCTACACAAGTCGAATTCCACCGTGGTCTAGAGGAGAAATCTACCAACAAGCTGCACCCAGAGGAATATTTTTTCAATCATCCCTTTGATTAATACCTGTCGTATGCAAGTTCAGTACTCTAATGAATAATCCACGGATCGCGCAAGACGTTTCATTACTCTTCCTAGCTTTATTCTCCATCCCCCCCACACACACACTTACATGCTCTACACTATCACACATGTCAGGAGGTTAGAACTTGTCCCGGTTAAGATGGAGCCCCACGGGAAGATATTCCTTATGGAAGAAATATCCGTTAACTGACGCTAACTGACTTAGCGCTGGACCCCACCTTCCAGCTTAAGAAGAACTCCGCCACCTATCGACATTTAACACAAAGTACATTCACGAAAATGAATTCCGAAGAATTCTGCGATCAAAATTTATCTTCACCAGAGTGCTGGGGAGAGTAAACAATAAGAACTAATTATGTGTTTTTTCACATAAAGCCAATGTCCCAAAAGAATGTGTAAAGAAATGGAATCAGTTTCATGGAGACCATGTATTAAAATCTAGAAAATGCCTACTTAATTTCATATAGCTCATTTTAATGGGGAACAAGAAGGGTGTATATGTAAAGAAAATTAATTGTTTCATTATTTTAAATTTGAAACTGCATAAGATCTTTTATATTCTCACCATGATTCCGAAATTTGCCTGCACATACCTCTTTTTCAAAAACGTATTCTTGCATATTAAATACAATGCTTTCGTGATGGTCTAAATGTTGGTATCATTTATTGGCAACTTGAAGTTTAAATATGAATATGAGGTAAAGTGTCCCAAAATCGTCCTTGTTAATAAATTCGTCCCATTTTGAGCTACTTACTTGCTAAAATATTCTGAGAAATTACGAATGGAAAACGAAATGGTGTGCATATGTCCTTTTAAGAAGTTAAAATACTGGTTTCTTATTTCTCCGTTTCCTTTATTTTGAAATATATGCACATAAGCTAATTCCAGTACACTACAACCAAATGAAAAATATTACTAATAAATTTATTAGTTTTGTGTTACTTCTTTTTTGCATCAGAAATAAATAGCTTCTGACGACGAAATATCTTGAGCATATTAATTTTCTTATAAGTATAATGGATAATATTATCAACGAAATGGTTGTCAATAGTCTCACAATAGCAACAGAGATAGAATTACAATTTTTTGATAGATTTACAATACAATTCACATATACAGTAGAACATACTCGTAATGCGAAGGAAGTAATGAAAAAACTAACAAATGTTCGTATTGCATTTCGGGATTACATTCACAAGAGGAAAGACAGTAACCAAAGCGCGTGAGAGGGATAAACTCAGCAAGAAAATCACACCCATTCTCATCCTCCAGTACACTTCTTTTTCTCAGCAAGATCAATATCGAAATATAACATCCAACGCCATTTGCGACTACGAACGCAGGAAAACCCACAAACAACATTCATCATTCATGCGTCGCAAGCCGCGAAACAAATCAGGACGTTTTTATCTCTTCGGTTCTTTGCCTTTCCACCGAGCGGACTCGTCCAATTCCTCTCTGCCCCCCTCTCCTCCTTGTTCCTTCCGCTCTCCACCCTCTGCGCCGTCGCCTCCCTCTTCCCTGCGCCCCGCTGTCTCGATTTCGCCGTCTCCGCCTACGAACAACTTCAACGCTGCGTATCCCGCCTCCCGCGTCCTCGGGTCTCATCCGCAACGTTCCCACGCGTTACTCCACCTCCTTCAGCCAGCCACGACGTCCAACGCTGTTCCCGCATCCGCAATGTCTACGTCACCACTCCCCGCAGACACGATTGATAACGATTCTGGGCGCATCCACTGTGAAAGGCATTAGTCCCGTGAGTGTAGTGAATTTGTCATTGGGAGATGGCAGTGAGCTTCCCTTGTTGAGTGGAAAAATCCGGAGCCAACCTACTGTCGGCCAGTGGGAATTTCCCCAACCAGGTATCTCCCATCAGCGGGGCACCGCCCCAGGCGGGGCAATCTGTAAGCTCCCGAACGGTCTCCCGTCATATGTGCTAGTGTAAAGCATGTACGTGTGAGTGCAAGTAAAGGATGAGGATAAAACAAGGAAGAAAAAGGAAAGATCGCGCGTGGTCTGTAGCCCGTTTGTTAGAGTACTGCTCCACCATTCGTCTGGTGTTGAGCGGGGAAACCACGGAAAACTAGCGATCAGAGCAGCCGGCAGCTAGAACTTTCAGACTGACTGAGTTCGATCCAGCTGACAAGCCACCGTCTGACAATCCACCGTCCATACCACCATCGGGACTCGAAGCTAGGACCTCCCAGTCATAGGCGCTGCAATGACATCAGTTGTCATCTTGAACCACCCCTCCCGGTCCACTGTCACGAACACACCGCCACGAACGCTCCATCATAAACACCCCATTACGATCGCCCCGCCGTGGACATCCCTATGGTCGCTCCACCAAGGTCGCCCCGCCGAGATTCCCCTCCTTGTACTCTCAAGTAACCAGTTCACTCCTAAATTTTCCATACCGTCCCAAAACATATCCGTATCATCCCAAGCCACTCTGTTATCCACACTTTCCCTCTCAGTTGCATCCACATGACGTCGATCCCCAACCTCCTCCTTCCATCGCCCCACCCAACCCCCTCCCCCGCCCGGTGAGATCGCCCCGCCTTCGCGACGCGCGCGCCCGCGCACAGCTCCGCTATCGCGGCCATCTCCCACGCCCCACGAAGCTCCCGCGCCCGCCAAACACCACGTCCGCTGTGGGTGGGCAAAGTTTAGCGCAACATTATTACATCGATACTTCGAGCACGAACAGAAAAGTTTTTGAACGTCGATGAAAACATCCACAAAAAATCAATTTAATTATTATGTGTAAAGTATCGATATATAAAAATATCGATGTTGAAATAATCGAGTTTAAAAGTATCAAGTTTTAGAATATCAATTTTTAAAATACAGATGTTAAAATTAATCAATTTTTAAATATTATATATATCAAATATCATTAAAACATTTCGACGTAAATGCCTATCTAATTGTGATATAACAGTCAATATTGTTTTTCAATATATACTCGCCTACTGAGACAATGCAAGGAAAACGCACACTACAGTCTTGACTCGACCGGAAATCGAACCCAGAGTCACATAGTGAAAATCGAACTCGCTGACCAAGAGCTAGATACGAGCCACAATGGTATTACTACGCACAAAATAATCAAAAAAGGTAACGACACTGGAGAAAGGTGGCGAATAGCAAACTGTTTCGTGGCGCCTACCGATCGGCTATAGTGACAGTTGCCAATGACTGTTGATTGCGTGCAATCTAGAAATAAAATAGGTAGTGGTAAATGTTATTTCTACCATAAGATTTTTGTAAAACATGGATGTTTTCGCACAAATATATCGATCTGAAGAAAACATCGAAAGCAAAACTGATGTTATAATATCGATGTTTCTACTCGAAAATATTAATGTTTTAAAAACATCAATGTTTTTTCCGTTTCTACTCGCGCCCCGCGATGCGCTCTGGCGGCGTTTGGTCGCGGCGGTCTAGCCAACCCCCACTCACAGATCTGGGCCACTGTGAGAAATGGAGCACTTCCGCCGTACACCACACACGCTTCTGTCTCCCTTCCGCAGAGTGCCTGGCGGAGGCCAGAGAGGAGACACACGCCCGGTTCTTCTTCTTTGAGGTTTTAAAAGACGTTTGACATGGGGAAGATTGCAATTTTATTGAATGACGAGGAGTTTCGAGAAGAGAATCCGCGAAAAGCGGAAACAAAATAATGTATCAGTTCTTAACGAAACCATGTTTCCGAAAGTTGGGATTTGATGGAAGACACAAAGTATAGTCTGTGCACAAAGAATTTATCTGCAATCAAAAATCCGAAATTGTAAAGCAAGAGAAAGTTGGGTTTCAAATTTTTTATGAATATATTTTTTTTATTATTGATGATACGAAATACCTTAACTGGATAACGCGGACAAAACATGTTCACTTTCAAAGAACCACAAAGTTTACCTTTGTAACTCTAGAAACCCACTAATACCTTTGTAACCCTAGGAGAAATTTGGACTCTAAATTACCAAAGAAAATGAAATGATTCAAGAAACTGCAAGAAATACGGCGGAAACATTTAATATGTTAGGGAACATCGAGGTCAAAATGTATATTACACCAAGCTTTCGAGAATTACTGGACGGTAGTTAACACAGCCCATTTCTACGAGACACAGGCAATAACCAGGAGGGAGCTCACAGAAGTAGAAAAGAAGAAAAGAAAGTGACATTCTGGGACCAAAACGGAACATTACAAATAGTAAAATGTTCCAATGACTGAAATGTTATCAAGCTGTATGAAAACAAAAAATATTTAGACTGCCATAAAGAAAAGGATGCCGACATTTTACGAACACATCAAAAGGATAAATTCTGAAAGAAGAGTAAAAAGATACCCGAATTTTACCTGTAATACTAAACAGAAACATACCTTTCAAAAGGTTCAAGGAGACTTTGAAAGGTTTTGTCTAATAAAAAAAGATATAGAACGCTTAAAATATTTCATAACAAACATTGTGGAAATAAAGAATGCCCTTGAAGAGAAACTACAAACAAAATAGTATTCGCAGACCATTGTATTATAAGGAGCACGAGAATGGAGTGAGAGGTAGAAATGTAAAATATTGTGATGGCGTAGATCCTAGTTAATTGAAATGTATTTAATAATAATAAAAATAATAATAATAATAATACGAATAAAATGTGTTACTTATTTAGGTTTCGGACACCCCAAACTCGCAATTAACCGTTGCTGATAAAACAACCGTGCCCATAATACACACAGGAGTTTCAGAGCATTTCCAATTTAATGATGAAATACATATTTTTCATAGTAATGTTTCCAGTTTTCATGGTATCATTGTGCATTTTTTTTATAAAATACGTACCATGCATTTCTAATATTTACGTCCGTCCTATTGTTCGTTTTTCTCAATGTCTATAGAGTTCTGTTGAGGATGCTTCTCTTGCGCAGAACGGTGAAGCAACGATAGATCGTGCGGATGAAGCATGCAAGCCTGTCACAATCCTCCTTCAAGAGAAATAAAATTAAAGTCTTTTCACATTTACGTCGTAGAATATAGCGACCTTTCCTTTGCGCTTATCAAAGGCACAGTTTCCTGCCGGATTCGCAGAATATAACACAGATAGTGAATGTCCATTTCATACTGAATCTACATTTGCTTTGATGTTATTGATTTCAGTAAATTCAATGTTCTCGTGTTTGCAAGTTGCTGCTTCTATCTTCGGTGAGGTCAATACATTTTCAAAGAGCAAACCGTGAGGGAGGAGTGAAATTTCCTTGACCTTGTCGCGTATGTGGAAATTGATACCAAGTTTAAGTCCACAAACTGAAATCATCCACCCTGGAGTGTAGTGCTTTCATTGGAGATGCAGATGAGCTTCCCTTGAAGATGGAGAATCCGACCGACTACTGTCGAAACAAATAGTGGAATTTCCTCAACCAGCTACCCCATCACGGCACTTGCCCAGGCGGGCATCTGTAAGCTCCCGACCGATCTACCCGTCAATTTGTAGTAGACATATACGTGTGGAGGTGCAAATTAAAGGTGAGATAAAACAGAAGAAAAAAGAAGATCGCGCTGGTCTGTACCCGTTGTTAGATACTGCCCAGCATTCGTTCTGGGAGAGCGGAAAACCACGGAAACTACGACCAGAGCAGCCGGCAGCTGTAAACTCCTTTCAGACCTGACTGAGTTCATCCGAGCTACAAAGTCACCGTCTGACAATCCACCCGTCCATACCACCATCGGACTCGAAGCATAGAACCTCTCAGTCATAGCGCTCAAATAACACCATGAACCATCTTAACGCACCCCTCCCGGTCCACTTTCATGAACCACCCACCACGAACGCCATCTTAAACCACGCCCATCACGCCCGTCACGCCGCTATGCGCTCCACCGAAGTCGCCCGCCGAGATTCCCCTCCTTTACTTTCAAGTAACCAGTTCACTCCTAAATTTTCCATACCGTCCCAAAACATATCCGTATCATCCCAAGCCACTCTGTTATCCACACTTTCCCTCTCAGTTGCATCCACATGACGTCGATCCCCAACCTCCTCCTTCCATCGCCCCACCCAACCCCCTCCCCCGCCCGGTGAGATCGCCCCGCCTTCGCGACGCGCGCGCCCGCGCACAGCTCCGCTATCGCGGCCATCTCCCACGCCCCACGAAGCTCCCGCGCCCGCCAAACACCACGTCCGCTGTGGGTGGGCAAAGTTTAGCGCAACATTATTACATCGATACTTCGAGCACGAACAGAAAAGTTTTTGAACGTCGATGAAAACATCCACAAAAAATCAATTTAATTATTATGTGTAAAGTATCGATATATAAAAATATCGATGTTGAAATAATCGAGTTTAAAAGTATCAAGTTTTAGAATATCAATTTTTAAAATACAGATGTTAAAATTAATCAATTTTTAAATATTATATATATCAAATATCATTAAAACATTTCGACGTAAATGCCTATCTAATTGTGATATAACAGTCAATATTGTTTTTCAATATATACTCGCCTACTGAGACAATTGCAAGGAAAACTCACACTACAGTCTTGACTCGACCGGAAATCAACCCAGAGTCACATAGTGAAATCTAACTCGCTGACCAAGAGCTAGATACGACCACATGTATTACACGCACAAATAATCAAAAAGGTAAACACACTGAGAGGAAAGGTGGCAATAGCAAACGTTTCGTGGCGCCTACCACGGGCTATATGACAGTTGCCAATGACTGGTTATTGCCGTTGCAATCGGAAAATTAAAAATAGTATGGAAATGTTATTTCGACCATTAAGATTTTGTGAAACATGGATGTTTTCGCACAAATATATCGATCTGGAAAGAAAACATCGAAAGCCAAAAACTC
Source organism: Gryllus bimaculatus (assembly GCA_017312745.1). Classification (NCBI taxonomy): domain Eukaryota; kingdom Metazoa; phylum Arthropoda; class Insecta; order Orthoptera; family Gryllidae; genus Gryllus; species Gryllus bimaculatus. The sequence goes on from BOPP01000089.1 coordinate 911,089, forward strand.
ATCTATAATATCGAGTTTCTACTCGAAAATATTAATTTTTTAAAACATCATGTTTTTTTCCTTTCTACTCGCGCCCCCGCGATGCGCTCTGCGCCGTTGTCCCGTCAGCCAACCCCCCTTCACAGATCTCGGCCACTGTGAGAAATGGAGCACTTCCCCGTACACCACCACACGCTTCTGTTCTCCCTTCCCAGATCCGCCGTAGCGCCAGAGGAGACACACGCCCGTTCTTTTCTTTGAGGGTTTTAAAAGACGTTTGAACATGGAGATTGCCAATTTTATTGAATGACCAGAGTTTCGATAAAGAGAATCCCGCAAAGCGAAACAAAATGATCATTCTAACAAACCAGTTCCGAAAGTTGGATTGAAGGAAGAACACAAATATTAGTGTGCACCAAGAATTATCTGCAATCAAAAAATCACGAATTGAAAGCAAAAAAGTTGGGTCAAATTATTTATGAAATCATTTTTTTTATATGATCATACGAAATACCTTAAACTGGGATAAACCGACAAAAAACATGTTCACTTTCAAAGAACCACAAAGTTTACCTTTTAACTCTAGAAACCCACTAATACTTTTGTAACCCTAGGAGAAATTTGACTCTAAATTACCAAAGAAAAATGAAATATCAAAAACCTGCAAAAATACGCCGGAAACATAATATGTAGGAACATCGACGCAAAAATTTATATTACACCAACTTTCGAGATTACTGGACGGTATGTAACCATCCCATTTCTTACGAACACATGCAATAACCAGGAGGAGCTCACAGAAGTAGAAAAGAAGAAAAGAAAGTGACATTCTGGGAACAAAACGGAACACTTACAAATAGTAAAATGTTCCAATGACTACAATGTTATGCAACTGCTATAAAACAAAAAAATATTTAGACTCCATAAAGAAAAAAGGATGCCACATTTACAACACATCAAAAGGATAAATTCTGAAAAAGATTAAAAAGATACCGAATTTACCTGTAATAACTAAAACAGAAACATACCTTTCAAAATTTTCCAAGGAGACTTTGAAAGTTTTGTCTAATAAAAAAAGATATATGACGCATTAAAATATTTCATAAACAAAACATGGAAATAAAAATGCCCTGAAGAGAAACACAAACAAAATAGTATCGCACACCACCGTATTATAAGGAGCACCGAGAAGAGTAAGAGTAGAAATGTTTAAATATTGTATGCGTAGATCATATTAATTGAAGTAGTTAATAATAATAATAATAATTAATAATTACATGAATAATAATACGAAATAAAAGTGTACTTATAGGTTTCGACACCCCCAAACTCCAATTAACCTTGTCTGATAAAACAACCGTCCAAATACACACAGGAGTTTCCAGCCAGCATTTCAATTAATATGAAAATACATTTTTCATAGTAATGTTTCCAGTTTTTATGGTATTATTGTGCATTTTTTTATAAAATACTGTACCATGCATTTCTAATATTTACGTCCGTCCTATCGGTATTGTTTTTTCTCAATGGCTACAGAGTTCTGTTGAGATGCTTATCTCTTGCGCAACAGTGATAACAACGATAACTCGTGCGATAACAGCAAGGCCTGTCACAATCGTCCTTCAAGAAAAATAAAATTAAATCTTTTCACATTTACTCCGTAGATATAAGCGACCTTCCTTTGCGCTATCAAAGCACAGTTTCCTGCCGGATTCGCAAATATAACACAGATAGTGAAATGTCCATTGTCATACTTAATCTACATTTCTTTGATTATGATTTCAGTAAATTCCCATGTTCTCGTGTTTGCAAGTGCTGCTCTATCTTCGGTGAGTCAATACATTTCAAGAGCAAAACCGTGAGGGAGAGTAAATTTCCCTTGACCTGTCGCGATGTGGAAAATTGATACCCAAGTTTAAGTCCACCAAACTAAATCCCATTTACGTAATGAGATCATTTAACGACGATGGCTAGGCATAAACATCCACTCAAACATGTTGAAATTCGGTAAAAGTAGCAATTATGCAGCCCATTCCATGGCGTAATTGCATGACCAACTAAAATTCGTTCTCATATAAGCCGAACCTACAGTCGAGATTACCAAACTACTAACCAGCACAATTAGCCAACGTACCACTCTCCAGTTTTCGTCCGTTAACAATGCAAGGCTGAAATGAAAGTTTTCCTTACATTTATCAATATTTCTGCAACTGTCAACGAAGAGGACATGAGCAAAAAATCCAAGGCACAAGGGAAACTAGTAAGAGAAGCAGGGTTCAGACACGTAGCGAGATATGCACGTGGACGAAGTAAGTGTTGCGGCAAGTGAGCGATGGCACACTAGTGATAGAACAGGGTGCCTCACGATACTGCACGTGAAGATGAGACCGGAAGCGGCGGCGAAGTGCAGAGAAACACGTGACGACGTTGAGCGAATCTAAGCAATATCATGTGTCGCGATGTTGAGAAGCAGGGGACGTGAAACGACGGTAACTTAGTAGCGAAGAAGGTGACCTCAAAATACTGATCACATAGAGAGGCGAGTCACACGACGAAGACACGTGATGCGACAAAGTGAGATGGAACGCCGGGCGGAAAAATGGAAAAAGAGGCGGAGCGGGTTAGAGGAAAGGGAAAAAAAACAAAGAAGCCAGAAAAGTAATCGGAGCAGGACTGCAGGAGTAACGGTGGTGGAGCAAGAAACTCGGGCAGTGACGTAGAAGGAGAGGAGACCGAGTCACAGGTAGGACAGACAGGCTGATCAGCAAATAAATCACAGTCCACACAAAAATTGCTTGACATATCTGTTTGTGGGGAAGACAAATTCAAAT
>BOPP01000089.1:913923-924668 GCA_017312745.1 Gryllus bimaculatus
TGAATAGGACCAACTGAGGCTCTAGATGGGAAAAGCAAATTTGAAAAAAATTCATACTTATTTCTTGAAACTATACTTGTTCTCGAATGCCGATAATCTCCTTCAAAAGAAGTGCATTTTATGTTATTTTAGTTGCGGTGCGATAATGGTGCGATACAATGCGATAAATGGTTGGCTGGAGCACTCAAATTGAATGAATTGCTGTAAGAAGTATTATTATGACTAATACTATCAATGATCATTAGTGTCGTAGTGACGTTCGTAATGACCCATATAGTCCATAGCAGAAAAATGCAGCTGAACAAAATTAGTTTTCTTAATAATAATAATATATTATTATTATTATCTCCACCACCCTGAGCATGTCAATCAATTAAGAATTTATCCACAGCCTTTATTTGTTTAAAAATTAAATACACCCTCTTCTTCCTTTCATTTATTAAATTATTCTAGTCTCTATGACGCCCGAATTTTCACACTTTCACGATTAAAAATAACACGTTGTCACTACGTAAATATTAATCTGCCTGGACAGATACATAATATTTTATTATTAGTTCAATTCTCACGTATGAACAACTACTACGACATTCAGTACACTGAATCATTGAAACATTTGATGATGTCAAAATAAATACATTGTTTATAGACACATCTTTTCATTTGTAGCCCTCATCACTTGCTATTTCGTAAGGATGTGAAGACTCCAAATGTACATTTTATTAATTTTTACAAACTTTTGACTAAATGTAATATTACACAATGTTTAGAGAACATTTCAATTAACGCGATGGTGTAAACATAAGCAACTGCACCTGTAAATATTTTCAAACTTTATTTTACATACTTTAACAGAAGAATTATGAACATAGAATTTGTGTGTTCTAAGCCATCGACATCATAGTCAACCTCGTGTGATTCGCATTGTAACATTTCTAGGTGCAGCAGTTTGAGTAACACTGTTCAGCTGATCCAGAATCCACTTGCAAGACTCCCCAAGACGGCAGTTGAGTGTCTTCCGCTGTACTTCCGAAGTAACAGGTGTTTCCGCCACTTCTCGGCAGTTCGCTCGCTTCGTCGAAAGACATTTCACGCTGTTCGAACAGACAGTGCTCGTTTCTGTGGGAGTGCAAGGCATTAGAACTCTACTTTCAATCCTAACAGGTCTTCCCAAACAGTACTTTTTAAATAAGAGTTCTATTTATAAATTTCATAGTTTGGCTATAATTTTTAGTATTAAATGGAGATAAAAGGCATTACATATTTAGGACAGCCATGATGTTTTTTTCTGGGAGAGCAAAAAGAGAACATCGTCGCAGCTGAAGCTTATAACACTAAAAAATTCAAAATCAATTCCTCCTATCTACTCTATGGCAGTACTCCACAGTTGTAATTTATTTCGGAGGAAAACATTCATTGATTTTACTGTTTTCTTACGCATTTTTCCGATGGAAGAAATTAAATGCACACTATATTCGCAAAAACTATTTTTCTGGCCATCGGAAAAAAGTGGTTATGTCGGCTGAGAATTAAATTTCTTAAACGTTTCAAAACGGTATTATTTTCGTTATAAAACTTTAAGTACTGAAAACCAACTCAATGTTGTCTTAATGTGACATTTGAAAGTATCGTGAAAATTGTAATAAAATGTATAAAGAATTAAAACTGTCTGCAACAAAATTTCACAATATTATCAGTCAGATGTTTTAAGTCCTACTATCATATTTTTCGCTCGTGGCTAGCTCTCTGTCAGCTTGCTCACTTTCCACTACGTGGCCCCATCGTCAATTCCCGCCACAAAAAGCGAGAAGCTAACTGTCAAAGAATATTGATTAATTACCTCAAATATTTTTTTATGGGAGTGTTGTGAATTGTTTCAATAAATCTCTCGATAATACTAAATAAGTATTTATAGAAAATTTCTTTTACGCGTCTATTGCATCCTTTCTTATTTTTATTTGATATTGTGTTAGTACAATGGAATTTACCTTTATACATTTTTAAACTAATAAATACGTTTCGTTGACACCTTTCTATATTGAATGAAAATAGGTGAATGGGGAAGAGTGTAGGGTTTAACATGCAAGCGTTCTCACACGGGTACGCGGAGATAGTAGGAAAAAGCTTGTGCTACTGCTCAACACAAAGAACAAAGTTTTTAAATTAACTAAAGTAAAATAGCTTGAAATAAATGAACAACAAAAAACAAAACGCACTTGCCAACAGTACTACGTGAATCTATTTTTAAAAAAAACATCAAATTTAAAGATAACTAAAAAGTTTTTAACTCATAAACACGTTTCATTAACAACTTTGCTTCTTAATGAAAGGGATTGGTAAATCAGTAGGTAAAGGGTGGGGATTAATATGTGAAAGTTCTCGCACGGGTCAGCTAGTAATAATAATAATAATAATAATAATAATAATAATAATAATAATAGTAATAATGTCTATTTCAGGCGAGCCTCAGGTTGTAACGCTTGCTCGTCCGCCTAACCATTTAAGAACTTACAGATTGGTATAATTCCGTCGTTTCTCCGATCAAATACCAGGCGATTGCCGAAGCAGTACCCTACCAAACGGGTCAAGGACTGCTTGCGATCGTTCCTTCCCCTTCTTTTTCATATCCTCACCCATTACTCACACTTACCCTTCCATGCACTAAACTACCACACATGCCGGGAGACCGATCGGGAGCTTAGAGCTTGTCCCGGCTGGGGCGGTGCCCGCTGGAGGGAAAATACCTGTTTGGGAAAACCCCGCAAGTCGACGGTAGGTAGACGCCGGATCTCGCCATCCAGCGGTGCAAGATCACCGCCACTTCCCGTGCAAAACAATGCACTACACTTACAGCACCTTGGGTGTTGAAGCACCTGGAATAACTACTAATCAATCAATCAATCATTCAGTACCAAAAAATTAAGTTCCAAGGAAGTTCGCATGGGATGAGAGTGCTCCCGTCTCCTGCCAGTTCCTGTCCTGTCCTGGATTGGACAATTGGTCTTAACAGAACTCCCTGTTTTAATTGATGTGTAGTTGGAAAGTGGCAGCAAGGAAATGACCACACCGTTAGCAAGACGATGCGCGGAGAGCGTCTAGGAGTCATGGAGTGTCAGAGAGAGCCTTTTGAGACCCACGGACACGAATGTGATCAGGATCCGGCCGGGCCACGTCAGCGTAGCCCCTACTGGGGCCACGTGTCGGTTTTTTTTCTGGGTCCCCGATCGACGAAAGCAAGAAAGTGCACGTCGTGACGCTAGGAACGGTGGCCAGCCTCAGCGGAATGGTTTGTTATTTAGTGGTCTGTAGCGTTTTAATTATATTGAATCTGCGTGGACGATTTAGTGGAATGTTTCAGTACCGATAGTAGTTGAAGTTGAAGAAAAGTGTACATATTACTATAACTTCAGAACTTTTTAATTTTTTTTTGTTTTCTATTTTATTCATGTGGGTTGTTAATGTAAAAATTTTAATTATATCTGGTAAAAATAGGATGAATTTGTTCTCGATCTTTATGAATTTTCCCAAAGTTTCACTATAGCAGTCAATATAGACTCTACAAAAAAGGCTCGCATCAACCCCGAGATTACTTTTTTGATGTCCTTGTCGTAATATAGAAATGAGAGAATTCAGGGGAGTAAAGCAGGAGTTTTTTGATTGTCATCGTAACATTGCTTGTATGTTGTTGTATCGCAAATGAATACGTTACGCATTTCATTGTGTCATTTTTTGCTTCAAATCATAACATCACATATGAATATTGAGATACATGTCACTGCCTTGGTTCAATTCCAAAACGGTGCAAATAGTGTATTCTTATTTATATTACATTTTTTTATTTATTATATTATATCATTATATTATATTATTTTTATTGCCTGATGATGAGAATAAACAGTTCTTCGAAACTGTTGCAATAATACATAGTTTTATTACGTAAACACTACAATAGTTAAAATGAAGGTCAGTTAAAAAATTAAAGAGCCAAATAGAACAAGCATGAATGAATAAGAACAGACACGTGAACATTAACAAGTTATAAATAATGTATATTTTCGCATGATGAACCAAAATCAACTGAAAGGCGTTTCCCACCGGAAGAAATTCTGCTCGTGGATGTCGGGAGTCTTCTGAACTTCATCCTGTCGTCTTGAGTGACTGCGCCTCCTCAAGCGGGCTCCGCCGAAACGGGTGGGCGGGGAGAGAGGTTCCTGCCTAAAAAGCGAAACCGACCGGATCGATAACCGCTCCACCTGGGGGGAAAATACGCTTAGAGCGGCGCCGGGCACCCAAAGGCAGCGGAAGCGGGCTTTAGGAGAGGGACGGCCTGCCCCTGCAAAATCCCTCGAGGAAGTTAGTTGCGCAAGTCTCCGAACCGAGGGGCCCCAGCAAGACACATGGGATGAAAACCTGAGGAACTCGCTGCTCGGCGAAGGAAGGGGACGAGAGTCTTTACTAGGACGACAACGAGGTTTTTAGGGAAAAGTGCGGCTATATCAATGTTTATCTTCTGAGAGGAAATTGCTCGCTGTTTCTGAGATATTTTTTTGGTTCATCCTATTCGTCGTTTTACTTTTTAACTCGCGTTAGTTTTAACAAGTTTCGAAGTTGCCATCATTTATACAACATGAAAAGTAACATTTTTTCTTGATACCCCGAATCGGTAGCTTGTTACGATAGTTTCGTTTTGAGCGCTGTACTTCATTAAAATGAAAACAGCTCACAAAGATTGGCCGAAGCTAATTACTTTATTGACACAGCGAGAAAGAGATAACTATATGCCTTTTTATGATTTATATACAAACTAGGCAAAATAACTTTTTAAGCTGACATTCTGTCATGAAGTGAAACGACTCATAACACAACAATTAAAGAATGTTTTCAATGGATCTTAAATAGAATGAAAAATTGAAACGAAAAATTCAAATGAGCAAATGTTTATTTTAAATTTCTAAACATCTTAAGTTTTTACGTTTAAATTAATTGAAGATTTCAAGCTTTCGAATGTGTTTTCAAAGTTCTCTCTAGATAGTCTTGAATTCTCACATTCAGCGTCAAAAGACAAGTGAGAACCCCCTCTTTACCCCGGTGCTTTGTTGGAGAGGTAACCCTATTCTAGTGATCTTCGTAATACGTGTATGTTATATCGGCAAGACGATACCAAGCACAGTGATGATGACACGAAATGCATTATTATTTGCATAAATATTTGAAAAGATAGGTTGATAAAATATTTTTCCACCATATTATTTTAATGCTTTAGATTGATTGATTAGTGATTTCGGGCGCGTTAATTGCTAAGGTCATTAGTTCGGTAAATATAGTACATGTTTTTGTCGCGGGTGATCTTCCCTCGCTGTTTGGCGAGATCCGGCGCCGACCTTTAATGCTTCAGTGATCTATCAATTTGATTATACATTTTTCGGAATGCGACATCTACATACAAACTTCCATTGAAGCGATTCCTCTCGGTCTCACCTCGTGTGACCGTTAGTTTTTCAAACTGTTCCGTATAAATCACCCAGAAATCGCCTGCATTTCTTTCTTATGGCGCACCGCACTTTCGTCGCCCATTCCGATAAACGCAGACCATCAGTCCGGTCGCAGCGATGTTTCTGGATGTGCGAAAGGGCATTTACTTTCCCTTTCATGATGATTGAAGGAAGGTCATTTCCACTGCGCGCGCAAGCACATAAACGCTGAAGACAAGGCATTTTTCATGCACCAGTGATTGGGCTTTCGGTTCCTGGATCGCGGCACACAGAAGAACAAGCAAGTGAGAAAGAAAGAGAGGCCAAAAAGGAAACATGGAGAAAACTCTTGTGTGTACTATATCGATATAAATCTGATCGACAGATGTGAACTTACACTATCGCGTGCAAGACCCATGAGAGCGCGCTGCCCCACCAGAAACGTTTCAAGTCTGGGGTAGTAACAAATTAGCAGACAAAGATCCAAATCAAAGATTGGTTAAAGCATGAAACAGGGGAAGAGAAGTAGTTTGAGTGTCCAAGTTTAATTCCCACGACGTTATGAAATATAGATGAAAAAGAAAAAAATGTGGACGTGTCCGGGACATGAGATTGTCCTGATCGTAAAATGGAAGTTAGAAGAGCGATTAAGAACTGACATATTCGCAAAGGATGATGGTACCAGCTGATAAGAGAAGAGGATAGAAGACAAGAGAAAGGAGGGACGCCGCATAAAAAGCAAAAAAAGACCGAGACGACCGAAACAAACGACCTATAAAACGCCAGATGGAGCAAAGCAAACTGCAAAAGAAAAATAAGTCACAGCACACCAGGTTTGACCTGAGGGGCAACGCGATCCCCGGCAACGGTCTTACGGCAGGACAGTGGGCGTGGTGCGAAGTGGAGGGTGCGGGAGTGGAGCAGAAGCTCCTGCCGCTGTCGCAGCGCAGTGGACAGGGCGTGGGGGCGGGCCGAGAGCGCTGTCTCAGACGCCTAGCACGTCCGCTTCCGCGTGTTATTGTTTGCGTAGGCGCGCTCAGCCATGCACTGAGTAGCGCCACGTCGCCTTTGTGTCCGCTCTTGCCCCGTTTCACAGCGCGCCCCCCCTTCATGCCAAATCTCTCCGCGCCCGCTCTCTCGCCCGGCTCGCCCGCTCGCTCCTCGCCCGCTCGCCCGCTCGCTGTCTACGCCCGCTTCGCTCTCTCGCTCTCTCGCCCGCTCGCTCTCCTCGGCCCGCTCGCTCTCTCGGCCCGCTCCGCCTCTCTCGCCCGCTCGTTCTCTCTCGCCCCTCGGCTTCTCTCGCCCAGCCGCTCTCTCGCCCGCTCGCTCTTAGAATACGGAGCGGCAATGCGGGATCCGTACAGCAAAGGGACAAATCGTAAGCGTTAGATAAAATTCCAAAAAAAACGGGGCCTTCAAAGTTTGTTAAATCGCGGGTGGGCGTTGGTGGCGAAACAGAAGAATGGGAGTCCCTATCTAAGAGAAGGGAAACGGGCGCGTTTATGACGTAATGTTATAAGGACATACAGGAGGGGACACAGCATGGGTAGGATTAATCTTGCGAAAAGATTACAGAAAATTCAGATTATTAAAAGCAGAAGGAGACCATCCTTGGAAAATACGTATGTAGAAAGCAAAGAACTGATGTAGGCAAGTTCTCTTGTGAATGCACTATAATAGATTGGAATAAATACCTGCAGAAGCACTAGAGGCTCTGTACTTCTAAAGTAGCCAACAATTTAAAAAATATACTTCTTTTCCATGTAGGATTCATCTTGAATAATACTGACTGAGACATTTATCTTTATTATTATTATTATATTATTATTATTATTATTAGTATATATTATTATTATTATTATTATTATTATTATTGTTAATATTATTATTGCTTTTATTAATATTACTATTTACTTTTATTATTATATTGTCATAATTACTCGTCATGGCCCTCTATTTACAGTGAAGTGATGGTGGTGGAGCTGTAGTGGGGGAAGGGGAGTAGTTGTAGTGAAGGGGAGTGCAGTGTAGTGTAGTGTAGATGTAAGTGAAGTGTTATGTAAACTAGAGTGAATTGAGATAAGCTAGAAATAGAATTGGAACTATTATATCGACCCCTAATTCTATTTAAGTAAACCTAATTGTAAATTGTTTTAAATTGTTTTGTAATTCTAATTGTTATCATGTTTGCCACCGGAGCATTAGCTCAAATTAGCGAACTTTAATAATAAATCTATCTCTCTCGCCCGCTCGCCTCTTCGCCCCGCTCGCTCTCTCGCCCGCTCGCTCTCTCGCCTTCTCTCTCTCTCTTCGCCCGCTCTCTCTCTCTCTTCTCGCCATCTCTCACGCGCCATTCTTTCACCCGCCATCTCTCACCGCGCTCTCTTGCCCGCCCACTCCCCTCTCGCCCAGACCACCCGCCGCGCCCGATCACACGACACACGCCACGTCACACACGTTAGCCCCCCTCGGCCGCCCTTTGAAAGTCTCGGCTGTATGTCTCCTGAGCCCCTGACTCTTCGTGCAAGCTCTCCGGCTTAAACCATGGCTCGCCTCGCGAGCACAACCACCCAACTATCCGCCTCACACGCAAAACGACCCGCTTGTCGACTCAGCCGGTCTGCGTCGTGCGCTCCGGCGCCCAACTTCGAAGCCCACCACACATCCTCCACCCCACCCTATCCTCGGCGGCACCTTGACTTGCACTGAAGTGCCGCTGCAAGGTAACCGACAACCGCTTAGAGTCGACCTGCGGGTTCAAATCTGCACAGCCCTTTTTAGAGGTGGAAGACATCGAACAAGTTTTTTCCGTCTAGTCGTGCCCCTGCCATGTGTTTCATCATCCATCTAGTTTCAACACTTGCTTTGTTTCACTTCACCATCTTTACCCTTCGCGGGAAGTTTATTACGTATTCAGAACTCTCGGTCTCGCATTACTTCGCTGGGTTCGTTTACTTTGTAAAGTTTTATTGTGTCTTTACATAAATTTCGGAATTCGCTAAACAATAATTATTCACTTTTGTCAGGTCTCATGTTCTCTTAGAAATATATCATAAGTTGTGTACAATGTTTTAAAACTCTAATATCCAAACTGATATATCATTATATATCATAAATCACTTTTTTCAGTTCCATACCTACCTTGTCAGTTTGACACTGTAACATTAATATACCGCATGTATTAGGACGTAGAGGCAGTGTTTCTCGAAAGTTGTTTTAACAATAGTGATTAGTTGGCTACTTTAGGAAGGACACCTGCAATTGCAGGTAAAAAGTAATTCTCATATGGATAAATAAGTTCTACAAACTTCTGCGTGTTCGTAAAGACACGAGAGTGCTCTTTGTTATTGATTCATTTTATCCATCTTCAGTTTCCTTTCAAAAATAATGTAAAAAAACTCCAAATATTACAACTCCCAGAAAACACTGTCATCAGGGTCCTAAACAGACAGGCATACTAAAGTAACATTACAGGAAAAAGTTAATATTGTAATTTATTAAACTTTCCAGGAAATATTTTCACAAGGCGGATAAATCTTCTACTAGAACTTTTAAAACGTGACCGGAGCTCTGAAATTTCACAAGATACTTAATTAAATATCCATGTGCATTTTGTTTTTTGAAATTCAATAAGAGAGTGTGCAGGGTCACTTTTCAATTGGCAAGATTTCCTTTGTAATCTGCCCACATATTATCGATACCCGCACAAGAATTATTTACGAACAACTATAATATAACGTTCTACATTGTTCTACATTGTTCATATATATATGTTGATACTCCGCCCTCCGCATTGTAATTTAATACAATTTTCAGCACAAAGAATTATAATGCCTTTAGTTCTATTTACATTTTCGTAAGTTTGAAAGAAGAAAAAGGAACGATTGAATAAAATTAATATATAACCACACAAGTTAAATGTTTAGGGAGCATCAACTTGTGTAGCGAGATCGGTCTAAAGCATGATCACCATTATAGCTTCGTTTGAAGAGTCAATTGATTAAAGTTTCACGGAAGGAATGAATTACGTCTCCTCAGTCATTATTTACTCATTGATAATTCTAATTATCTCTCGTCACCTCATCTCATACGTAAACACCACAAAACACAATCAAATAAACCCTTTTTTGAAGATATATTCCAAGGTTAATAATAAAAAACACTTAAGGTTAGTGTGAAATTGAGGGCTCTGGAAAGTCGCGATATAGATTTGAGGAGTCGACTCCGGCAAAAAACACCAGAATTTTACAAACGAACAATTGCTAAGGCAGTTATTTACATCTTCTCACTCACACTTTTTTACAGGAAACTGTAGTAAGTTATAACGTTAGAATGAAACAGTTGCAAATCTCTAAATCTCGCCCACAATAAATCTCTCACCCCCTCTCTCACCCCCCTCCCTCTCCTTACCCCTCGTCTACCCTATCTCCACCTCCTACCCCTCACGATCCTTCTCACGCCCCATCTCATCCTCTCACCCCACATCTCATCCTTTCTCACCCTCTCACCGGCCTCTCACCCTCTCTCACCCCCTCTCATCATCTCACCTCTCTCACACTCCTCAACCCTCTCTCACACTCTCACCTCTCTCACCGTCTCACCTCTCACCCGCTCTCACCCGCTCCATCACCCTCTCACCCCTCTCTCACCCTCTCACCCGCTCTCACCCTCTCACCCGCTCTCACCTCTCACCGCTCTCACCCTCTCACCCTCTCGCACACCCTCTCACCCTCTTCAACTCTCACCCGCTCTCACCCGCTCTCACCCTCTCTTCCGACTCTCACCCACTCTCAACCCACTCTCACCTTTCTCACCCTGCTCACCCGCTCTCACCCGCCCCACCCTCTCACCTTCCCACCCTTTCACCCTCTCTCACCCTCCCACACCCTCTCTCTCCCATTGGCAACCTGATTACAGGCGTCGCAATTCTTTCCGAAAGGAAAACCGTCGCCGGTTTGCGTGCCAGCTGCACCGGGCCTTACGTACACACACATCACCGCGTCAAATACATCGGGCGGCGGGGCCTCGGGGCGATGACGGGGGGCGGGACGGCTTCTGGGGGCGGGGGCGGAGGGGCGGCTCATTGCGTCGCGGGCCGCGAAAGCGCTATCTAATGGGTCGCAGATTGGCAGCTGCAGGGACGGCGGTGTCGAGCAGGAACATTTGGGCACGCGGAGCGGCGGCCCCGCGCCACTCGTCCACGCGCCCGCCCGCCGCCGCGCCGCGCCGAGCGCGCGCCACCGACGCACGGCTTTTTTTCCCCGGCCCGTGTCT